>JANUWF010002120.1:1200000-1800000 GCA_026120185.1 Voacanga thouarsii
AGGGGAGGGGTTTTTGTTATCCAAAGAAGAGAGAGAGACTAAAGCTAACATGAATTTCAAAATGAGGGAAAAATGGAGGTTTTTAAGGTAAAGGATTTGCTAATTGCGATTTCTTCTTGAAGGTCTCTAGGCCTTTAATGGTGATTTACTAGTTTAGCTAAGTCTTGTGTAACACCCCTACTAAAGACAACAGCGGAAGCATATCAACACTGGGTGTCGCCTCGTCTAGTTTTCCCTACAAGGGGTCTTTATAATGGAAAGAGTAGGGTACATACACATATGTAAAGTCTGGACTTGACGATAACCCACACTAATGGCCACATATATACATATATTAGGGAATCTCATACATGTCATCTCTATCTATAACAAAATATAGTACATGATCAGAAGAAAAACTGTCCAGACCTATACTGCTGACTCTGTGGTATCGTCCGTCTATCCGTTGGTTCAATAAGATCTAGATCCTACAAAAGGTAAGATAAAAGGCACGTGTGAGTGACGAATCACTCTATGAGTCCCATGTGTGCTAGTGCTTTATGAAAGAATAGAGCATATAAAACATTGCGGAATAGCATATCATTTGTTCATTGGAAACAATTGCAAAACTATCAAAAGAAGAGTTTATCGAGAACTCATTCATTTTTGGAAAACTCTATTTCACTTTCAAAACACTGCCCCAATTTCCAAATCACAGGCACTTCTCCAACAGATGGTCAGCCTACATGCAAAGCTCACAAGGCTTCACTTCGGTATCACGATCTTATTGTGCCAAGGACTCTGCCATACAGCACTCAACCGTGCATTGTCGGATAAGTACACCGACTTTCACGGTGTCATCGTACTAAGAACACAGTCTACAGTACTCGATCTGTGCATCACTGGATAAGCATACCAACTTGCACATGTCATCGTACTGAGATCGCAGCCTGCAGTACTCGATCCGTTCATCGCTAGAAAATCTTTTACTTACCACCATAAGCTAGGAGTCCCAATCCTGAGGTCAATAACCATCAAGACAGCAAGGGGTTAGAACAATGCCAGGTGTCAAGCCCAACCTGTGAACAACCCAAATCACAAACTGCACATAAGGCACGACAATTGCCAAGCTCTAGATGGCTAGCCAAGATGACTCATCTCAATGTTCTATCACCCTATTTGGAGTATGACAATCCCTAGAACTAGGTAGGTTACGTGGGGTCATCTACCTCTAACATGAGCTAGTACAAATATCAAATTCCTTGTTGAGTACTCAATGTTAACAATACCAACCCCTTTTGACTAATCAGGCCAGAGGATTTTCTGACCCCGTTAGATTATCAAATCAAAACATTTTGGAGGCAAAACAACACTTTCCAAAATTTGATCCTACTGACTCGCAAGTCAGATCATCATTCACATAGACTTCGCATAGCCAATCAATTAATTCCATCAAAATAGGCCAATAAAATAATTCCAGGTATTAAAATATTGATTTCCAAAATTCGATCTCATCACAAGAGATCGTTTTCAAAATCATATTAAAATAGGATAAAGAATCTGTTCACATACCAAAAAATGTTTCCAAGAATATCCGGGGTCATTTTCCCCGTACTCGATCATAAAAGTCATTTTCCAAGGGCATTCGGGTCATTTTACCCATGCCCGTTTCCAAAAGACTTTTCAAGGATATTCGGGTCATTTTACCCTTACCCGATTTAAAAAATATTCACAAGAGTTTCAATAAGGATATTTTGGTCATTTACCGAATACCTGAGTTGCAAAGGTTTTCATAAAACATTCCAATAAGCCCATTTGAATCATTTTCCAAATGCCCAATTTCAAAAGGAACTCATTTCAAGGAATTCAAAATTCTAATATAAAAAAAGAGTTAAATTCAAAGTTTCCAAATACATTTCTATAACATGTTCCAATAAGGGCATTGAATACTTGATTCCAAAATTTACCATTTTCTGAAAATGGCATAAAATAATTCTTGCTCAGATAAACCTTAAACACATTCTGGGATTTCCAAAATGGTATAAAACATAGCATTTCATGGAAAAGTGAAGCACATTAGCTTTCAAAAGGTTTTAGAAATCAAAGGGACTCACTCCATGTCCTAAGTAACCCTTTCCGTTCACGGCAGTTTAATCATTGTCTCTACTGTTTTCGACGTTCCGTTGGCCGTTTATCGCTAAACCTACTCCAAACATCATTTTTGGGTCTATTTATGTTTGGCCAAAAAATAGCAGATAGTTGGCCGACGTCCAGCCGACAGGTAGCCGACATCCAACCGACGTTTAGTTGATAGTTAGCCGATGAGGCTGGCAATTAAGGAAAATATTCAACCTTCGTTCACGTCATTTTCTTGTCGTTTGTTCGATTATTTCATTATTCAATCTCCACATACTTTCTCCTTTCATAAACAAGGGATTCACTTCATATTTCCCCAATTATTTCATGCAAAATCACACAACTGATTATTTTTAAGTTCAACCCCTTTCTTTGACACATGATTTTGTTTTCGGCATAACATTCAATTCACAACTCCGTTTTAGCTCTATGATATACCAAAATGACCATAAAACTCTTAACGTTAATATTTTGTAAGCCCTTTTCTAGAATTCTGGTTCTCAAGGCACGGTATTGAGCAAAAATAGACCCATTATTTATACCTCACTTTTACTACTAATGCTTTCCTTCCTTCTCCTTTAATCTTTAACACCTTAGAACCATTAATTCATTCAAGTCTCCTTCAAATCATCTTTAATCTTGAATTCCTAGTAGCTCACGAAGTCACACTTATTCGACACAAATCACCACAAATTCTTCTTTTCTAATCAAAGGCTAGTATAATCCATGTTTTCCTAACCAAGTAAATTCCTTCTTTACTCTACTTTGATTATCCCCTCTTCAATTAAAAATAAGCCTTTAAGCTACCATAATTATTCAGTTCTTCCTCACACAAAACATCATTCTAAGCCCTTTAGGCAGCTGACACATATACAAGCATATATAAAGTTCATACATAAAAGCTCACAAACCCTAGCTTTGATCCGAAATCAATACACGAAAGTCATGTTTTCATGTTAAATTTCACATCACCATACTCATCATTCACCCAACAACAACATTAATTCTAGTAAGGTAGGGTTTTACCTTGTGTTTGAGGCTATTTAGTGTGATTTTGCTCCAAGAACACACACACACACACACTTATTTCTTTCTCTCTCCTTTTTCCTTTTCTCTTCGTTTTCTCCCTCTTGGCTCATGAATTTCTGGCTATTTTATAGCCTCTCTTGACCACCATTATTAACTTAATCTTGGCCCTCCATTTCTTGTTGTGCTGTAATTGAATGGTGGATGTGTTTAGGTGTGTTCCAATAGGATTTTTACACACCAACCACTTTTTCTCTACACCAAACTTTGCCTTATTTCTTCTTGCAAGTCCAATGAAATTCTTGGCCAATTTCCAGCCATTCATTCATCTTCTCTTGGTCTAAACATTAGCCAATCATAGTACCAAAGGCCTAAATTCAATGGCCCACAAAATGATGTGTTCTAATCACAAAATTACACATCATTCTTAATTCATTTTTGAAATCCTTCAATTCCAAGTGTCTTGCATGAACTCTTCATGCAACCTCTCTTAAATTGACACATATCTATGGGCTACCAACCACAACATGCCACACGCACCATTTTTAACCATGATTTTCTATTTTCTTCTGAAATGACCAAAATCGAGTTTGCAACAGAAAAAAAATATTATTTCACCATTTAACTCCCAAAAATTCAAATGAATCTGTTGGTAACACTCAATTATTCAATTCTTTTTCTATTTGGTCAAATTTACGATCAAAGTATCGGGGCGCAGTCAAAATGACGAAAATACCCCTAGTACCTTGGGTAGCACAATTCACACCAGAATATGCATTTCATTGCACTAATCAATTTCTCTTTTCAAAGTACCCTTGAATTCTTATTTTTTTTTAATAATAATAGCCTTCTAAAAATTTAGGGTACGGGTAGAACAAATCCAATAATTACATCCAGGTCCTGACAAAAATATTATTCCACCAAAATATTCGTCTCATTTCACCGATCAACTATTGTTCTAGACATCGATACAAATTCTCATTCTATTAGAAATAGCAGCCAATCAAAAGTAAAATCGTGGGGTGTTACATTCTCCCCTCTTTACAAAAAATTTCGTTCTCGAAATTAGCCTATACTTGGAATAGCTCTGGGTACTTTTTCAACATTTTTGTCTCAGTTTCCCAAGTTGCATCTTACATGGGATGATGATCCTACAATACTTGTACAAGTAGAATTTTCTGATTCTGCAATTCCTTTTCTGCATACTCCAAGATCTTAATAGGTTTTTCCTCATACTTCAAGCTTGGAGTTATCTCAATGTGTTCTTCATTCAAAATGTGAGCAGGATCATCCATATACTTCTGAAGTTGGGAGATACAAAACACGTTGTGAATACCTTGAAGCTTTATGGGTAACTCCAAATGGTGAGTTACCTTCCCAATCTTCTCGATAATAGGGAGTGGTCCTACATGCCTAGGTGCCAATTTCCTTTCTTGGCCTTTGATTCCCAATTGTCATTGTGGAGTCAACTTCAAGAATACATGATCTCCTTTAACAAATTCCAAATCCCTCCTATGTCAATCCGCATAACTTTTTTGTCTACTCTGTGCTGCCTCTAACTTAGTTTTGATCATCTTTACAGCCTATCAATCCTTTTTAAGATCAAATGAATCTTGTTCACCCATTCTCCGTCCTAAACTTTCTCAATATAACGGGGGCCGACATTTTCTTCCATATAAAGCTTAAGTTGGGGCCATTTCGATAGTTGACTAATAACTGTTATTGTAGGCAAATTCTGTACATGCTAAATTATTAATCCATTTAGTTCCAAAATCTAAAGCGTAAGCCCACAACATATCATCCAACACTCTATTCATTCATTTAGTTTGTCCATCTATTTGTGGGTGTGTTGTTGTACCGAACTTTAATGTTGTCACATATCTCTATTGTAATATAGTCTAAAGATTCGAAGTAAATCTAGGATCTCAATCTGACACAGTATTAGAGGGTACCCTATGAAGTCTGATCACTTCCTCCATATATATTTTACTTAACTTCTCTAAAGAATCCCATTGATTAATAGGGATGGAATGAGTTCACTTAGTCAATCGATCCACTATCACCCATATAGTACCTCGCTGTCCAACTGCCATGGGTAATCCTATAATGAAACCCATAGTAATTTCATCCTATTTCCATAACATAGTAGGCAATGGCTGTAGTGACCCTCTAGGTCGATGCTATTTAACTTCCACTTGCTAACAAGTTAAGCATCGAGCTATAGAGTCTGAAACATCCTTTTTCATATTGATCCACCAATAATGCCGTTTTAAGTCCTGATACGTCTTTACGGCTCCTGGATGGATAATATGTTTACTTCGATGTACTTTGGTCAAAATGTCTTATCTCATCGCAGTCTGTTTTGAGATACAATACAGATCTCGATAATAAATAATTCTATCATTGTCCCTTTGAAACTCATCTCTTCTTTTATTTACCTCCTTTTGCGCTAACCTTTCTAACTCTTCATCTTTATCTTGCTCTTCCTTCAATCATTGCAGGAAGGTAGGTTGAATGCAAATATTGCTCAGCCTTATTTCTCCATTTACTGCAACGCTTCTATTTATGGGATTTGTAACATCCGAAGAGTTGATAAATTTGCCTTCCTACTAAGGGCATCCGCTGCGGTGTTTGCCTTTTTGGGATGATACTTAATCAGATGCTGAAATTCTTCCAGGAATTCCATCCACCGATGTTGTCTCATATTCAAATCTTTCTAGGCAAAACATACTTCAAACTTTTGTGATTGGTGAAAACTTCAAACTCAACCCCATACAAATAATGCCTCCACTTCTTAAGAGCAACAATAATAGTAACTAACTCCAAATCACGTGTAAGGTATTTCTACTCATGGGGTTTCAACTTCCTAGAGATATAAGCTATCATCTTTCTTTCTTGCATTAACATTCTCTCAACTCTTCTTTTTGACACATTTGTCTACACCTCATATGGTTTATCCATTATTAGCAATGATAGAACAGGAGTAGAATTTAATCATTTTCTTAACTCCTGGAAAAAAAAATTTTTCTCACACTTCTCGATTCCTACACAAGGAACTTTCTTTTGGGTAGGTCGAGTAAAAGATGGAGCTATTGTAGAAAATCCCTTAATAAATCTCCGACACTCTGCCAATTCCAAAAAACTTCGGGTTTTAGCCAGAGTCTCAGGATGTTTCCAATTTATCACCGCTTCGAATTTTGTATGGTCTACTGTAATCCCGTCTTTGTATATCACATGTCCCAAGAATGCTACTTCTTACAACCAAAACTCGTACATATAGAATTTTGCATACAATTTAGCCTCTCTTAATTTCCCTAAGACTTTATGAAGGTATTGCTCATGCTCTTTGGGATTTGTGGAGTACACCAAAATGTCATCTATGAATATAACCACACAATTACCTAAGTATGACCGAAGTGTTCGGTGCATCGATTCCATAAAATCAATAGGGGCATTAGTAACACCAAAATCCATCACTACAAACTTAAAATGTCTATATCAAGTGTTATATACAATTTTTGGTATATCTTCTTCCCGATTCCAGACCGGTAATATCCTTACCTTAAGTCTAATTTCAAAAAACATCTAGCTCCTTGCACCTAATCAAATAGTTCATTAACCATAGGTAACGGATATTTATTCTTTATCGTCTCTGTATTCAATCCTTGATAATCTACACAAATCTGCAATGGCCCATCTTTCTTCTTGACAAACAATACAGGTGCTCCCTATAGTGAAGCACTTGGTCAAATAAACCCTTGCCCCATCACACTACAAGAAGTGTGACCTTTAGTGACAACGTAATATTGTCACAAAATGTAGAAATGTTGTCACTAAAGACATTTAGTGACAAAAAAATTGTTGTCACTTTAATGTCACTAAATCTATGTCGCTAAAGGTATAGAGTGACAACAACTTATTCTTGTCACTAAATGTTGACTTTTAGTGACAATATTCCGGTTGTCACAATGTAATCAACTATTAGTGACAACATTTCTACGTCACTAATTTGTTTCAAAGATCATCACTTTTACCAATATACTGTCACTAATTGCTCACTCATTAGTGACAACAAACACCTTGTCACTAATTGGCCATTCATTAGTGACAATATACGCCTCTACAGGAAAAAACTTCATTAGTGACAACGAAAAGTTGTCAATAAATATCAAATTGTTGACACTATTCCCATTTAGTGAAAACAATAATTTGTCACAATGTTGTCACTAAATCACTATCGCTAAAAAGGGTGGGTGACAACAACTGAATATTGTCACTAAAGGCGAGTTTTCATTGACAAGAAATTGTTCTCACTAATGCCTCTAGACAATAGTGACAACAAAAGTTATCACTATTTTGCTATGGCTATTGTCACTATTTCTCTTGGCTTGTCACTAACATGGCATAATAAGTGACAATTTTCTCCAAATTCTAGTGACAACTTTATTTGTTGTCACTACTATTCAAAAATAGTGATGACTTTTGTTGTCCAAGTTCATTTAGTGACAACTTTTATTTGTCATCACTATTAAACTCTAAATAGTGACAACTTTTGTTGTCATAATTTATTTTAATATAGCGACAACTGTAATTTGCTGTCACAATTGTATTATAAATAGTGACAACTTTTATTATCATGACTAAAACTAATTTAATGACAACTTTAGTTTGTTGTCACATTGCTATATACATAATGACAGCTATCATCATTAATCAAATCATTTTTAGTGACAACTTCATTTCCTTGCCCATGTTGTGTTATATATAATCACCTTGGTAGGCATACAATAAGCTAGTAAAAAAGCCTGAAATAAATTAGAACTCACAATTTACCAAATATCCAAACTAACATAATCCTTTATAATACATAGGTTAATACAACTATTTATGAATACATCCATAATGTGATCAATCCAAAAACTATTTACAAATGGAGCTATTCATTTAGTATACTAACAATGATTACTTCCAAAATATAACTCCCCAATTGTGCAAAATGCTAGCTTGAATTTTTCAACCTTGTTGAGGAGCTTATCAAAAACTCTGCATTGTTAACAATTTAAAAGAAACATTTGAACATGATTAGTGTGAAAGAACAAGCATCAATGGCAACAAAATAGAAGCAGAGGAAAAACAATACTAACTGTAAGTACATTAACTTGCCATTACCATGTTTCTTGTTTCCTTCTTGTCTTCGATTTCATTATAGCCTCATGCTACCTTCTTCAATTCCTCAATCAAGTGATAGGTACTGATTTTTATATCAACTTTTAATGTTTGGATTAAATTAGTTCCATTTGCTCATGTACATTAGCTAATTATTCCATTTAATATTCCAATAGGCTAGTTTCAATGCTTCTTGTTATTTTCAATTCCTTGGTACCATATATACTACGAAAATGATTGACTTATTTACCTATAAACTGCTCTTAGAATTTTTTTTCTTGGAGAATCTCTCAAATACTTCATCAATAAATTATCCAATTCTTTGATCAAAATTTGAAAGAAGAAGCTTCTAATTTCACAACATTGCCACAAGCTTTGCAAAGCTACAATCCAGTTTTCGCACACAATTTCCCATAAGAAACTGATCAAGCACTTCTCACGCATAAAAAAAAAAAAAAAACTATCCTATAATTATTTGTTGTTTAGAACTCAGAGATTTTAAGCCTTTGTGTTCATTATTTTAAAACTGTCAAGCACGCATCAAACTGTGTCAAACAATTTTCGAAACAATTATCTCCTAGAATGTAGACTTTATTTCAACAAGCATTAGGTCCAATCATATCTACTCAATTCGGTCTATGTATTTGTATTGAATTTGACCAAGACAACATATATTATGGTTGAAAATTTATGAATATCAATTATCAGTTTGTCACTTGATAGCGTGTCAAGCAATCACAATTCATAAAAATTTCACTCAATTCTTCAGTTCACTCAACAAGAGCTCATCAAAACCCACTATTTAACATATTTTTTACTAGTATTTCCAACCACTATTTATCAACAAATACAAATCATATAAATTTACAAAGCATAAATGAATGAACTACTCAATTTTCTACCAACTGAAGAATAATGGGTTATAACTTCATTTTTTCATATCAAAACTCATTCAAAACAAGTGTAAATCACTTCTAAAATGTATTTCTAAGGACAACAAAACTTCTTTGTACAGGATAAACATGATTCATTCAAGAAACTCACAAAACAAAGTTATGAAAATGGAATTTCACATGGTAAAACACACCAGCAACTGTAAATTAATTGTAAAATGCCCAATGCATAAAGTTCCAATAAATTATATTAAGGAATAAAAACATACTCTTGTTCTCTTCATGCCAAAATAGTGATATGCTCCATCTTTGTTCCAATTATCTAAAAATAGCAAAAGAAAAAACAAAGTAAGAAATATTAACTAGTAATTCAATAAATTTGCAAAATGTACTTCAATTTTTAAAAAAGTGTAATAGGAAACCCTCAACTTACATTAAAATGATGCCAAAATACTCTTCAGTTCTTCCCATCTGTGCTAATATAGTTTTCAGAAGATCATTTGTCTTTTGTTGCTCTTCTTGCAAAAGTTTGATCTCTTCCTTCATTTCAGCAACTTGTTGCTCTACTTCTTCTCTCTTGTGCTTATTCTCTTCTATCTCTGAAATATGTTGGTCCTCATAGAATGATCTTAGCAGCTTCATACTTGCTCCTCTACTATGTATGTACCCTGGTAAGTGGCCAATAGTTTCCTCGCAAATTTCAGCCGAGCTTATTCAAGTTGTGAGGTACTCTTTTTCTTTTCTCCTAAACAATAAGATTACCGAATTGTCAAATAATGTTATAGATCCTAAACAGTGATATTATTAGACATTCTTCATATCTCTTGCTTTCTTATTCACAAAGGCTTTCTTTTTTTTTGGAGAACTGAGTGAGCTCATAGATCTCAATATCATCAAGATCCTTTCCATCATTCCTTTGCTAAAAAATCAGAAGACAAATAATTATTTTCCTCTTCTTTGGACAATGATTTATGGTATATAAATGCTAAATAAAGTTAGTTTTTAGCTTTTCATCGTGCAAATGTGCAATAGACCTTGTCCTAATTGTATGTGGTACGGCTAACTTCTACAACCTCCTTCTTCCTTGGAATCTACTATCAAACTCCAAATAAACCATGCCAAGTCTCCAAGAAAATTCTCACATTAAAAAGGGAATGCAAGAAATGTAGGAGCGAGCATAGCTTTTAAGCTTAAGGGTAATCAACTTATTTGGAGTATCAATATGGCAAAAATAATAATAATAATAACAATTCGACAGAGTTTCCCCTGTATACTGGACGTTTCTAGGCACAAAGCCACCACAAAATCAACAACATTTGAAAAAAAAAAAAAATTAACTGTCACAACAATAAAAGGGTAATCACCCACTATCCATGGGGAATGATCACCCATCACTCACGAGAAATGATAACCCATCACTTAAGGGATCCATTCTTATACGTTAAAAAAAGAAAAAAAAAATATTGAGAAGTAATGGAAGGGTAATCATACATGCTTCACTTAGCATGTAATGCAAAGTGGAGAAAAATACTGAGAAAAATTGACCCATGCTTCACTTAGCATCTAAAATTCTCAAAAATAATATAACTAACCATATATACTTTAAATTCAACCTGTACTACTAAGTAGAAGTCATTTAAGACCTTTTTTTTTTCCCCCCATTAAAGCAGGAAACAAGAAAAAGCAACTTCAAGCTCAAAATTTCAAAATAAAAAATCCAATAGTCATAACTACAAAACTCAAATTAGCTAAAAAGTAGAGTAAAGCCTAATATGAAGGTGTATATTCAACAAATGAAAGCATTTCTAGAGGATAAAAATGAAAGCAGAAATACTGGAATAGGCCAATTGAATTGCGAATCTGGACATAGAGAAGCCAAATTCAGTAGGGAGTATTATCTGCTATGCAATTGAATATCTCAGACTTGAGCCCTATTTTCACATCAATTATTTTCAGCAAAGAACAACAATAGCTTTTAAGTTCCCCATGCATTATATTTGTCTTCTCCTTATCTAAGCATGCTATGCTTTTTTCTCTTATAAATTTTATTCGTGAATTGCATGGATTTTGGAATTTAGACTCTCTTGGCAGGGGTTACTCTGAGGCACGTGATCTAGAAGTATATTTCTTCGAGGTTCTCCAAATAGCCACAAGTCCTTTCTTTACTTCCAAAGCATATGCCAACCACAAGGCCCACATGAATCACACAAATAGGATATATAAACTAAAGTACATTGCAAAAAGAGAGAATTTTCACCTTCATATCTACCTTTGCTGCATCATAGCTTTCCAACAGGTGTGGCTTTGTCTAAAATATGGAATTGAAATAGACTCCATATATTCTCAAGAACACCACTTGAAAGTGCATGATATGCTTGTTTTAAGGCTGCTCCTCGTGCTTCCAGAATTTTTGCATCACTAAAAAGCTCAATGAGAGATTGAACAGGCATTTCTTCTGAAACCTGGAGGGTTAAGCTGTCACTAAAGCCATTCGAAGAAATAGAAAATGACAAAAAGGATGCTTTTCTGGGGAATGGTTTATTTTGGAAAGTGAATATGGAAATTTTCTATTTCTGGGGATTTTTTTTTCTAACTGTACAATCACTAGGCATTAGCAATTCGCCAATAGATGTATAGCTAATATAGCATACCGCAAACATTTCAACCTTTTTTGATTAATCTTGTTTATGTAATTGATTAATTTCAACCATGAAGTATAGTTATTTCTACCAAATACAAGACAATGTACTTAACTTATTATTGACATGAGTTCTAGTAGGCCAATAATAAATCTCTATCATATGCAATATGAACGGTATATTGAATAATCAAGAAAATTTCTGAAACCTGCTGAACTGACAGAGGATTCAAATGTTGCATTGCATTCACCATATGGCCAAAGTGGCTAATTGACTCTCTGTGAAAACAGGGCTCAAGTGTGAGATATTCAATTGCATAGCAGACTAGCACTATAACAGGTACCTGAAATGTCACCACACAAACAGAGAGTCAATTACGTCCTTACTTTCAGCAGAATTTGATAGCTCGCAATTCTGAATGCATAAACAAATTTTTAACAATATAAAGTGAATCAACTAAAGATCAGTATCTGGATATTATTTTTAAATGCTTCAGAAGAGGCCTGTCTGCGATAACTAGAGGTGGCAAAGGTTGCTAAAGACCAAATTTCATCTCAGAATACAACAGCTCACCTCTTTGTCCAAAGGCATAACCACATTACTGGGCATCTTGGCTAGTTCAACATTTTCCAAACTATCTCTAGAATCACTTCTCTTGTTGCGCACCTAAAGCAAGACAGCTGTTCTTAGAACAGGCAGAAGCAAAAAATAGTGTCAGAGAGAAGGAGAACGGAGGCGGGAGGTACAGGCGGGAGGGGGGAATCGCGGGAAGCTCGGGGTCGCGGGCTGGGAGAGCTCGGGATGAGCTGGGGGCTACAGGATAGGGGGCTGCGGGTTGGGTGCACCGGGTGACGAGATCTAGAGGAGAAGACGGAGACAGGCAGGGGGCTCACAGGGAGAGTGGGCAAGGGACGCTGCGGGGGAGCGGGGGATTGTCGGGTGGGGGGGGAGAAGGGGCTGCGGGGGAGGGGAGAGTGGGCAAGGTACGGCGGGAGGAGCGGGGAGCTACCGGGGGGCGGGAAGAGTGGGGGGTTGCGGGGGAAAAGTGGAGGTGGTGAAGGGCGCGGGGGCTGGGGTACGCAGAGGGGGTCAAAGGGGCGGAGGGTGGGGGGGGGGTAGGAGGAAGAGGGAGTAGGAAGAAGAAGAAATTGGGTAGTCTAAGAAGAAGAAAAACTTTCAAAATGTTTGAAAAATAATGATTTTTTTTCTTTTGGAAGATTATCTCAGAAAAAATGGAACAAAAAAATGAAAAAAATGTCGTGGCAAATCTGTGATAATCTGCCATGGATTTGTCAGGATTAGTAGCAATTTTTGTGATTTCGTGGCAAATCCGTGGCAAATAATCACAAATTGGCTACGGAACACACAAAAAAATTTGTATATTTATATTTAATATAAACTATATTATTCAATATAAAAAATTTGTTGTATATTTATATAATTTTAAAATTTTATATAATATCAATTATACTATCTTTTTTATTAAATGATTTATACATATATATGTGTGTGTGTGTGTGTGTGCGCGCGCGCGCGCATAAATTCATACATAATATAACCCACACGCATATATAAAATCATAATCATAAATATACGCACATATAAAATCGAAATAAAATAAAATTATATCATTTCTTTAAAATTTATAATTTTAATACAAACGTATATTTCGATACTAAAAAATAATACATCTTATTTTCAATTTCATTTCAAGAATGAACGCATTAGAAAATAAATAAATCAAGATACTTACAAAATATTTCGTTATTGTTATTTAAAAGGTATGGGACAAAAATTACTACAAACTAATATAACTAATATATATATATATATATATATATATATATATATAGACACACACACACACACCATACATATTGACGTACATATACACACACACAAATATATACACACAAACATTAGAAAATAAATAAATCAAGATACTTACAAAATATTTCGTCGTTGCTATTTAAAAGGTATGGAACAAAAATTAATACAAACCAATATAACTAATAAATTATAAAAAACGGAAAAAAAATTCCGTGGCAAAAAAATGATCAAATTTGTAGACAAAAAATTATTTTGTAGAACTATTTATCATTGAGAGTACACAAAATATATCCGATTATCTTCAAATTTGGTCATAACACTTTTCTTAGCAAGTTAAATGCCTTAGGTTTTCGGTCTTTTTGTAGACATTTGTTGGACTGCATGCCTAAATATATCTGATTATCATCAAAATTGGTCATAATACTTTTCTTAGCAATTTAAAGAAATCTAACGGTCGGATCATTAATTCAAATTGTCTATCTTTGTAAATGCCTTAAGTTTTCGGTCTTTTTGTAGACATTTGTTGTATTGCATACCAAAATATATCAGATTAACTTCAAACTTGGTCATAACACTTTTTGTAGTAATTTAAACAAATCTAACGGTCAGATCATTAATTGAAAGTGCCTATCTTTGTAAATGCCTTAGGTTTTCGGTCTTTTTGTAGACATTTGTTGGATTACATGCCAAAATATATCTGATTATCTTCAAATTTGGTCATAACACTTTTCTTGGCAATTTAAACAAATCTAACGGTCGGATCGTTAATTCAAAGTGTCTATCTTTGTAAATGCCTTAGGTTTTCGGTCTTTTTGTAGACATTTGTTGGATTGCATACCAAAATATATCCGATTAATTTCAAACTTGGTCAAAACACTTTTTGTAGTAATTTAAACAAATCTAACGATCGGATCATTAATTGAAAGTGCCTATCTTTGTAAATGCCTTAGGTTTTCGGTATTTTTGTTAATATTTGTTGGATTGCATGTCAAAATATATCTTATTACCTTTAAATTTGTTTATAACATTTTTCTTAACAATTTCAACAAATGTAACGGTCGGATCATTACTTCAAAGTTTCTATCTTTGTAAATGCCTTAGGTTTTCGGTATTTTTGTTGATATTTGTTCGATTGCATGCCAAAATATATCTGATTATTTTCGAATTTAGTCATAACACTTTTATTAGTAATTTAAACAAATTTAACCGTTGGATCATTAATTTAAACTGCATGTCTTTGTAAATGCCTTAGTTTTTTAGATTTCTATGGATATTTAACTGGATTGAGTGTCAAAATATATCTTATTACCTTTAAATTTGTTTATAACATTTTTCTTAACAATTTCAACAAATGTAACGATTGGATCTTTAATTTGTAGTGCCTATATTTGTAAATACCTTTAGTTTTTAGTATTTTTGTAGATATTTTGAAGGATTACGTGCAAAAGTATATCCAATTATCTTTAAATTTGATCATAACACTTTTCCTTACAATTTATACAAATCTAATGGTTAGATTATTAATTTAAAGTGCCTATCTTTATAAATATCTTTATAAAAATTGGTGTTGTCACTAATGAGATTTCCCGCTTTCAAATGAGATTGGCGGGAAAGCCTTTAGTGACAAAGTTTTCCATTCACACTAAAAGTTATCATTTAGTAACAATCATTTTTGTTGTCACTAAAGGTTTGTCTTAGCAACATAAAATGTTGTCTCCAATTCATGTTATTTAGTGACACGCATTTTGTTGTCACTAATATTTTTTGTCACTAATGCCCATTTCTCCAACGCTTTTCATCACTAAATGCACATAAATAGTGACAAGAAAAATGTTGTCACTATAAGTATACTATTTAGTGAGAAGATTTTTTTTTTTTGTCGCTATAAGTGCATTATTTAGTGACAACAGTTTGATTTTAGTGACAACAATTTTTTAGTTGTCACTAAATAGATTTTTTGTTTTCAAATGAGATTAGCGAAAAAGCCTTTAGTGACAAAATTTAGTGACTACATTTTCTACTGTCACTAAACGTTATCATTTAGTGACAAGAGTTTATATTGTCACTAAAAGTTTGACCTTTACTGACAATTTAATGGTTTGTCACTAATTCTGTTATTTAGTGACAAGCCTTTTGGTGCCACTAATATTTATTATCACTAAAGTCCATTTCTCCTGTAGTGTCAATTCCTACAGTTGTTTCTTGAGCTCTTCCAATTTTGTAGGTGCCATTCTATAAAAGGAGGTCCTTGAAATTGGTTCTGTTAGTGGCACTAACTCAATAGAAAACTCTACCTCTCTCTCTGGCAGTAACTTCTTCAATTCTGCTAGAAAAACATCTAAATACTCATTCATTACAGGGAAGTCTTTTGGGCTTCTTAACTTTTCCTGGCTTAATAATTACATAAGCCAAGTATCCTGTACACCCTTTCCTAATTATCTTTCAGGCCTTGAGTCCCGATTCAACAGCATTAGTTTTCTTCTAGCCTCACCTATAAATTCCAATATAGGTTTCGCTGACCGACGAAAATATACTACGTTATGTTTACAACCAACTCGATCATGATGCTAAAATAGCCAATCCATGCCTAAGACAGTATCATAATCCTCTATGAACAAACATATCAGATGTCCTTTCAAAACTTCATCTCCTGCCAAGATCTTACAATTCCTATGTATTTTCTCACTATTTATTTGCTTTCACAATGGGGTACTAACAATCATTTCATATGAAATTTCTTTCCCTTTTTATCCCCATCGACCAATAAATGAATTAGCAACAAAGGAATACATAGAACTGGGATCTACCAACACTTTAACATTATGATCATAAATAAGGAACGTACCATTCATCACTGTAGCCTGGTTGTCCGTCTTCTTTAATGCCACTACCCAAGCATTCATTTGGGAGTTTAATGGGTCCAACTCTAGACGTAGAAGCTTGTCCTGAGTTCCCTTCTTCTAGTCCTGACTTCTGTCCTTGATTGTTTCTTCCTGGTCGACTCCATCCTTTTATTCCTCAAGGGTGAAGGTAAGAAACTCTTGTGCCCCATCTCTCCATAATTAAAATATTTAAATGGGCGTTGTCCTCCAGTCGAGCCTCTTTTCTTCTGCATCTTTCTTTTCTTTTGCCATCGGTGCCCTCTAGACCTTCTCTGACTCATATCCTAAAATCCACTTTGATCTCTCCTGCTCATAATCTCATTAAATCTAGTAATAGTCTTAGATTAGAGAGTATCAATCATCTTCTGGAAGGCTTGGAACATAGGATTGTCCAAAGTTGTAGGGTGGAGACCTTCCACATGTGGTTCCCCTACCATTGACTCAGGATTATTTTGAGTAGTTCTATTAGGAGACATCTGTATAGTTTATAAGATTTTACGGATATGGCAATGTAACATAGCTCAAAAATAGTCATAAAATAGACATGGTACAATTAGCAAAACATGACACATGTTCATTCTCATTTATCACAGAGTCAGTACATATTTTGTGTGCCAAGCACACAGTCATATACATCAACCGAACTGTACATATTATTCTATATTTAAATCTACATCTTGTCCTCCTACTTGTCATCCTTACTATCTAATATGGAAGGTCCTGAATTAGTCATTACTGTATAGGACTATGCTAATTAACCTTCTTATCTCTATCCGTATCTGATTGCAACCAAGTTAATAGTTATGGGTCCATCTCTAAATCCTTCTCAGGTTCCTCAACTATAAGTACCTCTACCTCGAGTACCTCCTGGTCCTTTCCCGCATCAACAACCCCTAAATCTAGTATCTCCTCCTCAAGTACCCCGAGTATATCCCTACCAAACACCTCCTGATCATCCTCAGATAGTACTGCACCATCTGGGATGCTATCCTCCTCTTCATCAACATTGTCTTAATGGTGCGGCTCAATATCACTATCAATCTTATCGAAGTCACCACCTACCTCCTCATATGGCAACGGTATCCTGTCAAGGTGGGTTTCCTCTCTGTAATACCCCGTATTAAGCCACCTTTAGTATGTGGGGAAAGTCATGCATGTCATAGCATTTTTTTTATTGCATTTGGTAAATTGAATTATTTTCATGAATATATGAGTTTCATGAGTTAATGTTTCATGAATTAATTTGCTCTTGAAGTGGTTGTGTTACTTGAGTTAGTCGAGCTTTTGTTTTTATTGAGTAGAAATCATTAGGAAGAGGATGAAGCAGGTGAGTAGGAGTTAAGATAATTTAATTAGGGGAAAATTTATACAAGAATTAATGTAGAATAGTGGATAAAGCTTGATGTTTAATTCTTGATGGGTTTAAGCTCGAATTGTAGCTATTTCAAATCATTTCCTTTCTTTTATTTTCTTCTTCCCTATTTTTTTCTAAGCCTTGGCCGAAATACTCCTAGGGTAGCTGCCACCTTGGAGCCAATTTCTTAAAATTTAGAAGTGAGATTATCTTGGGAATTATTTTATAAAGCATTTGAAAGTAAATTAAATTCTTATTTCTAATATCCTATCATAATCTTTTATAAAATTTTAAATATTACTAATCCGGATATTTTTAAAAGCTATATCTAAGTAATTTATTAGGAGATAAAATATATGAATATATATATATATCTTGTTTTAATGTGGTAGCCACCACTTCTTAAGGAGATAAGTCTCCATATTTTAATTTTTTTCAAATAATTTTTAAAAAGGAAATAAAAGGATAAAAGATGGATTTTAAATGAAGTAATTATCTCTTGGATAAGGAGTTTCAAAAATTGGGGAAATAGGAAAAAGATTTTAGGTAGCTTCAAGGTAAAAAGGAAACCAGAATTTTTTGTTGCAAAATAATTATTTAAAAGCCATTTAAATTACTCAAATTAATATAAGGAATTAATTAAATTATTTCTTCAATAAATAACCTAATTCTTTCATGTATTTTTCTGGAAAATTTCTCAAAGTTTCCGACACACAATAGAGCAATTGTAGTTCAACTAAAACTCTCTAAAACTTAGGTTAGGTTATCCAAGAAAACCTAAATCAATTAGGATATTGTTTTAGAAAAAAAAAAAGATACCAAAATTTCCTCTCCCATTCCTTCAGAGTTTTGGCCACAATCAATACTATATTACACGAAAAAACCTGCAAAAAAATCTCTCTAGTTATCGTACAAAAATACAGCTACACAAAGGCTCACCTTTCTTCTCTCATTATAGCCACTATAGATATCGAAACCAACTAGATTTCTTCCCTCTTTCAGTCTAGATTTTCGGCCATTATAAGCATAAAAAACACAGTAGCAATAACCCGTAAACTACTGTCCAGTTTCAGTACTCAAAAAAGGACCAAAGCTGACCAACTTTTTTCTTGTGAGCAAGAATCCCTAACAAGGAAAAACTCCACCAAACACCCAAACACAAAAAATTAGTCTTTTCTATCCAGCAAACCACAAAATCCCTACCCTCTCAGCCTCCCAAACTCATGAAACAAACAACATTCTACCTGCTCAAAATTTCAGCCAGCCTACTCCAAGAACAATGCCAAAACTGAAACTCCCTACAAGTTAATCGATCTTCAACCCTTCTATTCATCTCTTAATCCATTCTTTCTCACTTTTCTCCCTTAATCACATCCATAAGGGATTGATTTTATCCTTTTCCTGGTGAGTCTCAATCAAGGACATCTAGGCTGACCAATCTCTTCAACTATCCTTCGAACTCAAGCTAGCCATCAAGAAGTTGCCGTGTTTAAGTCTAGATCGCTAAGAGGTAATCCAGATCCTATCTTTACTGAATTAAATGACTTTGATCTATAAATTAATATCTTATGAATGCTTATAGAGGCTAGTATGAAATCATGAATGGACTAGAATGATAAACATGTCGATGTGAGCCATAGACAATGTGTGTATAAGATAGGACATTGATGTATCTTGTCATGATGAGTCTAGATCTATGCTAAGTAGGCAAAGATGAGATCTTTTAATTTTTATGGGGCTGATTATGATGATTTTATGCTAGTGAATATAAGAGTTGTCTTATAGTGATTTGATTTAGATGAATTCATGGTTATGATCTAGAATATAAGAGTTGTGTATGTAATCTAATGAATGAAATTACTGAGATACTATGGATAAATTAGGTGATTAATGAGATCATGAAAAGTCATATTGCATGAAATGGTCGATGTAATATTTGGATTCTAATTATAGAATCATTTATTTTAGATAAGGATGGAGTGGAAGTAAGGGAAATCAATTGAGTTGGGTTTAGGTGTTGATTTATCCAAGTAAGCCCCTGCATAGCCGTTTTGATAAATGTTACATGTTTACAAGCAATTTTTACAATGTTATTTGGAATTGATGTTAATATGATGTTTTGACAAGAGAATTGAAACCTTGGCTAAACATGATGAGTTATACTGTGTTGTTTTATACTTGGGTTGGAATGTGAATGTTTTTCTTTCTAAATGAGTTTATCAAATTTCAACTATTCAAACTTAAAAATGATTTCGTACTCTGTCACTAAACGATTTGGAATTACCATTACGAAAAACTACGTTTTTGCAGTCAAGCTAATTAAAGAATTTCAAAAAATGGAAAATGATTCTGCACTTAAATGGAGAGCGTTGAGTACTCAGTAGGGGTAGGGTAATGGTACTTGTCTTGAAGAGCAAGAGTAAGTTTTTTGGCAGGAGGACACCTTAAGAAATTGAACTCAACTTGGAGATACGACAATACTACTTAGTCAGGTTGTCCGAGCTAGTATATTGGTCCATGCGGACATTATTGATTCGGGTTGGACAACTGAAGGGTTGGGTGTAGAGATGGAGGAGTATCTCACCCCAGTGGGATGATCCCCCACTGCCCATTGTTGAAAGAATACATTGGGATGCTATCATGGTGGTAACCATGATATAAATTATGATACTATTATTTGAATTATTGCTAATCCCTACTTAATGAATTTTGAATATGATAAAATGATGATTTATTGTGAATCATTTTGGATTCATTGAGCAAGGCTCATTTGTTTGAATATTACTGAATTGACTTGCAAACACGGTTTTTGTGATTTTGATAAACTTGCATGCACGAAATGGTTATATTTAACACATACACACACGGGACTTACTGAGATGCCAATCACACACATTTTATTTCATGATTTTAGGGGAGTACTTATATTGAGAAGCTTGAAGGAATAAGTGATGATCGCCCATTTGTTTATTTTATTTGATTTATATTTCTTTCAAGAGATGGTTGTTAGTTTTGATCTTTCGAATTTGTATAAGTATTTCCCTCGAATGTAATAAGAGTATTTTATTATTTTGTTTAGTTGGTTTTTTATTATTATTTATTATTTGCACCTCATTTTAAAGACCCCTGGTCCTTAGGACGGGGCGACATCCCGCCCTATCTGGGTACGTAGGTAGTGAGGTGTTACACTCTCCATACCCGAGCTCTCACCTACCTCTCTCTTCCATTCATTACTGCGCTCGACTATTGGGTGCTTACCCTTCTCGCTTCTATCCACCATACATACACAATAAAAGGGTTCTATTAATTCCTATGACGATACCACAGTTTTATAAACCTAGGCTCTGATAACAATTGTAACACCCCTACTAAAAACAATAATGGAAGCATATGAACATCGGCGGTCGCCCTATCTAGTGGTCTTTATAATGAAAACAACAGGGTACATACACATATGTAAAATCTGAACTCAACAATAACCCACATTGATGGCCACACATATACATATATTAGTGAATCTCATAAATTCCATCTCTATCTATAAAAAAATAAAGTACATGATCAGAGGGAAAATTGTCCAGACTTATGCCACCGACTCTATGGTATTGTCCTTCTATCTGTAGGTTCACTCAGCTCTAGATCCTACAAAAGGTAAGATAAAGACACGTGTGACTAACGAATCACTCAGTGAGTCCCATGTGTGCTAGTGCTATATGAAAGAATAGAGCATATAAAACTTTTGCGGAATAGCATATCATTTGTTCACGGAAACAATTGCAAAACTTTCTAAAGAAGAGTTTTTTCCAAAACTCATTCATTTTTGGAAACTGTATTTCACTTTCAAAACATTGCCCCAATTTCCAAATCACAGACAATTCTCCAGCAGAAGGTCGGCCTACACGTAAAGCTTAAAAGGCTTCACTTTGGCATCACGATCTTATTGTGCCAAGGACTCCGCCTTATAGCACTCAACCGTGCATTGCCAGATAAGTACACTGACTTGCACCGTGTCATTGTACTGAGGCCGTAGCCTACAGTACTAGATCCGTGCATCACTGGATAAGTATACCAACTTGCACATGTCATCGTACTAAGATAGCAGCCTCTAGAATTCGATTCGTGCGTCACTGAAAAATATTTTACTTGCTACTGTAAGCTAAAGATCCCAATCCTAACGTCAATCACCGTTAAGGCAGCAAGGGGTTAGAACAATGCCAGCTGTCCAGCCTAACCCGTGAACAACTTAAATCATAAAGTGCACACAAGGCCCGACAATTGCCAGGCTCTAGACGGCTAGGCAGGATGACTCATCTCAATGTTCTGTCACCTTGTTTGGAGTAAGACAATCCCCAGAACTAGCTAGGTTATTTGGGGTCATCTATCTCTAACGTAAACTAGTACAAAGATCAAAGTCATTACCAAGTACTAAACGTTAACAATACCAACCCCTTCTGACTGATCAGGCCAGAAGGTTATCTAATCCCGTAAGATTTTCAAACAAAAAAATTTTTGGGGCAGAACAACACTTCCCAAAATTTGATCCTACTAACTCGCAAGTCAGATCATCATTCACATAGATTTTGCATAGCCAACAATTAATTCCAGGGCATATCAGGCCAATACAATAATTCCAGGGATCAAAAGATCGTTTGCCAAAAGTCGATCTCATCATGAGAGATCATTTTCCAAAATCATGTTGAAATAGGATAAAGAGTTCTGTTCACAAATCAAAACATGCTTCCAAGAATATCCGGGTCATTTTTTTTCGTACTCGATCAGAAAAGGCATTTTCCAAGGGTATTTGGGTGGGGTCATTTTACCCTTACCCGATGTGAAAAATATTCACAAGAGTTCCAATAAGTATATTTCGACCATTTATCAAATACCTAAGTTTCAAATATTTTCATAAAATATTCCAATAAGAACATTTAGCTCATTTTCCATATACCCGATTCCAAAAGGAACTTATTTCAAGAAATTCAGAATTCTAATCTCAAAAAAGTGTCAAATTCAAAGTTTCCAAATACATTTCCATAACATGTTCCAACAAGGGCATTCCAGTAAATTTATGACTATCGGATTCCAAAATTTACCATTTTTTGAAAATCCCAAATATTTAATCCAAAAAGGATTAAATTCACAACATTCATACTTTAATCATCCAGTAAGGATTCCAAGCTAATTATGATGTTCAATCGAGCTGAAAATGACATAAAATAATTCATCCTCAGATAAACCTTAAATATATTCAGGGATTTCCAAAATGGTATAAAACATAGCATTTCATGGAAAAGTGAAGCACACTGGCTTTCAAAAGATTTTAGAAATCAAAGAGACTCACCTCGTACCCTATGTAACCCTTTCCATTCATAGCCGTTTGATCACCGTCTCTACCGTTTTTGACTTTCCGTTGGCCGTTTATCGCTAAACCTATACCAAACTTCATTTTCGGGTTAATTTGTGTTTGGCCGAAAAATAGCCGACGGTTGGTTGACGTCCAACCGACATTTAGTCGACGATTAGCCAATGGGGGCCGACAGTTAGCCAACGAGGCCTGCGGTTAAGGAAAACGTTTAACCTTCGTTCACATAGTTCTTTCGTCGTTTGTTCGATTATTTCATTCTCCTATTTCCACATACTTTCTCCCTTCATAAAGAAGGGATTCACTACATATTTTCCCAATTATTTCATCCAAAATCACACAATTAATTATTTTTAAGTTCAACCACTTTCTGAGCAAAATTCTGGAATTTTGCTGTTTTGACACATGATTTTTTTTTTTTTTTGGCATAAATTTCAATTCACAACTCCGTTTTGGCTCTATGATATACTAAAATGACCGTAAGACTTTTAACTTTAATTTTTTATAAGCTCTTTTCCAGAATTATGGTTCTCAATGCACGATACTGGGTAAAAACAGCCCTAGTAGTTTTACTTCACTTTTTCTATTCTTGCTTTCCTTCATTCTCCTTTAATTTTTAACACCTTAGAACCATTATTTCATTAAATTCTCCTTAAAATCATCTTTAATTCTGAATTTCCAGATTTTTAGTAGCTCACAAAATCACACTTATTCAACACAAATCAACACATATTCATCTTTTCTAATCAAAATCTAGTATAATCCATGTTTTTCTTAACCAAGCAAATTCCATTTTTACTCTACTTTGAGCATCCCCTATTCAATTGAAAATAAGCCTTCCAACTATGATAATTATTTAGTTCTTCCTCACATAAAATATCATTCAAAGGCCCTTAGGGCGCCGACACATAAATAAGCATATATAAAATTCATACACAAAAGCTCACAAACTTATGCTTTGATCCCAAATCAATACATGAAAGTTATGTTTTCATGTGAAAATTCACATTATCATACTCTTCATTCACCCAAAAACAACTTTAATTCAATCAAGGTAGGGATTTACCTTGTGTTTGAGGCTATTTGGTGTGATTTTGCTCCAAGAACACACACACACACACACACACACACACACACTTCTTTCTTTCTCTCTCCTTTTTCTTTTTCTCTTAGTTTTCTCCCTCCTGGCTCACGAATTTCTGGCTGTTTTATAGCCTCTCTTGACCGCCATTTATCACTCAATCTTGGCCCTCCATGTCTTGTTGTGGTTTAATTGAATGGTGGATGTATTTAGGTGTGTTCTAATAGGATTTTTACACACCAACCACTTTTTCTCTCACAAAAATTTCCCCTATTTCTTCTTACAAGGCCAATGAAATTCTTGGCCTATTTCCAACCATACATTCATCTTCTCTTGGTCTAAACAATAGCCAATCACAATACCTAAGGCCTAAATTAAATGGCCCACAAAATATTGTGTTCCAATCACAAAATTACACATCATTCCTCATTTATTTTTCAAATCCTTTAATTCCAAGTGTCTTGCATGAAGTCTTCATGCAACCTCTCTTAAATTCACACATGTCTGTAGGTTACCAATCATAAAATGCCACACGCACCATTTTTAATCGCGATTTCCTATTTTCTTTAGAAATGACCAAAATCGGGTTTGTAATGGAAAAATATTTTATTTCACCATTCAACTCCAAAAATTTCACTGAATCCATTGGTAACACTCAAATTCTTTAATTCCTTTTCTATTTGGTCAAATTTGCTGTCAAAGTCGTGGGTGCGGCCAATATGACGAAAATGCGCCAAGTACCCCGGGTATCACAATCTACACCAGAATGTGTGTTTTATCGCACTAATCAATTTCTCTTTTCAGGGTACCCTTAAATTCTTATTTTGTTAATAATAATAGACTTCCTAAAATTTAGAGTACTGGTAGAATAAATTCAATAATTACATTTAGGTCCCGTCAAAATATTATTCCACCAAAATATTCGTCTTCTTTCACCGATCAACTTTTGTTCTGGACATCGATACAAATTCTTATCCTATTACAAATAGTAGCCAATTGAAACTAAAAAGGTGGGGTGTAACATCTTGGTTGTGTAATGGAGATTATTTTCTTTTAAAAATTTAAGTCCAAGATTACCAAGACATTTTATAAGGAAATTACATAAAGTAAAGAAATAGGTATATTTTAAATTTAAATAGGCTAGGACATGGATTGCTAAAATGATGGAGATTAAAAATTTTCTAGATTTTCTTTTAGGACAACATCACATGGTTAGAATATTACCGTTGTGCCTTCCACAAGACAACATTCCTAATTTCATGGAGTGCAAGAAAAAAAAATTCAAACATTAATTAGGATAATTAAAAATTATAGTTAGTTGATGGGATTTGAACTTAAGACCTTAGGAATTAATCACAGAGCTCTATCCACTTAACCATATTAATTCTTATTCTTATTTTCCCAACCTAATTCTCTTCCTTTCTAAATCTCGAGCCTCTTCCTAACTCATCCTCAAGTAAAATTTCTTAATTACCCTCAACACTCAAGAAGCACAAGTAAACCTTATAACCCACATATAACAATTCTAGGGCACACAAATTCATCCAATAAAAATACTTTTATGCAAAATATCGTGAAATGGATCCTATCCCTCTAATTCTATAGTAGGTTTAGGTGGGGATTTACAGGTAGAACAGCATAAATCTAAGCAACTTCCAGTGGTTCAGCCGAAGTCACCTGTTCCACCTAAGCAGAAACACAATGGTATTATTTTTAAAACAGAAAAGGCTTCCACTACTATTTTTCTGATTGATTTATGTTATTTCTATTTGCTTCTATTGCAGTGATTCGTCCTTCAGGAATGTATGCCTAAAATATACTATGTATCTTTATATTTTAGAAATTAATAAAATACTTCATTCATTAATGGTTGTTTGTTTACATATAATTACACATTAAAGGTCTAAGTGTGTTAGTAAGTAATTCACATGATTGGGTCATATCTTCATAGTAAGATGTATATTATAGGATACTAATACATAAGTAAAAAAAAAAAATTGTTATTAATCGATTGATAAAGCTAGGCACTTTATGAAGGTTTAGATCTTTACACTATGCTTTCTAAAGAGAAAATTATTTACATTTAATTAGTAAGCAGTCCTCTTTTGGAATACATAGAACTGTATCAAGCGATAATAATATTTATAAAAGCTCTATAATAAATAAAGATTGGTTAATTGCTGCTACTACATGGACGAGAAACTTAAGATTTGAGTATAAGTTAGTGGTTTAGTGATGTTGGACTTGTTCACTTTGATGTATGATGGGTGAGGTCTTATCACAAGGCCAACATCCTAGTATGTTAGATCTCTAGTTCATTAAGAAGGACTTATACAATAGAGTTTCTACATTTTATTTTGCGAAGACATCACCCCCTTGTGATTATCCTGGATAATCTAAATAATTTAGGGCCCTGGGACACGTGACTGAGTATGTATGCTTTGGGTAGCTCCCTGACAGAAGTGAGTACATATCGAAAGACATAGATTATCAGACTAGTTATCAAAGGTCAGTAGAAATCCTTAAGAAGTGTGTTAGTATAATTTTTCTATCTCAATGATGATTATTACGTAGAGGGGTATTTTTGTCATTTCACCTGTAGGTTGAAGACACTGCACATGAAATATTACTCTTGCGGTTAATATTTTCATATGGTGATAAATAGAATATTTAAAATCATATATATAGCAATATGCAAGGAAGAGTATTTTAGCCATTTTAGTAGCTAAGAAAAATATGTCTTTTGGTCCCAAGAGCAGTTCAAGTAACCTTAGTAAATTCATTTTACTCTGCGAGCATATTGGGTGAATTTATTATTGGTAGAATTATTCTAGGAGTCTAATTAATTATTTATTTGGGCTATGATAATTTATTGGACCAATTTAAGTAAATTGATTTAGTAATTAATTATCTTGAATAATTTTATATTGAGTCCAAGTAGATCAATTAATTAATATGAGGGTTTTTTAATTAGTCCTGGACTAATTTGGAATACAACCTTGGCCCATCAGGATTGTGTTGATGGCTTACAGATTTTAGTACCCTAGAAGCCGCCACTAGAAAAAGAAAAGAAAATAAGATAGGAAAAGAAAAATAAGAACTCGATGGATGAGTTGTAAAAGGAAAAGGAAAGCTATTTTTATTTGTGGGTGTTGCGTGCTACTGGATCGGATCTCAGTTCACATAACTAATAGAGATATAGCTTGTGGTTATTGCCAACAAAAGATAGATGCCGTTTTTCCATTGGTTCTGGTCCTTGGTTCTTTTTCATGTAGTTCTCCTAATCTCTTCCAATTAGTTCATCCTATATTTTACTTTTAATGGTAGTAGTCCATAATGAAGGATCGTGGGAAAATTAAACACGCTGTGGAAGAAAGCAAATTAAAATTTTTTCGAATGTAAAATCTAGGAATACTTACTTCTAGGGTTCTTAACTTTAATAACTGGAGTAGAGTTTGGATTCAATGATGCATGTTGAACGATACATCTACTTTTTTCCACAGGGACACTAGTTTACCGTCAACTCTTTCCCATCAAATACTTACCACATTTGGAAGCTCTTGACCTTCTAGAGTATTCTCTAACCACTATGGACCACTATGGGTGCAAGTAGAACTAGAGTGAATAAAATTGGAACAAAAATAGAAGAGCTAAACGTTAAGGAAAAACAAAGGATAACAAAACCAAGAAAAAAATGGCGGCTTCAATTCATTCTATCAAAGGAAAAAAAATGAAAGCTCTCTTTCCAATATCCAATTTTTTGGTCAACCCACCATAGTGGCACACGAGATGCCCTTTTATTAAAATTATTAGCTTTCCTTTTCTTTTTTAGAAACAAAATCAGCCACCTCAATTTCTTTGTTTTGTTTTTCCTCTTTTTCCTTTTTCTTCTTTTACATGGCTACTTCCATCAAAACCCTAATGGGCCATACGCTTTTAATTAGTCCAATGACTAATTAAATAGTTATCTTATTAACTAATTACTTCACTTAGGCCTAATATTAAAAATTATCCAATAATTAATTAAATTAGCTTTTTTATTAATTAATTAAATGGCTTGGGCCAAATATAAAATTACCCAACATAATTAATTAATAAATTAATTAGTTAAATTGGAAAAATTAATTATTCTAGCCTAAATAAATAAATAAATAGATTCCTAGAATAAATCTTTCAATAGTAAATTCACCCAATAAGCCCATATAATGAATAAATTTACTAAGGTTATTTGGGCTACTCTAGGGACCAAAAGACATATTATTCTTGGCTACTAAAATAATCAAAATACCCTTACTAACAAATAGTTGTATTTTAGTCATTTGAAATATTCTATTTATCACCATATGGAAATGTTGACATCGAGAATAATATTGCAATTGGAGTGTCTCTAACCTATAGGTGTAATGATGAAAATACCCCTCTACGTAACATTTGTTATTAAGGTTGAAAATAGTACAAACACCTTTCTTAATGACATCTACTATCCTTTGATAACTAGTTCGATAATCCATGACTTCCGGTACGTATCCACAATCAGAATGAGCTACCCAAAAGTGTACATACTTAGTCATGTTTGCCAAGGCTTTGGATTATTAGATTATCCTGAACAATCAGAAGGGGGTGATTTCTTCACGTAATGAAGCATAGAAACTCTATTGTATAAGTCTGTATTAATTAACTAGAGTCATACACCCAATGTACAAGGTTATTGGACTTACGATAAGACCTCACCCAACATTCATCAAAGTGTACAAGTCCAACTTCACTAGACCACCAACTTATACTCGAGTCCTAGGGTACTCATCCATGCAATAGCTGCAATAAACTAATCCTTATTTATTTTAGTAATTTATTGAAGATTATATCGCGTGGTCCAATTTTACATATTCTAATACGCTTATACTATTAGTGCGAGTTGACTACTCACTAGTTAAAATGTAAACTATAGTGTAATGATTTAAACCTTGATAAAATGTCCAACTTCATCAATAGATCAAGGATAATTTTTTTTCCCCTTATGTGTTAGTAGCACATAATTTACACCTTATTGTAAAAGCATGACCTAATCATGTAGATTACTTACTAACACATTTGACCTTTAATGTGCGAAGATATGTAAACATACCACCATTAATGAATGAAACTTCTATTAATTTTTAAAATATAGAAATATATAGTACATTTTAGGCATATACTCCAACAATCTACAACTTGCACTAAATAGACTATGATATTCCACATGCACCTACCCCTATGATATCCAAGTGTCTTTTGAACACCTTCTCTGTCAATGGCTTGTTAAATGGGCAAGCCAGATTGTTTGCTAAGAAAATTTGATCAACCATTATCTCTTGTTTCTAGATGATCTCCCAGATTAAGTGATACGTCATTTTAATGTTCTTAGCCTTCCTATAGTTTCTTGGCTCCTTACATTGTGACACATCTCCAGAATTATCACAATATATTGTTATAGGTCAATGCGTGTGTGGCACAACTCCAAATTCTGTGAGGAACTTTCGGAGCCAAACCACTTCTTTAGAAGCTTCTGAAGCTGCCACATACTCCGCTTCCATAGTAGAATCGACAATGCAAGATTGCTTGACACGCCTCTATGAAATAGCCCCTCCAGATAAAGTGAAGACATATCTAATAGTGGATTTTCTTTCATCTTTATCCGCCTGAAAATTTGAGTCTATGTAACTGGTAGGAACTAAGTCATTAGCTCTGTAAACTTGCATATAATCCCTTATTCCCTCTAGGTACTTAAGTAAATACTTTACAACTTGCCAATGTTCTTTCCCAGAGTTTGACTGATACCTGCTAATCATGCTTACTATAAAGTAGATAACTGGCCTAGTACAAAGCATGCTATACATGAGACTTCCCACTACCGAAGAATAGGGAATCCTACTTATCCTTGCCAATTCTTCCAGTGTCGTAGGATACTACTTGAAAGATAAAGTCAAATCGTACCTAAAAGGTATGATTGCCCCTTTGCACTTATCCATGATAAACCTAGCCAGTATCTTGTCAATATAGTCTAATTGAGATAAGCCTAACATTCTTTGCTTCCTATCTCTAAGAAGCTTAATACCATAAATGTAACTAGCATCTCCCATATCCTTCATGCTAAACTGACTTGATAGACAAATCTTTATAGATGATAATGTCCCTACATCATTTTTAATGAGTAGAATGTCATCTACATAAAATACCATAAAGGACACATTATTCCCATATGACTTTCTATATATACATGGTTCATCCACATTTTGTATGAACCTATAAAACATCACAGTCTCTAAAAAACGCATGTTCCATGCTCGTGATACTTGTTTAAGCCCAAAAATGGAATTCTTAAGCTTGCAAACCATATGTTCTTAGCCTTTCGCAACAAAGCCTTAAGGCAGGAACATATAGATTATTGGAAAGTGTTAAACCCCACCTAAAGCCAACCCTAAAATAAGGGGGATGGGATGAATATCATGTCATCTTACATAAAATATACATTTTGAATGATTTTGCATGCCTTGGAACTGTGGTTTAAAGGTTAAATGCTTTATTTGAGCTTGTTAGGTAGAAAGGGTAAAAAAGATAATTTTGTTTGAAATCAAAAAAAGAAGATGGCTTAAGGTTTAGATTAGAAGAACATTTGGTTGAGAAAATAAGAAGAAGAGTTGGTGTGGTTAAGTGGTTAGAGCTTTGGGAATTAATCTCTAAGGTCTTGAGTTCAAATCTCATCACTTAAGTTTTATTCATATTTATCTTAGCTATGATTGAATTTTCATTTTTATTACATTCCTTAAAGATAGGAATGTTGTCTTAAGGAAGACATAATGGTAATGCCTTGACCATGTGGTCTTGTTCTAAAAAGAATTCTGAAAGAATTCTTGTCCCCATTAATTTTGCTAGCCTTGTCCTAACATCTTTGAAATTTAAACTACCCTTAATTCATTAATCCATTTTTAATCATTAAATTGTGATAATTCCCTGGCTTAGAATTCGAAAATCAGCTCTTGTGTGATAGAGATGGCTACAAGTGAGGAGGGAAATTAGGTAGGGATTCCAAGGAAAAAAGAACACCATAGCTAGTCCTTCAAACTCCACCTTCATCTTGTTCATGTTTTGGTAAGAAAAATTTGGAAAATTTTCCAGATTTCCATCAAGGCTGTTTTTGAAAATTTAAGCCAGCTTTCCTACCCAACTTCTACAAGAAAACAAGTCATTTTACAAGAGGATGAAGGCTGGAAATTCAGTGAAATTTTGGATTTGTACAAACAGTCCCAAACCAGAATTTCTCTTCAGCAAACTAGCAACATTAAACATTGAATTTGAAGCCACCGCTAGAACATATGAACAGCTGGAACTTTCTCTAATTTTCTTCAAGATGAAGGCTGGAAAACCACCATTAAAAGACCTTCAAACACCCTTAGAATCCAGCTGCAAAATCGTGCCAAAGAGAACAAAAAATTCTGTACCAAAACCATTTCAATTCCAAGCGTTCTTGTAACTTCAATTCCAGAATTTTTTTTCTAGCTTCTCTCTTCAACGCTAAAGCCAAAATTCTTCATCAAAATCGACTAAAATTCGGACCTTGTACAGCCATGGACTGAACATCTTGGCTTCTTCACCAACCTTGAATATTAGGACTCCATTATCATACTTCAAAAAGTTCCTAAGATCACTCTAGGCAAAACTTATTCAAACTTCAAATTAAATTCTAGATTTTGTTCCATTAAAACACTCCTATAGCTAAGTGATAAAACCAGAAAATCCTCTGCCATTGTATGATCATTTTTGGCCAGCCTTATGTCTGAACAACTCTTCATTCTTTGGTTGAAACCTGGCTAATTCAGTCCTACACCATTGAAGAACAATAAACTTTCCAAGTGCAAACTCCATTAACTATTCTTATACCTCAAACAACTCCACCTTTTTCTCCATTTGAATTTAAAAAAAATCTGAAAACCTTCTCTCTCATTCTTGATAACTGAAAACACCTTCTACACTAGGCCATTCGGCTAGCATAATTCCAGCCACACTCAAAATTCATTTTCTCTCAAACTATCTCAAGCCTAAGCCAATCCTAAACACCTCCAATCACTCCTAAACTCTCTAGATCATCTATATTCTACCTATATTCCCTATTTCTGCCCTTTATAACACCAAAACACACAATGTTGAGTTTCCAAACGGATCAAACCAACCTTTTTTGTTGATGATTCGAAGAACACCAAAAGATAAAAAAAAAAAAATCTCTTTGTTCTTCTTCTTCTATTCAACTTAATTATAAAGCCCCTTGTCCTGTGAACGGGGTGACATCCCTAGCCCTAATTGGGGCATAGGTAGTGGGATGTTACAAGTGATATCAGAGCCTAGGTTTAGGCAATTCTTGATAGCATATGCTTTGTTTCATTAAGGATTAAAATTTTTTGACAAATCTGGCTTGTTTATGCTGTAGGATGGTTAGAATGATTAGAACTGCAAGGAAGGGGCAGCATTGGCATCCACCAATCCCTATCGACCCGGAAGATTTACCAGTGCCACAACTCGTATCTCAACCAGTCACACCCATGGAAGAGAGCAGTGATGATGAGGTTTAGATTATTGAGGCACCTCCAATACCTATAATAGACTTAGTTACTGATAGTAAGGACGAGGAAATTGACATGGAGTATGTCCCACTCCCACCTAACCCTATGATTGACTTGATTGCTGATATTGATGACTCAGGGGAGATAGACTATGAAACTCCACCCAGACCTTCTTTTATACCCCTACCCAACCATGTTGAAACTAGGGAGAGCTCTTGGAGACCTGGAAAGGAGCCAATGGACTATGAGGTGAATGGGGCAGGGATAGAATTTTCTAGGAATACTGGAGGATGGTTGTATGATGCTGACACCGAAGATTCTGATGAGGGTTAGAAGGGCTAAGTTCTGCTATGCTTAGGAAGTTTTTATTTACAACTTCCAATAAACTCTTGTGCTAGGGGTCCATTTATGTTTAATGTTTTATTTCAAAATTTATGCAAATAAGAGTACTTGGTGTACTATAATCTTGAAAAATGTAATTCTTTATACAAAAATTGCATATAATTTTCTTTTACTTATGCCTAAAAGTGAATGCATGCTCGATTTAAATGTTTTAAACTTTGATGCATGAACTCATTATCTGGGGCATGGTTTAGAATGGCACCAAAGCGTCATGCAGCAACATCTAGTAGAAGGGTTCCTAAGGCAGAACCTGTGATTCCAGAGCTTAATGCAACTCATCTATCATCGTCAAATTAGGGAAATGAGAATGAACCGGAGCAGGAAGTGGGGTTAGAAGAACCTGTCAGCGTGATTGTAGGACAAGCATTTTACAAAATGACAGAGATTCTGCAAACCCTATCTGAGCGAAGGAATTTGAAAGCAGAAGATGAAGCATTGGAGAGGTTTCTAAAATTTCAACCTCCCACCTTCTTGGTGGAGCTATAGGTGGAGCAGATGGAGGACATCTTTTCCATGCTCCAGTACATCGAGAAGCGAATAGTGAAGTTTGCTGCATTTAGGCTAAGGGACCCAGCTCGGGCTTGGTGGTAGCGAATCCAAGATGATTAGGAGATGATAGATCAAGATTGGACGTAGGCCAACTTTATGTAGGCATTCAGAGCAGAATATATCCCTCAGTGGATAGTGGAGAAAAGGGAAGACGAATTTCAAAATTTGAAGCAAAGGAGCATGATTGTGGCTCAGTATGCTGCTTGTTTTACTAATTGTCAAAATACTGCAAAAGGCTGGTAGATACCGAGCAAAACCAAATAAGGTAGTTTGTCAAAGGATTAAAGCAGGAATTGAGAAGGGCTTTAGCACATTTTCCACCAACGATTTATTTGGGGGCAGTGGACGCAATGACCCGGACTGAGAATATGGATTGATGCAGGATGGTACCAAGACCGTTCTTGTTGCCCAGACAACCACCGAGACCTTTTCAGAGGCAGCAACTCAACAAGCGACCTGCCATGCAGCAATGGCAGAACAGAGGGAAGCAGGCACGAACACCACCAATTGGTCCTACACAGAATCTTCCATTATGCCGACACTGTGGAAAAAAGGGTCATGTAGTGAGGAATTGTTAGTCTAAGGGAGTTGAGCAGAAATGCTATAATTGCGGAGACTGGACTTATTTGTGAAACGCCTACCTAAAACATCTCCAAATCAGGCAAGGAAACCTAGCCCAGACCGCAGGAGCCAACTGAGCTAATATTTCCGGAGCCTTCGGAAGTGGAACTCAAAAGTCGCAAAGGAAAGTAAAGGTTTTCACTCTTAATTGGGAGGAAGTTGGAGCAGATGCAGTGGTGGTGGAAAGTACGTTTACTATCTAAGGTTGTTCTGTTAATGCATTGATAGACCTTGGATCTACCCATTCCTATTTAAACAAGAATTGTACATATCATTTGGGTTGGGATGTAGTAGAACTACCTGTTACCTTGTTGGTGAGTACGCCCTTGGGAAAAATGTTGCAAGGGGATCGATATGTACAGAATTGTAAGATTGAAGTGGGGAAAGAAAGCTTGAAGGGAGATTTATTAGTCTTAGCTATCGACGACTATGACTTGATTTTGGGTATAGATTGACTAGCTAAGCATGGGGCGAAAGTAGACTGTAAGAATAATTCTGTCCAGTTCGTTAGACCGAGATGCGGTGTCCTAGAGTGCAACGGTACGCAGGTGAAAGAGTTGAAGTTTTTGATAGCTAGAGCAAAAACCCAGAAATTGTTAAAGCAAGGATGTCAAAAATATTTAGCCTATATGATAAATAAGCTGAAGGATCAGTGCACCCTCGAAGATACCGAGGTAGTAAGAGATTTTCCTGACGTATTTCCTGTGGAACTCACTTCTCTACCTCCCAACCAAGAAGTTGAGTTCACAATTGATATAATTCTAGGAGCGAAATCGGTATCCCGAACCTCATATCGGATGGCACAGGCAGAGTTTAAGGAATTAAAGGAGCAGCTAGAGGAATTGGTGAAGTAAGGTTAAATAAGACCTAGCACGTTACCTTGGGGAGCTCCAGTGCTATTCATGAAGAAGAAGAACGGGACCTTGAGGTTATGTATTGACTACCAGGGGTTGAACAATTTAACCATCAATAATAAGTATCCTCTACAATTAATTGACGAGCTGTTCGACGAGTTGCAAGGTTCTAGTTGTTATTCCAAACTGGATTTGAGGCAAGAATATTATCAAGTAGGGATAAAGGAGGAAGATATTTTCAAGATGCCCTTCAACACAAGATATGGTCACTATGAGTTTGTAGTGATACCTTTTGGGGTAACAAATGCACTAGCAGTGTTTAAGGATTTGATGCATCGAGTTTTCCAACCATACCTGGATAAGTTCGTGGTGATTTTCATCGACAATATACTCATATACTTTAAGAGTCCCGAGGATCATGCAGAATACTTGAAGCTGGTATTAGAGAAGCTAAGAGAGCACAAGGATAGAATTAAGGTGGACTCAGCAAAAGTTGAAGCGGTTTTAGACGAGAAACAACCAGAGAACATCACGGATATTCGAAGCTTCTTAGGTCTGGCCGGCTATTATAGGCGGTTTATTAAAGGATTCTCAATGCTAGCATCACCTATGACCCAGCTACTAAGGAAATATGTACCCTTTATCCAGAATAAGAAATGCGAAAGGAGTTTCCAAGAACTGAAGCAAAGGTTAATGACAGCACCCGTGTTGAGTTTGCTAGAGGGAGATAAACCTTACGCTTTATATACTGATGCTTCGAAGGAAAGTTTGGGAGCAATACTGATGTAGGATAGGAAGGTAATAGCCTATGCTTCTCAAAAGTTGAAGCCTCATGAAGTCAATTATCCAACGTATGATTTGGAGTTGGCCACCATTATATTTGCTTTAAAGAAATGGAGGCATTACTTGTATAGAGATGAGTATGAAGTGTTTACCGACCACAAGAGCCTGAAATACATCTTCACCCAGAAGGACTTGAATTTGAGGTAACGGAGATGAATGGAAATTTTGGAAGAATATCATTGTCCTATTAACTACTACCCCGAAAAGGCTAACATTGTTACTTATGCCCTGAGCCGTAAAGTGAAAATGGTCAGGCTGAGAGTGTAAGGGATTTAAGCAGTCCAAGAAGTGTTGGATAGAAGGATAGAAGTGCAAGAAGAGAGTATTATTATTAGCAACCTGAGATTGATACAGGATCTAAGGTGGGAAATCATCGAAGCTCAGCAAAGTAATTTGGAATTTCAACTTTTCAAGGACAAAGAGCTTAAATGGCAAGGTAGTGATTTCCAACAGGACAAAACGGGAGTTCTGTACTTTTGAGATCGTCTGTGTGTACCTGACGAGCACCAGCTAAAGGATAGGATTTTGGAGGAAGCGCATAAAAGTAAGTACGCTATCCATCCGGGCAAGGTAGAAATGTATCAAGACCTAAAAAGGGCTTATTGGTGGCCCAGAATGAAGAAGAACGTGGTTAAGTATGTCTCCATGTGTTTGACTTGATAGAAAGTTAAAGCGGAGTACAAAAAGTAAGCAGGATTGCTGCAACCGTTACTGTTACCTGAGTGGAAATGGGAAGAGGTATTGTGTCCGACCAAGACCCGAGATTTACATCCCGATTTTGGGGCAAGTTTCAAGAATCAATGGGTTCTAGTCTAAAGTTCAATACAACGACGCATTCACAAATTGATGGTCAATCAGAAAGGGTTATTCAAATATTGGAAGACACGTTAAGAGCTTGCGTATTGAATTTCAGGGATAAGTGGATTGAATGTGTACCATATGCGGAATTGGCTTACAATAATAGCTACTAATCATCGATTGGAATGGCCCCGTATGAGGCATTGTATGCACATAATTGTCAAGTACCTCTATACTAGAGTTGGTCGGGAAATGGCCACATAAGCAAATCTGGAGAAGTCTGCGTTCAGAAAATGTTAGATTAGGTAAAGCTGATCAGAGAAAGGTCGAAGGCAGCCTAGAGCCAACAAAAGAGTTATGCGAACAATAGGCGAAGGGAGTTGGAATTTCAAATAGGAGATAGTGTGTTCTTGAGATTGACATCGAATAGAGGAATTCTGAAGAATCCGAAAGGTGGAAAGCTAAATCCGAGATATTTGGGACCGTTTTCAATAAACGAAAGAATTGGACTAGTGGCGTATCGACTAGATTTGCCGGATGGGTTGATGGGAATACACGATGTGTTTCTTGTGTCTTAGTTGAAAAAGTACAATGCTAACCCTGGACATGTTTTGAATGAGGAACTGTTGGTATTGCAACCCAACTTGAGCTAAGTGGAGAAACTCGTGAAAATTTTGGACCGAAGTATCAAGACTCTCCGGAATAAGCAGATTCCTATGGTGAAGGTATAATGGGAACATCATGGCACTTATAATGCCACATAGGAAACAGAAGAGTGGGTAAATCAAAAATATCCTAACCTGAGATAAAGGTACTCTTGAATTTTAGGACGAAATTCTTCTAAAGAGGGCAAGATGTGAAACCCCACTTAAAGGTAACCCTAGAGTAAGGAGGATGGGCTGTATATCATGTCATCATGCAAAAAAATTACCTTTTGAATGATTTTGCATGCCTTAGAATTGTGGTTTATAGGTTCAATGATTTATTTGTGCTTGTTGGGTAGAAAGGGTAAAAAGGTAATTTTGTTTGAAGTCAAAATAGGAAGATGGCTTGAGGTTTAGATTAGAAGAATATTTAGTTGAGAAAATAAGAAGAAAAGTTAGTGTGGTTAAGTGCTTAGAGCTTTGTGAATTAATCTCAAAGGTCTTGAGTTCAAATCCCATCGCTTAAGTTTTATTCATATTTATCTTAGCTATGTTTGAATTTTCGTTTTTCTTACGTTCCTTAAAAATAGGAATATTGTTTTAAGGAAGACATAATGGCAATGTCTTGACCATGTCGTCTTGTCTGAAAAAGATTTCTAAAAGAATTCTTGTCCCCATTAATTTTGCTAGCCTTGTCCTAACATCTTTGAAATTTAAAATACCCTTGATTCTTTAATCCATTTTTAATCATAAAAATTCTGTGATAATTCCCTAGCTTAGAATTCAAAAATCAGCTCTTGTCGGATAGAGATGGCAGAAAGTGAGGAGGGAAATTAGGTAGGGATTCCAAGGAAAAGAAAACACCATAGCTATTCCTTCAAACTCCACCATCATCTTGTTCATGTTTTGGTAAGAAAAATCTGGAAAATTTTCCATATTCCCTTCAAGGTTGTTTTCAAAAATTTCAGCCAGCATTCCTAGCCAATTTCTACAAGAAAACAAGTCATTTTATGTGAGGATGAAGGCTGGAAATTCAGTGAAATTTTGGAACTGTACAAATAGTCCCAAACCAGAATTTCTTTTCAGCAAACTAGCAACATTAAACATTAAATTTGAAGCCACCTTTAGAACATATGAAAAGCTGGAACTTCCTCTAATTTTCTTCAAGATGAAGGCTGGAAAACCACCATTAAAAGACCTTCAAACACCCTTAGAATCCAGCTCCAAAATCGTGCCAAGGAGAACAAAAAATTCTACACCAAAACCATTTCAATTCCAAGCATTCTTGTAGCTTCAATTCCAGAATTTTTTTTTCCAGCTTGTCTCTTCGAGGCTAAGGCCGAAATTCTTCATCAAAACCCACTGAAATTCAGACATTGTATGGACATGGACAGAACATCTTGGCTTCCTCACCAAACTTGAATATTAGGACTACATTATCATACCTAAAAAAGCTCCTAAGATCACTCTATTCAAAACTTATTCAAACTTCAAATTAAATTCTAGATTTTGTTCCATTAAAACACTCCTATACCTAAGTGATAAAACCAAAAAATTCTCTGCCTTTGTATGATCATTTTTGGCCAGCCTTAGGTCTGAACAACTCTTCATTCTTTGGTTGAAACCTAGCTAATTCAGCCCTACACCATTGAAGAACAAGAAACCTTCCAAGAGCAAAATCTATTAACAAATCTTATACGTCAAACAACTCCACCTTTTTCTCCATTTGTATTTTAAAAAAAATTGAAAACTTTCTCTCTCATTATTGATAACAAAAAACTCCTTCTACACTAGGACATTCGGCCATCATAATTCCAACCACACTCAAATTTCATTTTCCCTCAAACTCTCTCAAAAAACACCAAGAACACACACTTCACAACTTTAAGCCTAAACCAATCCTAAATACCTCTAATCACTCCCAAACTCTCTAGATCATCCATATTCAACCTATATTCCTCATTTCTGCCCCTTATAACACCAAAACACACAACATTAAGTTTACAAATGGATCAAACCAACCTTCTTTGTTGAAGATTCGAAGAACAGCAAAAGGTAAAATAAGAAGAATCTCCTTGTTCTTCTTCTTCTATTCAACTTCTAATGTTCCTTTCTATTCTCATTCATTTCTCTCTCTCTCTCTCTCTCTCTCTCTCTCTCTCTCTCTCTCGGGTGAAATGGTGATGCTCACCCATAGACTACTTTCAAACCACTAAAGGCCATCAAGCACTCTAGGATCTTCACTAATCAAGGAGAATCCTTCATCAAACGAGCATCGATCAAGTATTTTTCCTTAATCTTCCTTTTTAATTTTCAGGATCAAGACTCCTAGATGTTGATTGGATGATTGAATAAAGTAGGGGTTAAGTATGTGTATGTGGCTGAAGGGGATGAAGTTAGGACATGAGAGTTGGAATGAATGGTTATGCCTTATAAATTTTGCTTTTGAATCACTATATGTTCATTATGACTAGAGAGATTTATGGATGCTTTGAAGCATGATAGATATTATGCCACTGTTGGTGATTAAGCCTTTATGATATTATTTTTCAATAGAGCCATAGATAATGTATACCTAGTAGAAGATCATCCATATTGTAGTATATGTTAATTCAAGTCTATGTTCATTGATAGGTTAACATGCCATTTATTATGTGAGAATATGTTCATAGATCTTCTCTAACAATACAAAATTAAGGTAAGAACTATTTTTATTAATTCTAGAATTATTTTTACTAATATTATTGTTATTAATTTAATTAGAATTATTATTCAATTTAATCTATAAAAATTCAAAAAGCATTAGGTAGGTTTGAAATAGATTATTATTTAAAAATATTATTATCTTACTAGTTAAATAAATAAAATCTTTTTATTAAAAAATAAATAATAAAATATTAGAATTAATTAATATCAAATGACCTTGTAGACCATAGTAGTAATATTAGTTTGCCTTACTAAAACTATTATCTATATCTATAAATATTATTTATATTAAAATTTATTTATTATTTATTAATTAAAAATTAAGTATAATTCATTTATTATTATTTTTAATGGTTATTTATTAACTATTAATTATTAATTCAAAAAATTAGGTATAATTTATTATTTATAATAATACTATTTAAATGTTACTATTTACCAATATTATTTAGGGATTATTATTATCCAATATTTTACACTAGTTTTATTTATTAGCAATATTACTCATTATTTATTATCTAGAACTATAACTAATTTATTTTATAACACCCATTTATTTTAATTTATCAAGCTAGTTTATTTTAGAAAATATTTTATCAACTAGTATTAAAGCCTAAGACAATATCGCCATGGTTAGTTGTGGTTGTGACTAGTTGAATTAGGAATTATTTATTTAAGGCAAATATAGTCTGGATATTGTCTTATACCTTATGTTTAGCCCAAGCAGGGTTAGGTTGACCTTGGAAGACTTTTGAACTTAAGAAGAGCAAAATATCAAGTAAGTTCTTGAATGAAACCATTTGAAGACCAAAGTTATTGTGGCAACTCAAATTCAATGTATACGAGTATTTGTATTGTAAGGGCAATTATGGATGATTTTCCTTTTTGTTTCAGTCAAACAAACCATTTAAAGTTAAATAAACAATTTCACACCAAATGCTAAACTTATCCTAAAAACCCAATTTTGGCAAGAATTTTGGAAACCATAATTGCTATTTCCAAGTGAATCATTGTATGATCTTTTTCCTCCCAAATGGGATAGACAACGTTGAGTACTCAAAAAGGGTAGACTAGTAGGACTAGTCTTTGAAGGGTTAGGATAAATCTCTCAGTAGGTGGCTACCTCTGAGGGGTGAGTCCTTCCTGGATAGGATGCGAGTCCTGTAGGTCATACTAGTCTGAGCTAGCAAGTTCAGTCAAGTGGACTGTGTGTTTCCAGAATGGACAATCGGTAAGTTTGGGTGTAGAGATGGAAGAGTATCCCACTCGGTAGGCCGTACACCAACCTTATGTTAGTATGCACAAAGTGTGGCATTCTGATCGTTATATTATCATGGTGCACAAAGTGTGGTGCCATGGCTACCTCTTTTGAGTGGTTGTATTTATTTTGCACATGTATGTTTGGAAAGCAAAACACCACTGTTCATTTATGAAATTTTTTTAAGGCTTTCCAGCACATTCTTTTATGAAATGTTTACAACTTGCATACGTGAACTGTTTTACCTAAAACACTCAAAGCACACACAGGCTTACTGAGATTTATATCTCACCACTTTTTATACCATGTTTTCAATTCGATCCTGCAGTGAAGGTTATTAGCTAGGGAATTGTCTATGTTTTGAAGACTCATTGTTATTTTCCTATGTATTTCTTTTGAGAGACAGAGCAAACATTTATTTTTGAGCTTGTTCATGTATTGCTTGGGTTGTAATATGTTTAATTTTGAATTATTTATTTCATTTATTTGGTGTGTCCTAGTTATAAAGACCTTTGTCCTGTGGACAAGGCGACATCCCCAGCCCTAATGGGGGCATAGGTAGTGGGGTGTTAGACAAAGTATGCCCTCAAAGACTATGTATTCCGTATAAATATATTACAATAAAATATTTATTCATTCAATTTAGGTTATTTCTTATATTATTGCACATTTAAGGTCTAAGTATGACAAGTAATGGTCTATGTGTTGGGTCGTTCTTCATAGTAAGGTATAGACCATAAATACTTGTCATATAAGTAAAATTGAATTCTTAGTCATTTTATGGAACTGGGCATTTTATCAAGGCAAGACTATTATGCCATGAGTTCTAATGAGGAATGGTTTAGCTTGAATAAGTGAGTAGTTCACTCACATCAATGACATAAGCGTATTTTTAATACATAGAACTGGACTTGTAGTAATGGTCTATCTTAAAGTACTAACTATTACTGCTACTGCATAGACAGATACCTTCATCCTTAAGTATAAGTTGGTGCTTTGGCGACGCTAGGGTCTTGCTCTTTGATGTATGCTGGGTGAAATTTCTTTTATGAGATCAATAACCTTGTATGTTGTGTGTATTACTCTAATTAGTTAAGACAAACTCATGCAACAGAGTTTCTATGCTTCACTTAGTGAAGTTAAATCACCCCCTTGTGATTGTCCAGCATACTCTAATAATCAAAGGCCCTAGGAACGTGACTCTAGAATGTGTGCTTTTGGGTAGCTTCCAATGATGAGCAAGTACATTCGAGTAAGTCATTAATTATCGGACTAGAGATCTAAGGATGGTAGATGCCTTCGAGATGGGTGTTAGCACATTTATCCTGTCTCATTGATGGGTGTTATATGGAGGGGTATTTTCATCATTTCACTTGTAGATCGGAGACATTGCTTTAGCAAATTATTCTTGGGGTCAATATTTTTATGTGGTGATAAATGAGAAAATTCAAAATGGTAAAATACAACTATTTAATAGTAAGACCATTTTGGTCATTTTAGTAGCAGCCATAAATAATATATGTCTTTGTCCTCGAAGTAGCTCAAGTTATCTTGGTGTTGTTTAGACACGATCTGAGCTCAATGGATAATTGATAGGGTCTAAATTAGTTATATTTTTCCTAGTTATTTGAGGCCATTTTTTGATATATTTTGTGAAATAATAAGTCGTATTCCTTTATATTTGATATTTCCCTTATAAAAATACTTTTCTGTAATTTTATGTAAAAATAAGGGAAAATTAGAGCTAATTGTGGGATTTTTCATAGCAGAACCAGCATCAGCCCAGGAAGGGGAGCCGGCGCTGGTTACCTACTAGATGCACAAAGAAATTGAAGGAACAGAGGAATAAATTGCAATTGAAATTTGAAAGGAAAAAGAAGCAATTGGTCATGGCTCACGGCTAAGCAAGCCAAAAATGGAAGAAAGACACAAAAGGAACAACAAAGAAAATTTGGTAGGGCCCAGGTGCAATACAAGAGTTAACAAAAATGGCAGCAAAGAGAGATGATTGCAACAGAAAGAAAAAGAAACCAGCTTCGGTTGGCGGCTAAGCAAGCTGAGAACAAAGGAAAACGAAAGCTAAAGAAAAGGATTTCAGCAACTAGGTGGCTCAATCGAGCTAATGCAAAACAAAAGTAAAAGAAGTGCAGCTTCGGTGGTCAACAAATGCGGCACCAACAGGAAGAAGAAAGAAATAGCTTCGGTGGCTCAAATCGAGCCGAAAGCAAATCAATTTCAGCCAATTTCAACAAATCTCAATTCAACATCAGCCTCAGCACTACACGACAAAACAAAATCAAATGTCCGAATTGAAGCTAAAATTCACAAAGTCAAAGACGGTTTTCCTTAGTTTGTTTTATTTAGTTTTTCTTAGGTTTTTATTTTAGCTTTTATTAAACCATTTTAGTTTTGGATTATTTTTAGGTAATTACTTCTTCTTTATTTAGGATTCTTTTAGGAACTTTGTAAGCCTATAAATAAAGGCCAATTTACCATACGAAGGGGAGGTGCACAATGTAGAGAATTAGATTTATTGTAGAGTGCATCACTAATATTTTCTCGAAATAAATAGTTCAAGAAGGGTTGTACAAGAGCGTCTTCAAAGGAAGAAAAAGAAGGCTTGTCTAATAGTATCTATTTCTTTTCTTTGTTTTCTTTTTCTTGAACAATGATATGTTAATTGTTTCATTGTAATTCGACATTGTTTTAGATATTCATGATTTTTAGAGTTATTTGATCTTTTGATTAATTGATTATTCTTCTTGGTATTTTATTACTTGGGCGTATTACGAGATTAATTGGTTGTTTCTTTTTATTAACTTGCTAGACCAAAGAGGTTAATTGCTAAGGATTAAGTAATTAATGGTTAATTAATGTTTGTTAGACCAAGGATTCACTGATTAATTCCATATTTTAAATTTGCCAGACGAAGGAAATTTAATTAAGGATTGTGTTTATTGCATCTTGTGGATGAATTAGTTTAGACAGACCAAGTGATGCTAATTTATCTGGAAGGTAGTAATTAATTGAGATAGATCAAGTGATGCTAATTTATCTTAATTCTTCATAATGCCAAGAGAATGATTAGTTATGATAATGGTTAGATACTCTAAGATCATGTTTGTCTGAACAATAGTTTGAGTTACATACTTTTCTATCCTTGATATGTATATACTTTTAATTTAATTTAATTTAATTTGTCTTTTTATTTGTTTTTCGCTTTATCGAGTTGGTTAAACAATGAAAGAAAGGTGATTAATGTCTACCTATTCTTGAAGGATCGACACTCGTTTGAACTTTATGCTCAGTTAATGATGAGTACGCTTCTTCATATGTGTGATTTGGGTTGAATGTTTTAATTTAAGCTTGATTGGAAATGCGCTTACTTTTTGTATGATTTTTATACTCAAATCCGGACACGTCAATAATTATATGGAAGAGAATAAAATTTATTGTAAGAGTACAATTAGAATTAATTAATTTGTCTTAGATTTTTTTTTTATAAGCCCCATAAAAGACATTTAATTGTTGAGAGAATTGGACTGGAATAAATTAAATAATTTGGTTGAAATATGTTAACATATATTAAGAGTCCAATTAGAATTAATTAATTAGTCTTGGATACTTAATGAAGCTAAAAAAAGATAATTAATTAATTAAAAGTATTGTGCCAATCTTTGACTGGTTTCGAAGCACAACACAAAGCCCATTAGGGCTTAGTGTTTTTGGCCATTAAGGCTTCATCAAGCCCTAAGGCGGGCCAAAATTAGTGTGCAAGAGAGGGAGATAAAAAGATAACATTTTTTTCTGAGTTCTCTCTCCATGGGTGCCCTTTTCTTCTTCTTATCTCTCGTTCTTCTCTTATTTCTCCCTTGGAGATATTTTGATTATCAAAAGAAGGAGCTTTCACCAAGCTAATGCAAGAGTAAGGTAGAGTCATACTCTAGAAGACAAAGAGAGGAAACTTGGAAATGCTTAATGCGTAGGAGTAGAAGATTGGCGGGAATACAGGTTGAACGCAGACACCTTCTTCTCCCCTTCCAACTCAAGTTCTAGTATAACCCGTCCCTTCATTAGTTAATTTTCTACCAATAAGGAAATGTATGTACTTTCTCCCTGATATGGCTCAGAAAACTGAAAAATTTTCCGTTGTGCTTTCTTTGATATTTTCCATTTTGATCCTTCAAGTGGTATCGAGCTAAGTTTTCATCTAGGAGATGTAATAGCGTTAAAAATTGGAAAAGGAGGTTCATTTACTATTAAAAATGAATCTTTGTGATCCCTCATACATTGGTTTCTAGAGTTCATGCACGCCTTGTTGTTAGAGGCATATGATCATGTATTCTAATAGTTTTCATATTATTTTTCTGGTTTTGAGTAAATACGATGTCTGCCTCGTGGTTAAAGGCATATGTAATTGTAAAGGCATATATTTATGCCTAGTTTTGCATTTTTTTTAAACCAGTAAATTTTGGGGATTGAAGACCGTGATTATTGGAATTGATGAAGGGTGAAAGATGGCTGAAAAACAAGATTCTACTAGAAATCGGCAAACTCCAAAACAAACCCTGCACCAGGTGGCTTAATCGGACCAGACGCTAGATCCACTCTGCCTAATCGGAGGTTTTGGAGAAACAGTGCAGACCCGATGCTTGGTGGGCCCAATGGACCAAGTGCCAGGTCCATTCTGCCCAGAGGCAGATGAACGCAATTTTATCCAAGAAAAGGGAGAGAACTGCTGAAGTTCTGTACCTTAATTTTTTCTTGATGTAATCATGTTTTGAAACTATTGCATGAGGTTAATTTTCTACGATAGTTTTATTTATCTATGGATGAATAATTTGCCTAAAAATGAGTAGTAAATGATGGAACCACCTTAGAATTAAACAAGTTCATTAATTTTTTTATTCATAATGTTTAATCCATTGTTTGGTCACTTAGGAATAAATGAATAGTTTGAGCATGAAAAAGTTTACTTTTGTTACCATGCTAATTTTATTTTTGTGATCAAATATGCAAGTTCTTGTGAGACCAAAGTCTCACTAGATAGAACAGTTTTTGATAAAATGTTTCAATCTAAGAGACTTTAAAATAAAAGAGTTGATACGTTATTCTCTTAGAGCGTTTAATCCTTGATATAGAGAATAATATTGAACTTAAGGTTATTTAATAAAGCTGTACTTGGTTATTAAATTAGAATAGTAAAATAAATTCATAATTTATTCTCTCAAAGGATTTAAGCCTTGACATAGAGAATAATGTTAAATTTTAGTCGTTTACTAAAGTTAATGTAACCATATGATTATAGAAAACATTTTTCGGCCTAAAACTCCATTTTCAATAAAAGATTAACTAGGAAAGGGGTTTCAATGACCCCATGGCTTCCATCACAACTCTCATTAAAGAGTGGATTTCCTCGTGTCATTTTGAGCTTGACCCCCTATAGGATGGAATTTCACAAATATCTAGAACTAATGGACGAATGAAATTATAAGCCTAGGATATTTGCTATGATCGACCGACCTACATTGGAGGTTTTTTGCACTAGATTACCCATAGGTGGTGTGAATTGGTAGCCATCCTATTGGTGGAACTTTTTCTAGACTATTCCCTATTCAGGAAGTTTTGATTCATGATAGTTATACACTTAACTTAAAATGCTATTAATCTTCCTACGAAGATCTGCTAGTTTTCTAAGAGCTAAAATATTTATATTAGTAATAATATTTTTAAGAGTTATCTATTATCAAAAAAATAATATAAAGAATGCAAATTTTTATTTCTTGCAAACTAAATGAATGTTTTTTGCAATATTTCAAAAATGTCAGGTTTCAGTCCATTGTCAATCATTCTCAAGGAGAATAAGTTGACAAGTTTAAATTATGTGGACTGGAAGAGGAACTTGAATGTAGTACTCAATGACGAGGAGTACAAGTATGTTCATACAGATCCCTCCCATGAGATTGGAAAATAATCCACTAATTAGGAACAAGAGGCCGAGAAGGCATGGGAGAACACTGACGAGATGGCTAAGTGCTATATGTTGACTTCTATGTCTAGTGTGCTCTAATCTAAGCACGAGCAAATGGCCACTGCGTATGACATAGATTTATCATTACATACAATATGTGCTGACAAGAGTCAGCCCGCAAGGCAAAAAACTCTTAGGACAATCATGAATACTAGGATGGCTAAGGGGGCATTGGTTTGAGAGCATCTGCTGAGGATAATTGCCTACTTCAAGGAGGCTGAGGTCCTAGGTGCAACAATAGATCTTGAGCGCCAAATTGACATGGTTCTTGAAACTCTCCCTAATTCATATTCTTAGTTCAAGTTGAACTACAATATGAACAAGTTGGAGTTGAATCTCATAGAGATTATGAAAGAGCTCAAGGTGCCAAAGAAGATCATGAAGCCCATGTCAAAGGTTTTGGTCTCTTGTTCTGCTTCTTCTTTTGGAATTAAGGCAAAGCCTAATAAATTCAAGAAGTGGAAATGCATAGGCCTAGCCTGAAGGATCTGGTCATGCCGAGCCTAATGGGAAGCCCAAAGGTAAATGCTTCAAGTGTGGCAAGAAGGGGCATTGGAAGAAAGAATGTCTGGACTTCTTAGCCAAGTCTACTTCAGGTATTACTCTATACTTGGAGTTTATTTTGATGGTTTGATCAACATCTTCCGAGATAGCTGATTTTGGAGCCATTGACCATATCTGCAACTTTTTGCAGGGGTTCATAAGGATGATGAGAGTCAACAAGGGTGAGCATGGACTTCAAGTAGGTATTGGAGCACGAATATGGCCTGAAGCAGTAGGAGATCTTGAGCTTATTTTTTATTGTAATGGGAAGTTAATTTTAAAATATACTTTATATGTTTCTTGTTTTAAATAGAATTTGATTTTAGTTTCCAAATTGATGAGTCAAGGATATTTTATTTCTTTCCATTCTGGTGTTTCCATAAGTAGAAATGCTAATTTAATTTGTATAAGAAACATGTATAGAAATCTCTTTTATATACATTCTATTAGAAATCAAGGAATTAATATTCAAATTGAACCTGATAATAAAAAGAGAAAGATCATATCAAGTGACTCCTATTTGTGACATCTAAGATTGGGACATATAAATCCTAATCGAATTCAGAGGCTAATCCATGATAGGCCTTTAGGTACATTGAGATTGGAAGAATGGTCTTAGTGTGAATCTTACCTTAAAAGTAAAATAACCAAAAAATTCTTTACCAAAAAGGCAGATAGAGCCATGGAAATACTGGCACTAGTTCATACGGATGTTTGTAGTCCAATGACTATACCAGCTAGGGAAGGCTATGAATACTTCATCACTTTCACAGATGATCAAACTTATTTTAGTTATATTTATCTGATGAGGTGTAAGTCTGACTCTTTTGATACATTTAAGGAGTTTAAGGTTGAAATGGAGATTCAAACAGGTAAATTAAAGAAAACTTTGAGATTAGATTATGGTAGAAAGTACCTCCTTGGTCAGTTTAAGGATTACTTGATACATAATGGCATAGTATCTCAGTTAACTGCGCCTGAGACTCCCCAGTAGAATGGAATAGCTGAGAGAAGAATAGAACTTTGATGGACATGGTTAAAAGTATAATGAGTCATATGTCCCTTCCTATTTCTTTTTAGAGGCATGCCTTTGAAACAGCAGCATATATTTTAAACATGGTGCCTTCCATATCAGTACCTAGGATACCCTATGAAATGTGGACTGGACAAAAGCCCAGTCTGAACCATCCTAAGATATGGGGTTGTCCAATGTATGTGCTGACAAAAAGAAGTAAGCTACAACTGAGATCAGGATTGTGCTACTTCGTTGGATACCCAAAAAGAACAAGAGATGGATATTTCTATCATCCTTAAGAGCATAAAGTACTTGTTAGTACTAATGCTAGATACTTGGAGTATGAACAAGTTACTTCCACCATGGGTTCAAGTAAAATAGAGTTAGAAGAGAAGTTGATCACTAATTCAACATCAGGTAATTCTAACACCCCGATTGAGAAACCAAGAGAAACACTATTAGATGTTCCTATACAATCTATGCCTCATCGTAGTTGAAGAATCACAAGAGTTCCAGAAAAGGTAGACCAAAGAGATCTATGATCTAGTTTCTGATCATCAGGAATAAGATCCCACTGGATATAAGGAGGCTATTGTTAATGCTGATGTAGATAAATCGCAACTTGCCGTGAATACCGAGATTGAGTCCATGTACCTCAATCAGGTCAGGGATCTTGTCACTACACTTGATGGGATAAAACCCATTAGGTGTAAGTGGGTATACAAGAGGAAGAGAGGTGTGGATGGAAACGTTGAAACCTATAATACAAGGTTGGTTGCTAAAGGTTATACTCAGAAAGAAAGGATCGATTATGAGGAAACCTTTTCACCAATAACCATGCTTAAATCTATTCTATTTTTCTTAGCCATTACATGTCATTATAACTATTAGATATGGAAAATGGATATCAAAACGGCCTTTTTAAATGGTCATCGTAGTGAAGGCATCTATATGTCCCGGCTAGAAGGTTTTATTGCTAGAAGTCAAGAACAAATGGTCTGTAAGCTTAAGAAGCCCATCTATAGACTTAACCAAGCGTCATGAGTAGGGAACATACATTTTTCTAAAACTGTGAAAACTTATGGTTTCATTTAAAACGTGGATGAACCATGTGTGTATAGGAAATCAGACAATGGCAAAGTGATTTTCTTGGTACTTTACATAGATGACACTCTAGTCATTGGAAATGATGTAGGGATATTATCATATGTTAAGGTTTAGCAATTTAGTCAATTTAGCGTGAAAGACATTGGAGAAGTAAGCTACATTCTAGGTATTAAGCTTCTTAGAGATAGGAAGCAAATAATGTTGGGCATATCCCAGTCTGCTTATATTAACAAGATATTGGTCAAGTATAGCATAGATCAATGTAAATGGTCTATTATACCCTTTAGACATGGATTATCCCTATCTTCCAAGCAATGTTCTCAGACATAGGAAGACAAGCAGAGAATGAGCAGGAACCCTTATACTTCGGCTGTAGGAAGTCTCATTTATGTTATGCTTTGTGCTAGGCCAGATATCTGTTTTGCAGTTGGCATGGTTAGTAGATATCATCAGTCAAATCCAGGGGAAGTTCATTGGAAAGCCGTAAAGCATATACTTAAATATCTCATGGAAACAAGAGATTATATGCATGCTTGTGTATTGTGCTGATGATTTGGTTCCTACCAGTTACATAGACTTAGACTTCCAGGCGGATTATGATGGAAGAAAAATCACTAGTGAATATGTATTCACTTTGTCTGAAGGAGATATTTCATGGAGAAGTATCAAGCAATCCTGCATTGCTGATTCTACCATGGAAGCTAAGTGCGTTGCTGCTTTGAAAACTTCTAAAGAAGCTGTGTGGCTCTGAAAGTTCCTCATAGAACTTGGAGGGGAACCGTAAATGGATAGGCCTGTCATGATTTATTGTGACAACACTGGAGCGGTGTCACAATGCAAGGAACCTCGAAACCATAGAGGAAGTATCACCTCACCCCGGAGTTCATCTAGAAATGAGAGATTGTAGTCGATCAAATTTCCTCTGTCAACAATATGATGGATCCCTTCACCAAGTCTTTCACCGAAAAGGTGTTTCGTAGACACTTAGATGTCAAAGAGGTAGGCAATTGTGCACTTTCATAGTCTTTGTAGTGTAAGTGAGAGATTATTGGAATGTATGCCATCAAAGATAAAGTATTTTGTGTAAATATATTGCAATAAAATGTTTATTCGTTCAATTTAGTTTGTTTCTTATATTATTGCATATTTAAGGTCCAAGTATGACAAGTAATGGTCTATGTGTTGGGTTGTTCTTCACAGTAAGGTATAGACCATAGATACTTGTCATACAAGTAAAATTGAGTTCTTAGTCATTTGATGGGACTAGGCATTTCATCAAGGTAAGACTATTATTCCATTAGTTCCGATGAGGAATGGTTTACCTTGAATCATTGAGTAGTTTACTCAAATCATTGGTATAAGCGTATTTCGAATACGTAGAATTGGACCTGTAGTAGTGATCTCTCTTAAAATACTATAATTATAGAGACCAGACTATTATTGCTACAGTGTGGATAGATACCTTCATACTTGAATATGAGTTGGTGGTCTAGCAACTCTAGGGTCTTGCACTTTGATGTATGTTGGGTGGGATTTCTTTTTTGAGATCAATAATCTTGTACGTTGGGTGTATTACTCTAGTTACTTAAGATGGACTAATGCAATAGAGTTTCTATACTTCACTTAGTGAAGTTAAATCTCCCTCTTGTGATTGTTCATGATAATCTAATAATCTAGGGCCTTGGGAACGTGACTCTAGAATGTATGCTTTTGGGTAGGTTTTAATGATGAGCAAATACATTCGATTGAGCCATGGATTATGGGAGTAGAGAACTAAAGGTGGTAGTTGTCATTTAGATGGGTGTTAATACATTTATCCTGTCTCATTGATAGGTGTTTTATAGAGGGGTATTTCCATCATTTCTCTTGTAGGTCGGAGGTATTACTTTAGCAATATTATTCTTAAGGTCAATATTTCAATATGGTGATAAATTATAATATTTAAAATGGTAAAATGTAGCTATTTAATAGTAAGGGCATTTTTTTTTCTCATTTTAGCTGCCTTGAATAATATATTTCTTGGTCCCCAGAGTAGCTCAAGTTATCTTAGTGTTGTTTAGACACAATTTGGGCTTAATGGATAGCTATTTGGAATAGAATAAAATTTATTGTAATAGTCCAATTAGAATTAATTAATTAGTCGTTGGTGGTTTTTTTTATAAGGCCCAAAAAAGATAATTAATTAATTCAGAGAATTGGGCTGAATAAATTAAATTTTTTGGCTGATATATGTTGACATATATTAATAGTCTATTTAGAATTAATTAATTAGTCTTGGGTATTTAATATAGTCTAAAAAAATAATTAATTAAGAGGATTGGACCAATCTTGGATTAATTTCGGAGCACAACACCAAGCCCATTAGGCCTTAGTGTTTTCGGCCATTAGGGTTTCATCAAGCCTTAAGGCTGGCCGAAATTAGTGTGCAAGAGAGGGAGGAAAAAAAAAGATAACATTTTTTCTGAGCTCTCTCTCTCTGTGTGCTCTTTTCTTCCTCTTGTCTCTCGTTCTTCTCATCTTTATCCCTTAGTGATATTTTGATTAATAGAAGAAGGAGCTTTTCCCAAGCTAACCCAAGAGTAAGGTAGAGTAATACTCCGAAAGACGAAGAGAGGAAGCTAAGAGACGGTTAATGCATAGGAGTAGAATATTGGTGGGAATACCAATCGAACTGCAGGTGCTTTCTTCTCCTCCTCATTCTAGTGCAACTTGGCCCTTCGTTGGTTAATTTGCCACCAATAAGGAAAAGTAAGGACTCGCTCCTAGATGTGGCTCGAAAAATTGAAAAATTTTCTACTACGCTTTCTTTGATGTTTTCCATTTTGATCATTCATAGATATCTTCGCTAAGATAGCCATTAAAAAAAGATATCTTCTATTTGACATATCTCATAGTCATAGTGATATGCGATAGCCAAAAGAATGCGTATGGACTTAAGCATGGCTGCAGGTTGTAAGGTATCCTCTTAATCAATTCCTTCTTTCTAAGTATAACCTTTTGTAACCAACCATGCTTTAAAGATTTCCATATTTCCTTCCACACCTCTCTTTCTTTTTTATATCCACTTACACCCTATTAGTTTAATCTCTTCAAGTGCAGTAACAAGATCCCAGACTTGATTAAGGTACATAGACTAAATCTCAACATCCATTGTAGTTTACCATTTGTCTACATCAACATCAACAATGGCCTTATCGTATCTAGCGGGATCTTGTTCCTAATGGTTGACGACGACTTCAAAGGCCTCTCCACTCTATCTCTCAAATGCCCTAGATATCCTTCCACTATGATGTGACTCAGTCTGTATGGGAACATCTGGTTGTGTTCTTTTGTTCCTCAATCGGGGTGCTTGAAGTTAAGGCATCAATCAATATCTTTTCCAATTCCACATCACTCAAAACTATAGTGGATACACTTTGTTCATCTTCTAAGTACCTCACATGAGCACTTATAAGTACATTTTTGCTCTTGGGGATGATAAAAGTATCCACCCATTGTTCCTCTTGGATACCCTACAAAATAGCACAATTCTGATCTTGGGTCTAGCTTATTTCCTTTAGTCAGTACATAAGCTGGACAACCCCAAACTTTGAGATGATTCATACTGGGCTTTCATCCAGTCCACATCTTAAAAAGTGTCCTAGGCACTGACTTGGAAGGTACCAAGTTCGGAATATATGCTGTTGTTTCTAGAACATATCCCCAAAAAGAAAAAGGAAGAGTTGCATGGCTCATCATGCTTCTGACCATTTCCATCAAAGTTCTATTCCTTTCAGCTACTCCATTCTACTGGGGAGTCCCAAGTCTAATTAGCTAAGATACAATGCCCTAATATGCTAAGTAATCCTTGAATTCACCAAGGATATATTCTCCACTACGATCCGATCTTAGCTTTTTAATTGGTTTACCTGTTTGATACTCCAGCTCAGCCTTAAACTTCTTGAATATGTCACAGGAGTTAGACTTGTACCTTATCACGTAAACATAACCGAAATGCGAGTGATCGTCTATGAACATGATAAAGTAATTATAACCTCCTCTAGCTGGTGAAGACATAGGACTAAGAACATCAGTATGAACTAACTCTAATATTTGCTTGGTCCTTCTTAGCTTTTGAGTAAAGGACCTTTTGATCATTTTACCCTTAAGACAAGATTCACAATAAGGCCATTCCTCCAATTTTAATTAGTCCAAAGACCTATTTTAGATTAACCTCTAAAACCGGATTTATATGTCCTAATCTCAAGTACCATAAATAAGAGTTGTTTGATGTGGTCTTTCTCTTTTTATTATTTGGTTTTGTTTGAGTATTATTTATTTTACAATTAATAGGATTAATATAGAAAAGATTCCCATATATGTTTTCAGAACAAATAATATTTCCATTTCTACTGATTGAAATACCAAAATAGAAAGAAATAGAATATCCTTGATTAATCAATTTAGAAATTGAAACCAAATTCAGTTTAAAACTACAAACATAGAAAATATCTTTCAAAATTAAAACCCTATTACAATCAAATAATAGCTCTAAGTCTCCCACTGCTTTAGCCTATTCTTATGCTCCGTTGCCCACTCTATGTCCATGCTTTCCTCTATTGAGTCATCTTATCTTGTTGAACTCCTACAAGGAGTTACAGATATGGTCAGTGCCTCAAAAACCAACAGTCCAATTAGATGATGATCTAACCATCAAAATAGACTCTAAGTAAAGAGCAATATTTGAGGAGAACTTGGCCAAGAAGTTCAGACAATCCATTTTGAAATATCCCTTCATACCATATTTGAAACACTTGTCCTTGGGCTTGTTGCAGGGCTTAGGTAGACTAGGCTTGGATTCCTTGGGCTGGGCCCCCGTATTGTTCTAAGCCTACTTCTTTCTAAACTTCTTGGGCTTAGGCTCAGTTGTAAAAGAAAAACTAGAACGAGTAACCAAAATCTTTAAGTCAGACTTCATAAATTTTTCTGCAGCCTGAAGTTCTTTCATCAACTTTGGCAAAGACAAACTCAACTTGTTTATATTATAATTTACCTTGAATTAAGAGTACGATTTTGGCAAAGTCTCAAGAACTATATCAATTTAGCTCTCAAGATCGATTGTTACCACTAGGACCTTGGTCTCTTCAAAGTGGGTAATCGTCTTGAGCATATACTCTCGAACCGATGACCTCTCAGCCATCCTAGTGTTCATGATTGCTCTAAGAGCTTCCTACTTTGCTGGTCAGCTCTTTTCAGCAAACATAGTGTGCAACAGAACATCGATGTTGTATGTAGTAGGCATGTTCTCGTGCTTAGACTGGAGAACATTGGACATGGAAGCTAACATATAGCATCGAGCCATTTCATCAGCTTTCCTCCATGCCTTCTCTGTATCATGATCTTGGTCCATAGAATCTTCCCCAGTTTCAAGACAGGGATCAGTCAGAACATACTTGTACTCCTCCACAGTGAACACTATGTTCAGCTTCATTTTTCAGTCCTCATAGTTTGATCCTGTTAACTTATTCTTCTTGAGAATTATGGACAAATAATTGAAACTAGACATTTCTGTTGATTGGAAAAAAAAATCATTCTGAAAATTGTTTATTTTGAAAAAGACATATAAAAATGCACATATGAAACATGATATTATTTCTATGAAATGGTTAATCTATTAAAACCATTATCAGAAAATATGAACAATTTAGCTTTTAGAAAAAATTGATAGAGCTTCATAGGAAGGTTAACGATTTTCTAAGTTAAGTATATAACTATCAAAAATTAAACTTCCTTAATAGGTAATGATTCAGAAATAGTTCCATTGATAAGATGGCCACTACTCTCACCACCTGCGGATAATCCAGCATTAATGCCCCCAACGATAGGCTGGCCAATACTAATACTTATCCTAGGCTTTAATTATAAATCCTCTGTTAGTTTTAGATTCTTGTGGAAATTCATCCTTAGGAGGTCATGCTCAAAATTGCGTGAGAATAATCACAATCTCTAATAGGAACCCATGATAGAAGCCATTGGACCATTGGAATTCCTCTCCTACTTAATCTTTTTGAAAAATAGGTTTTTAGGAAAAAAAAACTCTTCTTTAAAATGAAGTGGTTTTTACTAACTTTAGTGAAAATCCAAAAATAATCAATTCTTATTTTCTATGTCTAGGATAAAACCCATTAAGAAAATAAATCATGAATTTTTTATTTCACTATTTAAGTTAAAACCATTTTCTAGGGACTAAATTTAGAATACTAAAATTCAAAATTATTCTCCATGTCAAGGATAAAAACCATTGGAAGAATAAACCATGAATTTATTTTTTTAAAAAAAATTACATAGTTCCAATTTAAAATGTTTTCCTTAATTGTTTTATCTAGAGAAAAAAATTAATTTCTCAAAAAACCTTTGTGCATTTAATCACAAAAATAAATATAATAGACATGCTCAAAAATTAAAATTTTTACATGCTATTTCTAACCTTCAATTCTTATGTGACCAAATAATGGATTAAACATCACAATAATAATAAAATTAAAATGATCTTGTTTAATCCTAAGGTGGTTCCCTTTTACTAACCATTTTCATGCAAAATTATTTATTACAATAAATAAACCAATGCAAGAAAAATAATCTCGTGTGATGTGGGCCCCAAGAGAAAAAAAAATACAAGAAAATAAAAAGAAAAAAAAAACTCCAGAAGCCTTGCACCAAACCGTGAACCACTAAACGTCTTGTGCTATTAACCAATGCACAGCCTTGGGAAGCTTACTCTAAGCCTCTAGAGGGTTAAGGCTTGATACCAAGTTTGACCAACGTACAACACTAATTCACATCATTGGAATTTTTGTTTTTATTCACCATGCAAGCATTTCGAATTTTTGTCCTTTTTCACCAAGCAAGCCTTGGGAGGCTTAGCATCATCCTCCCAAGGATCAAGGCCATTTCTTGGCCTTGGCCATGGCTCCAAGAACCTCAGCCATGTAAGCTGGTGCACGTCTCTAGGGAGACTAATCTCTCGAGCCGCCCGTGTGACTGTTTTTTTTTTTTTTTTTTTTGCAGCCTTCCATTTTTTTTTCTCTGTACAATCTTCTTCAAGGTTTTTGTTCAGGCACCAATTAATTTTTTTTTGTTACAGAAAAATTGTAAATAAATTGAAGTACAATTTTGAAAGCCTATGCCTTTTAAATAAGGCATACACAATTTCTACGAAAGTGATTAAAATATAAACTATAGGTGCCTATGCGTGCACAAAATTTACCCATATAAAAAACCATGAGGGATCCATAAAATCGAAAAGATTCTATTTTTATTAGTAAAGGAACCACCTTTTCTGGTTAGTATCCCTAAGTATGCTCCTAGATTTAACCATGGCTTTGATACCACTTGAAGGATCGCAGGAAAAATAAATACGCATTGGAAGACTGCAAATTAAAATTTTTTGCAAGCTAAAATCTAGGAATACTTACTTCTAGGGTGCTTAACTTTAATAATCGGAGTAGAGTTCGGGCTCAACTGCGCTTGTTGAATAGGTACATCTACTTTCTCCACAGGGACACCAGCTAACCATCAGCTCCTCGCATCAAATACTTACCACGTTTGCAAGCTCTTGACCTTACAAAGCATTCTTTAACTACTATGGACCTCTACTAGTGAAAGTAGAATTAGGGTGAATAAAATTAGAACAAAAACAAAAGAGCTAAACGTTAAGAAAAAATGAAGGATAACGAAACCAAGAAAAATTGGTGGCTTCAATTCTTTTTGTCAAAGGAAAAAAAACGAAAGCTCTATTTCCAATTTCCAATTTTTCGGTGAACCCTCCATAGTGGAGCAAGAGATGCCCTTTTATTAGAATTATTAGCTTTCCTTTTCTTTTTTAGAAACAAAACAGCCACATCAATTTCTTTGTTTCCTTTTTCCTCTTTTTCCTTTTTCTTTTTTTGCACGGCTACTTCCATCAAAACTCCCCTGATGGGCATACTCTTTTAATTAGTCCAATGACTAATTAAATAGATCTCTTATTAATTAATTAATCCAATTTGGCCTAATATTAAAAATTATCCAAGATAATTAATTAAAAAACTAATTTATTAAATTAGCTCTTTTATTAATTAATTAAACTACTTGTACCCAATATAAAATTATCCAACATAATTAATTAATAAACTAATTAATTACATAGGCCCAATTAATTATTCTAGCCCAAATAAATAAATAATTGGACTCATAGAATAATTCTTCTAATAATAAATTCAGCTAATAAGCTCATATAGTAAATAAATTTACTAAGGTAATTTGAGCTACTCTGGGGACCAAAAGACATTATTCTTGGCTACTAAAATAACCAAAATACTCATGCTAACAAATAGCTATATTTTAATCATTTTAAATATTTCATTTATTATTATATGAAAATATTGACATCGAGAATAATGTTGTAACTATAGTGTCTCTGACCTACTGGTACAATGATAAAAATACCCCTCTACGTAACACCCGTTATTGAGATCGAAAAATTGTACTAACATCTTTCTCAATGACATCTACCATCCTTTGATAACTAATCCGATAATCCACGACTTTCAGTGTGGATCCACTTATCACAATGAGCTACTCAAAAGTATACATACTTAGTTATGTTTCCCTGGGCCTTGGATTATTAGATTATCCCGAACAATCACAAGGGGGTGATTTCTTCACGTAATAAAGTATAGAAACTCTATTGTATAAGTCCATCTTAATTAACTAGTGGCATACACCTAATGTACAAGGTTATTGGACTTACGATTGTTAGTGTTATGTATATGACACATTTTTTTAATAATGAAAAGGCATTATTTATCTTTCAGTTTGTTTTATTTACTTTTGTGTAAATATAACAGTTAGATAAAGTTCCAAGTACAACACTGTGTTAAGAAGATAATGATAGAGATCATGATGTGAGATTCTTACTACACTAAATTGTGTTCATACTTAAATTTTCCCTAGTCATAGTATTAATGACATAGGATATCATTAATGCATTAAGACTAGCACGTGTTAGACTTCCTGTTTTAATCAAGCGGGGGTTCTTACTTCCGTGAGTATTGTGATACTCAAAGTTAACACATGGATGCTTGTTATTAGAACAAATAGATTGGATGACTTAGATATGAGATAATCACATTCATAACTATTTAGTGCCAGTAATAGAATCTCATTATAGCAAACGTGCAAGTATCCTTAGACTTGAGATTTCCAAGGTACTTTATTTGGTAAGCATTGTACTTTGATTCTAATATTTGGAGTCACATCGATGGTCGCCTATAAGATGGATATTGGGTGCATTGTGATGTAAATGAAAGTAGTTGAGATGGTCAATAAAGGATTCGCCAATCCTAATACTATGGGCAAATATCTCGCAGCCACTTGTAGGAATCACTACTTGAGAAATCCTTGGCCAAGGTGATTGTGTATTAGAAAACAGTTCCAATTGATGCACATGTTGAGTAATGGATTCCGAGAACAAGTACTAATAAATTCGGGCCAGAATTAATTTATATTATGGAGGAAATTGACAATAATTCTGCCCTCTAAATTGAATGAGATACTATATGGTGAAAGGAGTTTTTTGCATTGATGTTTGTTATTGAAGGGTTAATGTCAAGCCACTTGACTTTCTGGACTCTTAGGTGGTCATGATGTGTTACTAAATACCACTCATGATCTGCTGAATATGGGTTTATTAATTGAAGAATTAATAAACAAATCCTAATTAGAATTAAGAAGTTAATTCTAAATTGTTAAGCATTATTAATTTTATAAACGTTTGGATTAATTCATATTTCGCTACCAATAGACTTGAAAACCTAATAGGTCACACACAACAAAGATTTGAGTACTCAATATACTATTTGATAATATTTTGGGGTAATTGTGAGAAGAAAATGATTTATTGGTGAATTATAAGCTTATTATAATTCCTGGGGCTAAATTGCCATTATATAAACTTCAAGGACTCAGCTGTAGTCGATTGATCTTGGAGAATGTAATTGCAATTAGCACAAATCTTAAAAAATATCAACAGAGGAAATCGTTTTCCTCTGATGACATACGACACACAGAAATCGTTTATTTCTGAATCTCGTCTTCTCCAACTCTTAAACTCTAGCCGCCTCTTGTTCTACTAGCATAGAATTGATCGAGTTCTGTTGAGTAATTGAGCCTTTGTGTGGATACTATTAGTGGCAGTCCTCGCTTGGACTTCAGAGGCTGCCATGAGCAACTAGTCACAAAATAGAAGAACTGTGTGCTGTGTGGAATTTGTGATTGTGATCGTAGTAATTCGGGAATTGAAGAAAACTTTTGAATTAATGGTACAATAAGTAAATCTCGTAACTTTCTTTCTTACCCATTTTAATCGACAAACATGTGATCTTTGGGAGGGGTTTTGGTTTTATTTTCCACTGCATGTATGCTCTTGCATGGCTAAATCCCATCAGCAATAAGACCTTACCCAACATACATAAAAGTCTACAGGTCCAACTTCACCAGATCACCAACGTATACTAAAGTCTTGGGGTACTCATCCATGTAGTAACTGCGATAAACCAATCTTTATTTTTTTTAGTACTTTACTAAAGTTTTTTCTCGCGTGGTCCAGTTCTACGTATTTTGAATACACTTACACTATTGTTGCGAATAGACTACTCACTAGTTAAAGGCAAACCATTCCCCTATTTAGAAACTATAGTATAATAATCTAAACCTTGATAAAGTGTCCAGTTTCATCAATCAATTAAGATATATTTTTTTTTTTTTTTTTTTTTTTGCTTATGTGTTAGTAGCCTATATTCTACACCTTACTGTGAAAGCATGACCCAATCACATAGATTACTTACTACCACACTTAGACCTTTAATGTGTGAATATATGTTAATAAACAACCATTAATGAATAAAACTTTTATTATTTTCCAAAATACAGAAATACATAGTACGTTTTGGGCATATATTCCAACAAATAAGAGGTTCGAGAATACTTAGGAAGTCAAAAGCTCGGAAACATGGAATGTGTTAGATGCAAAAGATCTAATGTTTAGCTAGAATTCTTATGGAACAAGTGAACAATCCAACAAAAGGAGCTCCATCAAACCCAAATATAACTCCAGTTATTCAACCCAAGCATCCCAGAAGTAATATTCCCAAACTTTAGCTCAGAAAAAAGGTTAAATTTGAAATCTTTCGCTAATATTTATTTTTCCACAACCTTCAAGTGGTATCAGAGACAAAGTTGTAATCTAGGAGTAAGCTTAGGATTAATAACCAAAAAAGATAGTTCCTTTGCTAATAAAAATATAATCTTTGTGATTTTAAAGATCCCTTGTAGTTTTTTATATAGGTAGATGTTGTGTACATCTCGCATGCAGAGGCATAGGCAACTCTAATTTATTATTAATCGTTCTTTGTAGAATTTGTGTACATCTTGTTTTGAAAGGCATAGGTGATTGAGATTGTGTTTAAATACAATCTACTGTAATTTTGTAAAACTATTGGTGTTGGATCAACATTGGAAAAAACCTGAAGAGAGAGGCTGGTGAAATTTCAAAAATTGCAACAATTGAACAGAGCTAAGCCGTAGCTGGTTTAGATGTTTTTCCTCACAAGATGCGACTGGATGATGGAGAGTTGCGGTCGGATTGGGTTTCTTGAAGCCATGGATGGCTTTCTCTCAAACTACTACTAGTTTACCTAGAACCGTGGCTGGCTTGGAGATTTTGTATCTCACAAGCCACGGCCAACTTTGGGGACGCCAGGCCTGGTTTGTACAATTTGGGTTGTAGTTTTTAGTTCCAGTTTGAACATCTTGAAGGCAATTAATTTTTCAAAATTCCCTTGTAATTCCTTTTTCTTTTAGGTCCCATATGACACGAGGTTATTTTCTTGCAATGCTTTATTTATGGTGATAAATAATTTTGCATGAAAATTGTTAGTAAAGAAGAAAACACCTTAGAATTAAACAATAGCATTTTAATTTTATTATTATGATGTTTAATCCATTTTTTGATTACATAAGAATTAAAGGATAGAAATATTATGTAAAAAGTTTATTTTTGGAGCATAGCTATCTTGTTTAATTTTGTGATTAAATGCACAATTTTTTTTAGAAAATTATTTTTTTGAATAGATAAAACAATTAAGACAAATGTTTTAAAAGGGAACTAGGAAATTTAAAATAAAATTCATGATTTATTCTTCTAAATGGTATTATGCTTAACATGAAGAATATTTTGAATTTAAGTATTTTAAATTTAGTTTCTAGAAAATGGTTTTAACTTAAGTAGTAAAAATAAAATTCATAGTTTAACTTAAGTAGTGAAAATAAAAATTCATAGTTTATACTCTTAAGCGTTGTATCCTTGGCATAGAGAGTAATAGATGAATTTTTGGAATTTTACTAAAGTTAATTAAGACCAAATATATTTTTAAACAATGTTTTTTTCTCAAATATCTATATTTCTCAAAAGATTAAATGGAAGAGGTATTCCAATGACCCCACAGCTTCCATTATGGATTCTTGTTAGATATTATGGTTATTCTCGTATCATTCTGAACATGACTCCCTATGGGATGGATTTTCACGAGAATCTAGAACTAACAAAAGAAATATAATTAAAGCCATCGATATATGTTTATTGGCGAGCCTACATTGGATGTATTAACATTAGATTATCCATAGATAATGTGAGTAGTGGTCATCCTATCGATGGAACTATCTCTAGATAATTAATTATTAAAAATGTTTAATTTGTGATGGTTATACAGTTAACTTAGAGAATTATTAACCTTTCTATGAAATTTTCTCAATGTTTCAAAAGCCAAATGTTTCATAGTTTTTATAATGGTTTTAAGAGATTAAACATATCATGGATATAATATGATGTAAAAATGTGCATTTCGTATAGGCTTTTCAAAACAAACTTTTTTTCTAAATGAATTTTTTTTTAATCAATAGAAATTTCTGGTTTTAGTCCTTTGTCTATTATTCTTAAGGAGAATAAGTTAACTGGACTAAATTATATGGACAGTAAAGGAATGTGAACATGATACCCTCTGTCGAGGAGTACAAGTATGTTATGATCGACACCTATCTTGAAATATGAGAAGATTCCATACACCAAGATCATGAGATTGAGAAAGCATGGAGAAAAGTTGATGAGATGACGGGGTGCTATATGTTGGCTTCTATGTCCAATGTTCTTCAGTCTAAGCACAAGAACATGCCTACTGTATTTGAGATCGATGTATCATTACACATTGTATTTGTTGAGAAAAGCCATCCTGCATGGCAGGAAGCTCTTATAGCAATCATGAATAGTAGGATAGCTGAAGGTGCATCAGTTTCAAGATGATTTCTCATTTTGAGGAAGCTAAGCTTCTAAGGGCAATAATTGATCATGGGAGCCAAATTGACATAGTTCTTAAGACTTTGTCAAATTCATATTCTTAGTTCAAATTAAACTATACCATGAACAAGTTAGATATGTGTTAGACTAAATTAATGAAAGAACTTTAAGATACTGAGAAAATCATGAAGCTTGTGTCAAAGGCTTTGGTTACTTTTTCTGATTCATCTTCTTGAACTAGGGTCCAACCCAAGAAGTTCATGAAGAAGAATGACCAAAATAATGCTGGAGACCAACCCAAGTGATCTAAGCCTAGTCCATCCAAACTCACCATGAATCCCAAAAGCAAGTGTTTCAAGTGTGGCAAGAAGGGGCACTTCAAGAGAAATTGTCTGGACTTTTTTGCCAAGTTCTCTTCAAGTATTACTATTTACTTATCCATTTAGATTATTGATTCTAAAGCCACAAATCATATATGTAACTCTTTGAAAGGGTTCAAGAAGATAAGATGACTCAATGGAGGAGAATATGGACTTAGAGTAGGCAACGGAGCACAAGTGTAGGCCGAAGAGGTGGGAGACTTGGAACTTTTATTTGATTGTAATACGCTTTTTGTTCTAAAAGATATTTTATATATTTCTAGTTTTAAACAAAATTTAATTTTAGTTTCAAGATTGATTAATCAAGGATATTCTGTTTCTTTCTATTCGGATATTTTAATCAATAGATATAGAAAAATTATTTATTCTAGAAACATGTATAGCAATCTTTTCTATATTAATCCTATTATCATCAAATAAATAATACTCAAAAGGAACCTAATAATAAGAAGAGAAAACCCACATAAAAAAACTTGTATTTATGTCACTAAAGATTGGGACATATAAATCCTAGTCGGATTCAGAAATTAATCCAAAATGCATTCTTAGACTTATTGAAATTAGAGGAATTATCTCAGTGTGAATCTTATCTTATGGGTAAATTGAACAAAAGGCCCTTTACTCAAAAGGTAGAAAAGGTTAAGAAAATATTAGAGTTAATTCATACTAATGTTTGTGGTCCTATGTCTACACCTACCAAAAGAGGTTATGAATACTTTATTACATTCACAGATGATCACATGTGTTTTGGTTATGTGTACTTGATGAGGTACAAGTCTGAATCCCTAAAAACAATTTAAGGAGTTTAAGGCAGAGATAGAGCATTAAAAAGGAAAATTAATCAAGAAGGTAAGATCGGATCAGGGTGGAGAGTATCTCATTGGTGAATTCAAAGACTACATAGCACATCAGGGAATAGTATCTCAGCTAACTACACCAGAGACTTCCTTGTAGAATAGAGTAATTTAGATAGGAAATAGAATGTTGATAGAAATGCTCAAAAGTATGATGAGTCATAAAACTCTTCCTATTTTTTTTTTTAAGAATATGCTCTAGAAATAGTACACTATATATTTTGAATTTGGTGCCTCCAAGTCAGTGCCTATGACATTTTTAATAAAATGTGGACTAGATGCAAGTCCAGTATAAATCATTTCAAGGTATGGGGTTGTCCAGCTTATGTACTTACTAAGGGAAGTAAGTTAGATCCAAGATTATAATTATGCTCCTTTGTAGGTATCCAAAAGGAACAAGAGATGGATACTTTTATCATTCTCAAGAGTAAAAGATACTTGTTAGTCCTCATGCTAAATACTTGGAGGATGACAAAGTGTGCCCACTAAGGTTTCGAGTAAAATGGAATTGGAAGAGTAGTTGAATGATACTTTAACTTCTAGTACCCCAATTAACGAACTAGAAAAGACATAAATAGATGTTCCTATATAGACTGTGCCGCGTCATAGTGGGAGGATATCCAGGGTTTTGAAAGATGGACTGGAGAGACCTTTGAGGTAGTCTCCGAGCATAGGAACAAGGTCCCACTAGACATGATAAGGCCATTGCTAATGCTAATGCAAACAAATGGAAAATAGTAATGGATGTTGAGATTGAGTCTATGTTTCTCAATCAAGGCTGTGATCTTATCACTGCACATGAAGAGATTACACCCATAAGGTGCAAATGGATATTCAAAATAAAGAGAGGTACTGATAAAAAGGTGGAAACCTGTAAAGTAAGGTTGGTTGCAAAAGATTATACTGAGAAAGAAGAGATCGATTATGAGGAGACATTTTCACCTATTGATATACTTTAATCTTTTAACATTCTTTTGACTATCACATGCCATTATGAGTATGAGAAATGCAAATGGATATCAAGACATTTTTTTTTTTCAATGACTATCTTAACGAAGACATCTATATGACTCAACCTGAAGGCTTCATTGTGAAAGGCCAAGAACATTTAGTCTGCAAGCTTACAAAGTACATTTATGGACTTAAGTAAGCATCATATACATGGAACATATGTTTTGATAAGGCTACAACGTCTTATGGTTTCATACAAAACGTGGATGAACTATGTGTGTATAAGAAGTTCGATGGGAATAATGTGTCCTTTATGGTACTATATGTAAATGATATTATATCTATTGGAAATGATGTAGGGATATTGTCATCTATAAATGTTTGGCTATCAAGTTAATTTAGTATGAAAGATATAGGAGAAGCTTGCTATATTCTTAGTATGAAGCTTCTTAAACATATGAAGAAAAGAAAGTTAGGCTTATCCTAATCTACTTTTATTGACAATATGTTGGCTAAATTTAGCATGGATCAGTACAAAGATGCAATCATACCCTTTAGGTATGGACTATCCTTACTTTTTAAATTTTTTCCTCAGACACACGAAGAGAAGGAAAGAATGAATAGGATACTTTATACTTTGGCAGTGAGAAGTCTTATGTATGCCATACTTTGTAGAAGGCCTGATATCTACTTTGCTATATGTATGGTTAACAAATATCAGTTAAAGACAGGGAAATAATATTGGCAAGTTGTAAAGCATATACTTAAGTACCTGAAGGGAATGAATGATTATATGCTTGTTTACAGAGCTGATGAATTGATTCCTACCAGTTACATTAACTCAGACTTCTAGATGGATAACGATAAAAGGAAATCCACTAATGAATAAGGTTTTACTTTGTCCAGAGGGCCTATTTTATGGAGTTGTGTTAAGTAATCTTTTAGTGCTGATTCCACCATGGAAGCTGAGTATGTGACAACTTCAGAAGCATTAAAAGAAGTGGTTTATCTCCAAAGGTTCCTTACAGTACTTGGAGATGTGCCACAAATGGATGGGCCCATTACCATATATTGTGACAATTCTAGAGTTGTGTCATAATACAAGGATCAAAGGAACCATAAAAAGGGTAGGCACATTAAGAGGAATTATCACTTGATCCGAGAGTTGATCCAAAAACATGAGATAGTGGTTAACTAGATTTCCACTTCAAACAATCTAATGGACCTATTTACTAAATCTATGACAAGGAAGGTGTTCCGAAGATTCTTAGACCTCGTACAGATAGGCACATTTGGACTCCCATAGTTCATTTAGTGTAAGTGGGAGATTGTTGGAATGTATGTCCAAAATGTACTATGTATCTCTATATTTTAGAAATTAATAAAATATTTCATTAATTAATGGTTGTTTGTAACATATAATTGCACATTAAAAGTCTAAGTGTGTTAGTAAGTAATTTACATGATTGGGTAGTGCTTTTACAATCAGGTGTAAATTATGGGCTACTAACACATAAGTAAAAAAGAAATGTTCTTGATCGATTGATGAAGTTGGGCATTTTATCAAAGTTTAGATCATTATACTATGGTTTCTAAATAAGGAATGTTTTATCTTTAACCAGTGAATAGTTCTCTCACGCCAATAGTGCAAGCATATTTAAATTATGTAGAACTAGACCACGTGATAATAATCTTTATAAATTAAAGTACTATAATAAATAAAGATTGGTTTATCAATGATACTGCAACAACGAGTGCTTTAAGACTTGAGTATAATTTGGTGGTCAGGTAAAGCTGGATTTGTGCACTTTTATGTATGATGGGGGAGGTCTTATCACAAGGCCAATAGCCTTGCATGTTAGGTGTATAACTCTAGTCAATTAGCACAAACTCATACAATAAGGTTTCTATGCTTCATTTTGTGAAGACATTACTTCTTTGTGATTGCACGGGACAATCTAAAAAATCCAAGGCCTTAGGACACCTGATTGAGCCTATATGTTTTGGGGGTAGCTCCCTAATATAAGTGAGTATATACTAGAAGTCATGGATTATCAGAGTAGTTATCAAAGGATGGTAGAAATTATTGAGAAATGTTTCGGTACAATTTTCCTATCTCAATTATTGGTGTTACATAAAGGGGTATTTTCTTCATTACACCTGTATGTTGAAGACACTGAACTTACAATATTATTCTTGGGGTCAATATTTCTAGATGGTAATAATGGAAAATTTATAATGATAAAATACAGCTACTTATTAGTAAGGTTTTTTTGGCCATTTTAGTAGCAAAATAGAATACTTAAAATCGTAAAATAAATCAATTTATTTAGTAAGGGTGTTTTTATCATTTTAGTAGCCAGAACAATATGTATTTTAGTCCTTATAGTAGCTCAAGTAACCTCAGTAAATTTATTTACTATATGGGCTTATTGGGTAAATTCGTTACTGGAAGAATTATTCTAAGAGTCCAATTATTTATTTATTTAGGATAAAATAATTTATTGGTCCAATATAATTAAATTGGTTTATTAATTAATTGTCTTAGGTAATTTTATATTGGGCTTAATCATATCAATTAATTAAAATTAGAGCTATTTAATTAGTCTAGACAATTTGGAATACAATCATGTCTTATCAAGGTTGTGGTGATAGCTTAAGTATTTTTAAAATCCCTAGAAGCCACCACCAGAAAAAGAAAAAGAAACAAGATACGAAAAGAAAAATAGGAAATCGGTAGATGTGTTGTAAAAGGAAAAGGAAAGTTGTTATTTATTTGTCGGTGTTGCGTGCAACTGGATGGGATCTCCGTTCACGTAACCAACAGAGATATAGCTTTTGGTATTTACTGACAAAACCTAGCTACCATTTTTCCTTTGGTTCTGGTCCTTTTTATTTTTCATAGAGCTCTCCTAATCTCTTCCCATTTGTTCATCCTATATTCTACTTTCATCGGTAGTAGTCTATAGGAGATTCGAGAATACTTTTGAAGGTTAAGAGCTAGCAAATATGGTACATGTTAGATACAAAGAAAGCAATGGTTAGCCAGAATTCCTATGGAATAAGTGAACATTCCAATATAAGGAGCTCTATCGAACCCAAATCCAACATCAATTATTCAACCTAAGTGTCCTAGAATTTTATTGGATGATTTAGTTATGAGATAATTATATGGATAATTATTTAGTGCCAATGATAGAATCTCATTACAGCAAATGTGCAATTATCCTAGGAATTGGGATCTCCAAGGTACTTTGTTTGCCAAGTGTTGTACTTTGATTTTAATCTTTGTAGTCTTATGAGGGACTACTAATAGGATAGATATTCGGTACAATGTAAAGTAAATAAAAGTAGTTAAGAGGTTCAATAAATGATTAATCACTCATAATAGTAGGGGTGTACATCTCACTGCCACTTGGAAGGAATCATTAATCAAGAAGTCCATGGCTATGGCAACTATATGTTGAAAATAGTTCCAAATGGCATACTTGTTGAATAATGGATTCCGGAACAAGTATTAATAAATTCAGGCTAGAATTAATTTTATTCTAAAGGGAGTTGGTACTAATTCCATACTCTAAATCGAATGAGATATAGTATGATGAAAAAAGTTTATTGCACTAATATTTTGCTATTGAAAGGTTCATGTCAAGCCACTTGACTTTTTGGATTTTTAGATGGTCACAATGCATTGATAGATACCACTATTGATCTAATAAATATGAATCTATTAATTAAGGACTTAATAAATTAAACCTTATTAGAGTTAATGAATTACTTCCAATTATTAAGGATTATTAATTCTATAGTAATTAAAATTAATTCATATTTTGCTACCATTAGGCCTGAAAACCTAATAGGTCACACACAATAGAAAAATTAGTACTTAAGATATTATATGATAATGTTGTGGGATTAATTTGTGAGAATAAATAACTATTATAGGCTAATTATAAAGTGTTATAATTAGTTCAATGAAATTACAATTATATAAAAGTCTTGTGGACGAATTATAAGCTTGTTATAATTCAAGGGCATTATTGCAATTTATGAAACTAAGGCCTATTGATGCGTGTTTTTTAGTGTAAAAAATATAACCAATAAATTACACAAACAATAAAGCATTAATTAAAATACCAACTACAAAAACCACACATATGAGCAAGTATACCCATCGTATAGTATAGATATAGCAAGTATCGAATCCACAAGAACTTAGACTCCCACCTTACTTTATCTAAATCTTTATTGTTTAGCCAATAAAATAAGAAGAAGAGAATAAAAAGAAAAATAAATAAATATAAAAATATATATAACTTAAGGATGCGATTTTATGTAACTATACAATTATCTTGAAAACAAAAGATTGAATCAATTAGCATTCATCACAATTAATTGTTGTCTTGGCATCATGAAGGATTTAATATTGACCCACTTCATTTGCAATCCATGGAATCACTATCTTCTAGTTAAATTAGTGAACATTTTATATCTCAACTAACTTATTCAAAAGATACAGTAAAATCAATTCTCATATAAACCCTTATATTCTAGGTGATTTAAAACATGAAATTAGTCATTGAATCCACATTCTAGCAATTATTAACCAACATTTGATTACCAATGTTTTAAACAATTAACTCCCTTTTCAACCAATTTAAGTGATAAAAAATATGAAATTAATTAATTGAAGTTATTATCAACCTCCTTTTCAAGAAAGTCAATAACAAAAATCAATCAACCAACTCCGTAAGAAAAATAAGTAATCAAATACCAAGAACAGCAATCAATTGATCAAAAGTTCCAATTAACTCAAAATCATAATCTCCAAAATAGTATACAATTACAATCAAAACATTAAGCACATTGTTGTTCTAGAAAAGAAAACAAAGGATAAAAGATAAAACTCTTAGACAAGCCCTTCTTCTTCTCTTGAAAATCTCATTTGCTCATTTGAGTGGTGATTAAGTAGCTAGTTTGGATCCTTCAAATCACACATTTCTCTTGTTTTTTTTTTCTTGTATTTATAAGCCTTCTTGATAATAAATTTTGTTGCTCGAGAAGTCTAGTCCGAGTAGAATTTAAAAAATACTAAAATCCTTTTGAAAGTACCAAATTCGTGCACAACCACCTCTGGGCAGAGTGGAACTGGCACCGGGTCTATACGGCCCACCTGGCGCTAAGTCTAATCTAATTTTCTCCTTAATTTGCTCTTTTCCAAAGCAGACCTGGCACCTGGTGCATCACCTCGAGCTAGCGCTGGGTCCATTTTGGAAATTTTCACTTTTTTCGTTTGAAATCTACTCAATTCTGCACAAATTCGTCAAAAATACTTTTTACAAGCATAATGTGTAATACCCCGCCCAAATCCACCTTTGACTGTGGGGAAAAGTCATGTATTGCATAGCATTTTGCATTTTACGTGGTAGCTTAAAATTATTTTATTTGCATGGATGCATGTGAATTTTTCCGTTGCTCTTGCATTTGAATTAATTGATGTGAAAAAGTTGTGTTGTTAAAGATTTGGATAAGGGAGGTTTGGTCGAAGATTTGGAAGGATGAGTATTAGGGTGGTGAGAATTGATTGTGGGAAAAATTAGTATTGGAGTTGTTTTGGAATAGCGGGGATGTTGGTGATTTCCTTTGGTGACCCGAGTTCGAATCCTACATCTTGAAAATCTTAAGCTTTCTTTTGAATTTCTTTTCTAGTATTCTTCATGCCTTGGCCGAAAACCCCTAGTTAGGTGCCACTTTCAAGAATTTCAAGTGGTATAAAACTCTTCTTGATGAATATTAGAGTTAGGGAATATATTAGGGAAAAATCTTATTTTACCTCTTCAAGAATTTTAGCCATAATCCTTTTATTTATTTAATTATTTTAGAGAAATATTTTAACTAAAGTCTTAGGTATCTCCTTTGGGTTTAAACGCCACTTTTATAGGAATAAGACTCTATATTTAACTCCTAAGTTCAAGGATTTTAGATAAGGATAAAGTTATTTTATTTTCAGCTTTTGTTCCCTTGAATTTTCGAAAACCTTAAGCTGGAAAAATTCTGGAAATTTTTCCAGAATTTGTCCGCCACCTTGGAGCACCTTTAGCTCAATCCAAACTCTTCTAGGACTAGAGGAAATCTTATCCAAGTCCTTGATAAAACCAGATTTTATTTCAATCCAAATTCAACTAGGATTTGTTCCTTATCCTAGAAGAATTTCGGCAGCTTTATATCAACATAAGCTGTCCGAAAATTCCAGCCATCTTTAGCCACAATCCAACTCTTCAAACCCTAGCTCAAAACACCTAAATACTCCTCATCAATTCAGGTTACCTTAGCTTCACAAAACCAGAATTTTATTCACACAAAATCACTGAATTTTCGCCCAGCTTATGCACAGAATTTTCGTCCATCTTTACACTCCAAAACACACGAAATTTTGCACTCCAAAACCTACCAAAACTGTTTGTTGATTAAGCCAAATTCCAGCACCTAAAAACCACACTTTTCTCCTCTGGAATTTCGTCAAAAACAGCAGCCAAAACAGTCCAAAAATCATCACTCTTGTACAGAATTTTCGCACAGCTTGCACAGGATTTTTCAGTCATCAACATCCACACAAACTCTTCCTTGTTTGGCCCAAAATTCTGAACACACTCAACCCTTCTCTTGAGCATTATTTTGGTCAGCCTAGGGGAGCAAATTGCAGATTATTCTCTCCTCTTAAACTCACCTAAAATCAGCAGAAAGGAGACACATCACAAGCTGAAATTTCGCCCTTGTTGTCCAAGAAACCTAAAGCTATTAGGAGTCTTTCTAAACATCACCATCTAACCCTAAATCAATATTCTCCAACTCTAAATCATAGCAACCATCTACCCTCTCCATTCTACACGAAAATTTCAGCAACTTCTCTCTGCAAATTTTAAAAAACTCAAGAGCTATTCTAAGCCAAAAATCGAACACACCTTAAGGTAAACAAAAACTATCTCAGCTTCTTGATTCCTTTCTTCCATGTATTCTTATCCTTTTCTTCCCCTAAATCACGCCCTATAGAGGCTGATTTCATCTTCTTCTTTAATTTTTGATTAAGAGGAGCAAATGAAGTAGCTTCTTTCTTCTTCTCAAGTGAACTCGGGACGATCACCATAGGAGCATCAAGACTTCATTACCCGGTTGTTGCAAGGTAAGGGAATACCCACCCTTGATGCCGAAAGTAAAGTTTAATGGTGTTTATTAGCGGGATGAACATGTGGTCGTGGTATAAGATCTTTGGGGATTGAATAGTTTACTTGGAATTAAATACGGGATTGCGAATTGTTGTGAGAATAAATGAGATTAGAGCATGTTTAAATTAATTGAGACCCTGATCATGATATTATACGGTTTAGATCAGGAGGATAATTAAGGGATGCAAGCGGTGAATTTATCACGTTTTTCTGAGGCATATCAAGTAAGTCCTTGCATAAACTCTTTTGTTAAATGTTGTGATGGTAAGTCATTTTATAAACTGTTTTGTTAAATGTTGTGATGGCAAGTCTATGCTGTGAAGCTTTGTAAAGCTATTGGTAAACTATGTTTGCTTGGGTTGTAAACGTGGATATTTATTCTTTAAACAGTTTTGTCAAACTAATGATTTTATCAAGAAAACTATTCTTTCTTCTAAAATTTTAGAAAACTCTTTTAAAGAAAACCACGTTGTACAAAGCCAAGGTTTGGGAATATTTTGAATCAGGAATTGACGGATATGTTCGTTGAGTACTCAATAAGGGTAGGCTAGCAATACTAGTCTTGGAGGGCTAGCGTGAGTCTTCTAGCAGGAGGCCACCTCCAGAAGATGAACTCTGCTTGAAAAGGCGACAGTGTTGGTTGGTCAGGCCAGTCCGAGCTAGCATTTGTACCTGGTATGGTATTATTTATATTCCCGGCATGGACACCCGGATGGTTTTGTTGGGTGTAGAGATGGAGGAGTATCTCACCCGGTGGGTTGTACACTCACCTTGATCAGAACGCCCAACGTGTGGTAATCTGGTCCGGACAAAGTGCACAAAGTGTGGTGCCTTGGCCATTTTGTTCTCATGGAGCCCAACGTGTGGTGACATGACTGTTTATTCGAGTGGAGGATTTATTTTGTACAAAGTGTGACAATGAGAAAAACCCACTCCTTGCGAAAAGAGATTGTTTATGACTTGCCAAATTATTTCTACAAGTGTTTTGCACTTTGCATACACGTACTATTCAAAACACTATATGCACACACAGGACTTACTGAGATTTATTCTCACACTGTTTTACATCATGTTTTCAGGAGATAGATTGTGTTGAGGCAGCGGGGCTTGATAGTTGAGGCTTTGGCTATTTTTCCTATGCTGTTCTAGGAGACTTTTGCCGTTTATACTTCTGAACAATATTTGTTTTATTTCGTTTTGCACCAAGTTGAGCCTGATGTAATAAGAGTATTTCTTTATTTATCTAAGTTGATTCCTTTTGGAGATTGCCTTTATATTCTATACCTCATTCTAAAGACCCCTTGTCCTATGGGACGGGGCGACATCCCCGCCCTTTTAGGGTACGTAGTCGTGGGGTGTTACATAATGTCAATTTGGAAGGAGTATGCCTAGTTATTGTAATAAAAGTATCTCAAAACAACCTCAAATAACTAATAAAATAATGATGATATTAGCCCTAAGCACATACCCCCACACTTGAACTTTTGCTTATCCTCAAGCAAACAAGAATTAGACACTAAGCATTTAGAACAAGACAAAATAATTTAGCAAATTTTTCCTTAGCAAATCCATCCATAACGAACACATAACATTCTTCCAACCTTAAATATAAATTCCTCATTCATTCAACCCTTTTAAAACCTTGTAAACTCATGTATTAAATCAAATAATCCTATGGCCATCAAAGTTAAGTTAAACAAGCTTATATCTTGTACAAGAAAATTATCTTACTCCTCAAGCAAAAACATAGGTAATATAAATCGTACAAGTCAAGCCATTGAACTAATTCCAATATTATAAACTCAAATTTACAAAACTTAAGTTAGTGAAACAAGGAAAACACTCCATTCTTTTTTTTTTTTTTCGGCTCAAAATTTTTTTCAATGACTTAGGGAATTGATATCCTCAAGTGAATGGATTTCTCTTCACGTACTATATTGGTCTCGTAACACCCCACTACCCAGGCCCAACAGGGCCAAGGATGTCGCCCCGTCCAAATGATAAGGGATCTTTATAACTAGGACATAGAAACGAAAATAAAACAATACTTTAAAATTAAAACTTATTACAACCCAAAAATTCAAGAACAAATCTAAAATAAATTGTTCACTATCATCTCTCAAAGCAACATATAAAATAAACAACAAGAGTCTTCAAGCAGGAAACATTCTAGCTACGCATCCCCACAGCAGGATCGCCCTGAAAACATGCCATAAAAAGGTGATGAGATAAAAATCTCAGTAAGTCCATGTGTGCTTTGAGTGTTTCAAGTAAAACAGTTCATGTATGTAAGCTGTAAAAACTTCATAAGAAAAAGTATTGGCAAGCATTAAACAATGTTAAAAATAAAGAGTGTCGTTTTGCTTTTCCAACCATACATGTGCACCATAAAATCAACCACTAAAAAGGGCGGCCATGGGTTACCACACGTTGAGCCCCATAACCATACAATGGTTAGAATGCCACATTTTGTGTAGACTGACAAAAGGTAGGTGTACGGCCTACTAGGTAAGATACTCCTTATTTACACCCAAACAAATCGGTTGTCCACTCCGGCAACACACAGTCCACATGACTGAAACCTGCTAGCTCGGACTGGCATGACTAAGTAGTACTGTCGCTTCTTCAAGTTGAGTTCATCTTCTGGAGGTAGCCTCCTGCTAGAAGACTTACTCTTACTCTTCAAAACTAGTACTACTAGCCTACCCTTATTGAGTACTCAACGTTGTTTATCCTACTTGGGAGAAAATTGATAAAATATTGCTTTACTTGGAAATGGCAATCAAGGGTTTCTAAAGTTTGTGCAAAAGTTAGTTTTAGAAAGAGTTTAGTGTTTGAGTAAAACTGCTTGTTGAATTTCAAATAATTTGTTTGACTGAAACAAGAAAGAAAACAGTCCTCAATTGCCTTTACAAAATGAGTGTTCACATACTTCGCGTTTGGCTTGCCATGATAACCTTTTTCACAGCAAATAAGTTTTATACAAGAGCTTACCTGATCCTTTGCTTGAGATAATTCAAAAACCCTCCAAAGCTGACTTAACCCCACCTGGGGTAAACACAAGCCATAATTAAACTCAAGCCACATTCGCTTCCATAGATAATCCTAATTCAACTTACTACAATCATGACCCTAATGTCCCAAACTTCAAGGCTAGATGATAAAAGGGTTTCATAAAATAAATCTAGCTTGATAATAAAATAACTAGGAATCGCACAATAATTACTAATAAGCCATAGGTTCAAATATAAATCTTTGTTATTAACAAATAAACTAGGGTTTATTTGATGAAAGGTCCTAAGTCTTAGATGATTTTATTAAAATAATAAATTATTACTAATATCTTAATTAATAATTAATAGAGAGAAAATAATTAGTAAATAAAATTAATAGTAAATTTTATTAATTTTGATCATAAGGTAATAAATAAATTTTACTAGTATTTATGAATATATGACTTATAAGGTTAATATTTTACCTATTATGATTTTTTTTTTATAAAAGGCTTGATTTAATAATATTATTTTATATAAATATTATATACATTATTTTTAATAAAGATATCATTCATTTGGCTAGAATATCACTATTTCATTTAATAATCCAATTCCAAAGCTTCCTAGGGTTTTCAAAATTATTGGAGAAAAATATAGTATTAATTTTTATCAATGTATTACAATTAGCTACCTTAAATAGTTTAGGATCAACAAGGTCATTATCATACTTTTCCTATGGCTAACAAGAATCTTAAACATAACCTCTAATACCAATCAACAAACCATTCAATCCATGACTAAAGGCTTAAATCTATATCTACCATTATATGATCCAAACTTCACTGAGCATAATCATATTCATGGCTTCAACAAGAATACAAGAACATAAAACCCTATTCACCAAAGGTGATATAATTCCTATCATGCTTAATCATTCACACAAACTCATGGCATGAAGAGCATGCAACAAACCACAAAGCATCATGAAACTCAATCATGACAAAACATCCTCATGCTCCAATCCCAACTCCTTCATACAAACACATACTCAATCTCCAATCACATTCCATCCTTTTCTAACTACATCCAAGAAACATGATTTTAGAATTAAGGAGATGATTAAAGAGACATATTCGAATGAATGACTACCTTGATGAAGTCTTAAGAGAGTCCACGCACTTGGAATGCTTGATCCGACCAAGAAGGAAAAGAGGAAATGGCCATGGTTGAAACAACCATTTCGGCCAAGAGAGAGAGACAGAGAGAGAGAGTATTAGTATATTATATTAAAGATTGAAAGGTAAAAGAGATGAACATAATCGCTCTTGGTTACCTTGAGAGAGTTCTTGAATCTTCAAGAAAAATTCTAGTTTTGATTTGTGAGCAAAATTTTGTTTTCAATGTTTGACATTATAAAGTATAGAAATCGATTATAAAGGGTGAGTAGACTTGATCTGGAGTTTTTTTGGGAGAGATTGGAGGTTTTTAGAGTGGTCTTAGACTTGGAGAGTGGTGGTGTGTGTTCTTGGTGTTCTTGGAGAATTGGAGAGAATGGGGAGAAGCTGGACGAAATTTGCTGAATGGGGTTGGCCGAATGGGTAGAGGAATTCTTGTGATTGAATTTTCAGATTAGGGAGAAGAGGGAAAGCTGGTTGTTTGAAATTTTGAAAGGAGTAATTTAGGAAGTGAATTAAGGTAGAAAATATGGTAAAAATGGCTTGGTTGATGGAGGTTCTTGGAGCTGCTATGGCGGACTGGAATTTGCTGAAGTTCTGCTGAGATGAATGAGGTTGAAGAATCTATAGAGTGGCCAAAATGTGGAGTGCAATGGTGGAGGAAATTTCTGGTTGGTTGAGGCTTAATCCATGGAAGTTTCATGGAGTAATTTGCTGAATTTTTGAATTCCATTTGAAGGCTTGATTGTAGTGATTGAATGAGTGGCTATGCTGTTCATTTCGTGTAGATCAATGGATGAGGTGATGAAGTTCAGTTCATGGCTGACTAAGGTTGGTTTTACAGAAAAATGGGAGTGAGTTTCAGACAAGGTTGAAGAAGGAGAAAGGCTGGAATTTCTGGTTGTTCATTCAAGAGGTTTGCTAGAATTTTTGTGTAGATTTTTCTACAATGTTCCAGCCGACTTGCAGAAGGTTTGAAGGGGTATTGGAGGGTCCTTTAAGGCTGGTTTCCCACCTTCTTTATGGAGGAAAGACAGAGTTAAATTGCTGGTTCGAATGGTGGAAGAAACAGCTTGGTTTTTGGCCTTCCAAACTGTGAAATTGCCCAGGAATTTTCTTGGTTTGCACAGCTCTTATGCAGTCTGATTTTTGGCCAATGATTTTAGTCTTCAAGTTGAACAAGTTAGCTATTTTTTTTGGCAGAATTTGAGTGACAAAAAAGGCTAAAGTTTTCGAAAGCTGAACTGACCAAGTAGCTGGAAAATTTCCAGATTGCTATGTGAAGAAGATGAACACTTATAGAGTGGAGTTTGAAGGTTCAACCATGGAGATTAATTCTCTTGGGAACCATCCTTAACTCCTTCCCCATTTTTAGTCAACATTTTATCCTCAAGGAGACATTTTCGAAATTCCATGATTAGAGAACCTTGCTGGAATTTTTTGGAAATAAAATATGGATTTGGATAATTGAACAAGCTTAATTGATGAATAATTTAAGGTAAACGAGGGAACAAAAAGGGCATGAATCCCTTAAGAATTTTTGTAGAGCAGAAGAGTAGGATTAAGGAATTCCCTTCAAGTCTCCCCTAGGACAACACTCCTACTTCTTCTTATGGCATGCAAGGCCAAAAATATTCCACCCTTCACAAAAATAAAATTAATCATATTAAAACTTAAATGATGGGTTTTGAACTCAATACCTTAAAGATTAATTCCAAAGCTCTAATCATTAAACCACAACAACTCTTGTTCTTATTTTGTCTTCCAAATATTCTTCCTATTTAATCCTCAAGCTATCTCCCTATTTTCACTTCAAGAAAAATTACCATTTTGCCCTTCCAACTTAATAAGCACAATTAAGCCTTCTAGACTATAAATCACAATTCCAAAGCACATAAAATCATTCAAAAATATATTTATGCATGCAAGAAAATATGATATGCATCCCGACCCCCTTACTCTAGGGTTGGTTTTAGTTAGGGTTTCACAGGTTCCCTTATAGTCATTATCTTTTTTTAGCAATTATCTTTCAACATATTATGTCTTTGCTCTTTCTTGCCTTTTTGCCTTCGGAATAGCCTCAGGAGAGTGCACCGAACAATACTTGCTACTTCTCCCCATATTTACCCCATTTTCAGCAAAAGGTCTTCAAAGATTAAAAATAAGAGCATTTTTTCCAACTCACATAACAATGATTTTGTTTTCACTTATTAGTTTTTTTCAACTCACCTTTTTATCTTTTCACTAAAAAAAATAAATAAATAATCCTCACATTCCTTATTCACAACTCAAAGTCAAGCAAACTTTAAATCTATAATACAAGAATTAGTCAACAATTCTTTCCACACTTCATCATATCATCCATATTTAGACTTAAAGAATTAGACAAAACTCAAATACCAAATATAACCAAGGTTAACGTAAATTCTCAAGACTTAGCAAAATCCAACTTAATACACAAGTTTATCTTTTTAAAAAAAATCCAACCATACTGAATGACAAATCTATATCTAAAATTAGTAAGAAAATCATCACTCCATTATAGATAAATAAGCTCTTTTCAATTTTTAGTTTTCAACAAAATTGTTTGATACCAAGAAAACACCAAGATCATTGATACAAACTTGGACAAAGAATATTACTAAACTACTCCCCCACACTTAAACTAGACAATGTCCTTATTGGACAAAAATAAACATAAGAAATCATCTCCAAAGGGACCAAAAATGATAAAGGCGTATAAAATTTAAGCAATACTCCAAAAATGCAATAAACACCAATAGATATCAAAACTGGAAATAGAGAGAAGGGATTATTCAAGTGGACTTTATTCCAACCTATAAAACAAAACACATATAAAAGCATAAAGAAAATAATAACAAAATAAAAACACATCTAAGTAAAAGAAAACAAACTAAAGAAAAATACTAAAAAATCCTAAGAAAGCAAATAAAGACATGTCTTACTCCCCCATACTTGAGATGGAAAATATTTTCCTTATTTGGGGGAAAAACACCTAATCGATTAAAGAAAACCAAACCGAAGACAAAGGGACACACTCTTTCCACTCATCATACTTTCTCATCATCCCTCTATAAAAAGACGTTTAAGCTCAAAGTAGAAAATAGGTAAGATGAATGTAGAAAAGAGGGAGGTTTTTGAAAAAGGTCATCTTCATGAACCTCATTCTCTAACCTCGTTCTCTAATATTCCTTTAGACACACAAATATTTTTGCCAACAAATAAATGCACATGGTCTCTAAAGAATGCATCAAACGTGAAATCATCATTTAACCCTTCAAAAGATTTGTCACAATCAAAATTCCCCTTAAAACTTAGCATTTGAGTTCTCAAAGATGGGATCAAGACATCCTTACTTTTCAAGGCATGATCTATAAAAACTAAATTACCTCCGTTCGAATGGGGTGAAGGGTAGAAATTACCACCGTTCTCCAAGGACTTCTTATAATGTAGCATTGATAGATCCAACTCTTTGAGATATGGTAAACTCAACATATCATTATTGGGACCATTGCCTTCTAAGAATGGAGAGGAACTAAAGAAATCATGTGCCAAAGAGAGATTAGAATTATTATCACATAGAAGAGAATTGAACACCTCCCTTTCCACATTAGGCAATTGTTTCTCAAATCCTTTCTCTTTTACTTGGGGTTCTCTTGTTCAAGTGTATGGACTATTATGGCATCCTCCACTAACTTGGCTAATTGTGTTCTTTGATGGCTCATTTATTGGGACGCTGCTTCATTCACCTAATAGATGAATTTGTATTGGCAACAAAGGATTGTATTGAAGCTTCAAGTGACATCTCACTAAAAGCATCAATGGGAGCTTACATCCTTGACAATCTATCATCATTATAACTCTTTTGAATTTGTGTCCATGGCCACATATGTCCCCATTGTTGATTGTCCATGATGATAATTGTAACCTTGTGCTCAAAGAAAAACAAAGATTAAATCGAAAACAAAAATAAATAAAAAATAGAAAAACAAAGAAAAAAAAATACACAAATCAGAAATATTCACAAAACTATCTAAATACAAAAGTTAGTAATATTTACAAATACAACAAAGGCTAAATCAAGAAGATTTGAGGGTTTTCGATAGTGCCTATCCTCGGCAATTGCGCCAATAACTTGATGCGTGTTTTTTAGTGTAGAAACTATTACTAGCGAATTACACAATTAATCAAGCTATAATTAAAATTCCAACCACTAAAACCACACATATGGGCAAGTATACCCATCATATAGTATAGGGAATAGCAAGTATCGAATCCACGAGAACTTTGGCTCCCATCTTACTTTACCAAACTCTTTATTGTTTAGCCAATAAAATAAGAAGAATTGATAAAAAAAAAATGAAAGTAAATAAATATAAAAATAGATATAACTCAAGGATGCAATTTCATGTAACTAGACAATTATCTTCAAAACACAAGATTGAATTAATTAGCATTTATCACAATCAGTTGTTGTCTTGGCATAATGAAGGATTTGATATAGACCCACTTCGTTTACAATCCATGGATTTTAAGATAAACCTTAGAAGAACAAAGTAACTAAGACCCAATTCAGAAAAACCATATTGGATTATCCACAAGATTTAGAAACTCATTCAAAGGGAGGACTAAGCCTTAAACATGATCTTGAACAAGATGAACAAGGAAGTAAAGACCTCTGAAGACTCTATTTCAAATATGAATAAAGTAAATTGATTGTCTTGTCAAATCACTAAAAAGATGTATCTATACTACCTTAACCCTAGTTAAGTGATTACTAAGGCCTTAAACCAAAATACGACCTAAAAAGGTCTTTGCATAGTGTTTAAAGTAGAAAGAAACTGGAGATAATCATAAAAATCAGCAAAACAGGGGGCCAAGACCAACTTAACCTAGCACCGGCTCTAGCGCTAGACCCAATGTCGGGTCTACGCTGGAATTCTATTGTTATGCCTATAGTACACACACGGCACCAGCTTAACTTCTTAGGCCCTGTACCGGGTCTGCTCTGGTTCATTGGGCTTCAGTTGTTGTTGGGATCCCTTTTAGATAGCCATCAAATTGAGCTCTTGGCTACCTTCATTATCCTTCCAAATCTTTTCCATCCTCAAACATGGTTATAGGAATAATTTGATATTACTTTGGAATCTCTTGGTCCTTAATCTTGTCATTGGTCTTTGCAAGATCGCTCCCCTTTCTTTAGATTGAACTAATTGGCTAGCTTAATTCCCATTATTTCCCCCTTTTTTAAGTTGATTCTTCTATGAATCATCACCTAGATTAAAAGGAGTTAAGTCACAAATGTTAAATGTTGCACTTACTTTATACTTATCGGGTAAATCGATCTTATAGGCATTATCTCTAATATGGGTATTGACTTAGAAGGGTCTATCACCTCTTGGGTGTAATTTACTTCTTCTTTAAATGGAAAATCTCTCCTTGTGAAGGTGCACCTATCCCTAATCGTCGACTGAAATTAATCATTTTCCCTTCCTTAATTTCACTTAAGGGCAATTTCTTCATTTTGTTTTGCGATAGTTGCCTTCATTTTTTCATGGAGAGTTTTCACCACTTCCTCCTCCTTGGCCCTATTGAGGTTCATTCGTTCATCTACAGGTAAAGGAACCAAATCTAAAGGAGTTTGTGGGTTAAAATCATCCACAATTTCAAAGGGAGAATAAGAAGTAGTAGAGTGAATTGCCCTACTGTAGGCAAACTCAATGTGTGGCAAGCATTCTTCCCAATTCTTCAAGTTCTTTTTTCTGATGGTATTCAAGAGTTGGGTAAGTGTTCCATTGACCACTTCCATTTGTCTATCCGTTTAAGAGTGGCAAGTTGAGGAAAACAAAGGTTAGTGCTAAGTTTGTTCTATAAGACCCTCAAAAAATGACTAAGGTGTTAGTATTATGCCTTCGAGGCAGTCACTTATACATTGTATATGACACATTTTATTTTAATAAAAGGCATTATTTATCTTACAGTATCTTTTGTTTACCTTTGTGTAATATAACTGTTAGATAAAGTCCTTAGTAAAACACTGTATTAAGGAAATCATCATAGAGATCATGATATGAGATTCCTACTACGTTGTATAGTGTTAGTGCTTAAATAGTCCCTAGTCATAGTATTAATCAGACAGGATATCATTAATGCATTAAGACTAGTATGTGTTCGACTTCTTGATTTGATCAGGTGGTGGTTCTCCTATACGTGAGTATTGAAATACCCAAAGTTAACACCTGGATGCTTGTTAATAGAACAAGTTCATTAGATGACCTAGCAATGAGATAATCACATGGATAACTATTTAGTGCCAGTGATATAATCTCAATATAGCAAACGTGCAAGTATCCTTAGAATTGAGATCTCCAAGTTACTTTGTTTGCTGAGTATTGTGCTTTGATTCCAATCTCTGGAGATAGATCGAGGGCCACCTATGAGATGGATATTGGGTACATTGTGAGGTAAATAAAAGTAGTTGAGAGGGTCAATAAAGGATTCACCACTCCTAATATTAGGGGTGAATATATCACGGCCACTTGTCGGAATTAATACTTGAGAAGTCCTTGGCCAAAGCGATTGTGTATTGGAAATAGTTCAAATTGATACATATCTAGAGTAGTGGGTTCCTGGTACAAGTACTATTATATTTTGGCCAGAATTAATATATATTTTGGAGGGAGTTGGCACTAATTTCGTACTCCAAACCGAATGAGATATTGTATGGTGAAAGGAGTTAATTGCACTGTAGTTTATTATTGAAATGTTCATGTCAAGCCACTTGACTTCTTGGATTCTTGGGTGGTTATGATGTGTTGCTAGATACCGTTTATGATTTGAGAATATTGGTTTATTAATTGATGAATTAATAAACCAATCCTGATTAAAATTGATATGATTAATTCTATTTAATTATGGATTATTAATCTCAAAGACGTTTGGATTGATTCATATTCACTAGCAATTGACTGGAAAATCTAATAGGTCACACACGATAGAGGGTTTTATACTCAAAATGTTATTCGATAACATAGTGGGGTTAATAGCGAGAAAGAGAAGTTGTTGCGGCTAAATTATAATTAGTTAAAATTTATTGTCCAAATTGTAATTGTGAGAACTTGATGTTTCCAATTACAACTAGGGAATTCCAATTGTTTTAGAATTCTCAGATGGAATATTTTCAGCAGGATTTTTCATCATATAAAGGATATATGCATGACTCCTACTTGCTAAAGAATTAACGGAAAGAACTCCAAAACCCTAAAGGACTCACGATTCTCTCTTCTCTCTATCTCGTTTTTCCTGAAAAATAAGAAGAACCCTAGCCGCCACTTTGGTTTTTGCTAGCACATAAACATCTTGGTGCTTGAGAGTGATCCTCCGTGTGGATTTCTATTAGAGATAATCTGTAACACCCCACTTTTTTACTTTTGGTTGGCTACTATCTGTAACGGGATGAGAATTTATATCAATGGCTAAAACAAAATTTTATCGGTGTATTGAAAGGAATACTTTGGTAAAATAAAATTTTGTTGGGACCTGAATGTAATTATTAGGACGTGTGGCTTCTTATGATTGGTGGATGAAATTAAGTGTCATTTTGTGATTCGTTAATGAGGTCAAGTGTTTCTATTTGATTGGTTGTGATAAGTTGAGATAAAAGTTTATAAATAAATATTTTTACTAAACTTAGTCATTATTATGTGCCACCTAAGTGGACACCCCATCACCATATGGACCAATGAAAACTCACCAAGTGTTGATTCTATGATTGGTTACATGAACAATCATGCAAGGACTTTCTAAAGAATTCCATAGAATTCTTGAATACTTTAAAGGTCACCTATGTAGCTAGGTGGACCAATTAAGGGCTTCCAAATGTTTGAAACCATTTAATGCATCCTTGACTTGAAGACCATATTTCTCTATATATAGGCCATGAAGGCCGGCTGAAATGGCTTTAGACAGTCAGATTTTTGCAGCAAACAAGGAAGAAAAAGAGAAGAGAAAGGAAAAAGAAAATAGAGAAGAGAGAGAGAGAGAGAAAATTTAGAAAATAGAGACGAGAGGGAGAGAGAGAAGGAAAAACAAGAAGATTGTTGGGCTGTTTAGCTTCCAAACGCAGCAAAGAAAAGGTAAGGATCTACCTTGCTTGAAGTAAAGTTATTATATAAAGCATGGAGATCATTTTGGTATACATATTATGAGAGGTTATGTATGAATTATGGAAACTAGCTAGGTGAAGTTGTGTGAAAACTGTTCTTGTGTGCATGTATATGTGGTGGATGGGATGGCATCTTATTAGCTATGTTTATGTGATGTTTGATGGAGATTTGGAAGTGTTTTAGAGACTTAACGATGGCTGCATGTTGTTCTTGAATTAGGAAAAAGAAATGAAGTTGGAAATAAAATAATTGTTAAGAAACTTTCAAGGATATATGTAATGATTGAGGCTGTTGGTTTTCTTGTTTTTCTATGGTGAAATTTTCTATTTTATGTATGACAGGAAATCAGTGGCTTTAAGGGTGTTAAAAGGAAGATTGGATTGAATTAATTTGTATTCATATAATAAACATGGAATGAAGATATAATGTGTTTTGCTGGACAATGGGTTTATTTCCAAAAAGTTATGGGAGGTTTTATGTCCAGTAAATCTGTAACATTTTTAGATTTGCACAAAGCAGGCTTATATCTTTGTAGCTAAGGATCATAGAGGCAATTTGGAGCAAGTTTGAGGTTAATCAGATTTATGGATCAAATGTTATGGTGAAAATAGTAAAAGGTGCCAAATCCATGACGGGATTTTACTACTGGATATTTGTGCTCAAAACTGAACAAAATGGACAATAGAATTGGCACTCCATGAGTTGGAACTTGTAAAGGAATGTAATAAGGACATTTTACAATTGGTTTGACATCATTTGGATTTGAGGATTGAAAGTTATGAGCAAAACAAGTTATGGTGTCAAAACTGGAAAATTGCATAATGTTATTAAGAACAAATGAATGCAAGGATTGATTTTAATTATGTTGATGGATTGAATGAGAATTTTTATGGATTTATTAAGTTCTTATATTCATGTGAGGAGGATGGTATTATGAGATGGATTATAAGTGTGCAAGAATTATATTTCGTTTCAAGCATGAAATGAAATGAGAAATGAAGTGATTTCCTTAGACAATAGTCATATGTATATTATGGTCGAAAAACATAGAATACTAAATGCGTTATGAATGATCATTATTGTAGGTCGTTCATTGTTAAGCCTTGGTGACGACTAAGCGAATATTTATATTGCTAGGTAATAAGGAATTCGAGGTGAGTCTCTTAGATTTCTAAAACTCTTTCTAAAGCTAGTGTGTTTTATTTTTCCATGAAATGCTATGTTATATATCGTTTTGGAAATCCCTGAGCATGTTTAATATTTAACTGAGCAAGAATTACTTTTATGCTATTTTAGGCTCGATTGACCATCATAATTGGCTTGGAAACCTTACTGAATGACTAAAGCATGAATTTTGTGAATTTAGTCCTTTTGGATTAAATATTTGAGATTTTCAGAAAATGGTAAATTTTGGAATCGGATATCCATAAATTGACTGGAATGCCTTTATTGGAATGTTTTATGAAAACCTTTGGAACTCGAGTATTCGGTAAATGACCGAAATATCCTTATTGGAACTTTTGTGAATATTTTTCAAATCAGGTAAGGGTAAAATGACCTGAATACCCTTGAAAAGTCTTTTGGAATTAGGTATCGGTAAAATAACCTAAATACCCTTGGAAATAACTTTTGTAATCGAGTACGAGAAAAATGTCCCGGATACTCTTGGAAACACGTCTTGATGTGTGAATTGAACCCTTTTTCTAGTTTCAACATGATATTGGAAAATGTTGTTTGGCCCACAAAATATTTGATTTGAAAATGTTGTGGGAACAGATGACCCTCTGGCCTGATCAGTCAGACGGGTTAGTATTGTTGACGTTGACTACTCATCAAGGACTTTGATCTTTGTACTAGCTCATGTTAGAGATAGACAACCCCAAGTAACCCGATCAGTTTTGGGGATTGTCTTACTCCAAATAGGGCGACAGGACATTGAGATGAGTCATCCTGACTAGCCGTTTTTAGTCTGGCAATTACCTATTGATTATGATGGTGGATTGTACACAAGATACCGAGCGGGGACACACGGTGTGTTCAATCCTTTGCCATCTCGATGGTCATTGACGTCAAGATTGACACCCCTAGCTCATGGTGATAAGTAAAAGATCCGTAAGTGCTAGGTGAGCTGTACATTTTTACACTCACCACTCCAGCATGACACGGGTGACGTGCTGCAAGGTGCAATTCCAAGCACAAGAAATAGTGTAGCTGAAGGCGAAGTTCCTTAAACTTTGCATGCGGGTCGCACTTCTAGATGGAAAAGAACCCGCTTTTATTAAAATTAGGGGCCATATATTTAGAAACTATGTTTTTCGTATGTATAAGGCAAATTGAACCCAAATCCATCAATTACTTCTATTTCCCAGTTATAAAGTTATTTTCGGTGAAGAAATTGATAATTGATTTCATAAGAAAAACACTAGCACACACGAGACTCACTAGGTAATTTTCACTCACACGTGTCTTTTGTCTTAACTTTTTGTAGGATTCGGAGTTGAAAGGACCTACAGATAGAGGGCGATACCACAGTGATAGCAGAATAGGTCCGGGTGTTTCCCTTTCGGATAATACACCTTATTACTAATGTTAAATGGAAATTTTCATGTATGAGATTCTTTACTATATATGTGCATGTGACTATCAATATAGGTTGTTGAATGGATTTGGACCTTGCATACTCTGTTGGATTTTTCGTTATAAAGACCCCTTGTCTAGGTAATAGGACGGGGCAACACCCGGTGTCGATATGCTTCCACTATTACTTTTAGTAGGGGTGTTACATAATCACACACTGTGATTATAGTGGTTAGAAGTTTAACTCTCGTGGTGTTTGATGAAGAGGATTGCTGAATCACGCCTGGACTTAAAGAAGGAAAAAATTTATTTTTCAGACGCTCAAAGAAATGTAAAGTTGTTACCTTTGTTCCCTTTATGTCTTCTTTCCCACACATATGCGGATCCTGGGTTAGTATCTTGTTCTTATTTACTGCTACGCCATATATGATATTCATGAGATACCCAACATAAGGAATTTAGTGTCTTTATCCGATACAATAACCTTTGGAATCCCATGCATTCTCACTATTTCTTTGAAGAATAATTCTGCAATACAGGAAGCATTATTAGTCTTGGAACAAGCAACAAAATGAGCCATTTTTTAGAATCTATCAACAGCCATAAATATGAAATCCTTACCCTCATTAGATCTAGGTAATCCTAAGATAAAATCCATTGAAATATCAACTTAAGGAGCATTTTGAGTGGGTAAAAGAGTGTGGAAACTGTTAGCCATAAGGGCATTTTCCTGTGTTTTGACTTATGACAAACATTGATGAGGACTAACTTGTGTGATCTACATGTGATAGGACATGTTTGACCAGAGTTCTTCCAAAGGCATGCAAATGAGACTGCCAAGCAACTTTTCAGCAATGGAATCCAATCGAGTATATCTTTAATTCAAGAGCTTTCAAAATCATGAAGTCTTTGTGAAAGACCTTGAGACTAGGAATTGTATGTTGAGGTATTATGTGTAAATTCCTGTGTCTCCTTTACCTTGTGATTCAGTTTATTTCTACCTTGAAACATACAAATAACCTGATTTCAAAGCATAAGCTTTCAGATGTTTGGATTGAGTAGTTTGGATGGACTTTGAATCCAAAAGCTTCATTCAAAACTCTGGAACAGTGTGTAAATATTTCTGCCAAAAAAGTGCCTTTTTGGACTTAATTTTTGGATGCACCCTCTTCTAATCTTTAAGTCCAAAACTTTGAAAAATTTGACAACGAAAAACTAACCGTTACTGTCTTACTTTTGCTCCTATAAAAGCTTTTAAAACTCATTTTTGAAGCAGATTTTTTGTACTATCTTTTTCAAAAATACTGTTACATTTTAGAATACAGAAATCTCCCTTTTCATTTGTTCTTTAAAGTGAAATTGAATTGTTCCAAAGGTAAAATGTGTTGGTGCTTATTTATTCGTATTCTGCTCAAATTTGTGAGCTATTTTTGTAATCTTTCTTTCAATCTATCTTGTATCAAGGTTGAGGAAGTAAAACCCAGTTGGGGTAAGCCTTGATTGTTATGATTAAAGAGGTTGGGGTGTAAAACTAAGTGTGGTGATCCGCTTGTGTAAGAATATTGTCACCTACCACCATTAAGTTAGGAAAAGATTTCTAGTGAGTGGCGTTGAAATCCTTAAGTAAGAACTTAAGGTAGTAGAGGCAGATCATTTGAGGATCAAACCACTATAAATTCTTGAGCTATTTCTAGAAAAATCTTAACTGCATTTTTCGCTATTCTTATATCTTAAATATTGCATCTTTTTTTATAAAATCAACAACTTATTTATGACTCTTGCATTCTAATTTAAACCTGTCCTTATTTATGACTCCAGGCACCTTTTTTGAAAAAACATCGTCAAACTCTTGGAGAATGACTGCAATTTCATTAGACAATGACAACGTAGAATCATTAGTAAACATATAAGGTCTTTTGCAAATAAGAAGAATAATCAGCTTCTTAGCTTCTATTGCTTTTCTAGCCTCACTCCCTTCTGCAAAGTAGTTGACTCTTCTTTTACCTCCCATTTCTTGTCCTTGCTCACTTCTATCCATGAAGGTCAAAGGCACTTACTTTCGCAATCTCTCCCTCAATTCTTTCTCTTTCCTCTCTTGTTCTTTTCTCTCTAACTCTTGTTTTTGTTTGGCATCTTGTGCTCTTTTTTTCTTTTCTTTTTCCCTCATGATTCTTTGGTTTTTATTCACCTCACTTGGGGGCATAGGGGTTAGAGTGAATTTGGAACCCTCTTTGACAATGAAATAAGTATTCTTCCTTCCATCATACTTCACATTCCTGTCATATTGCTAAGGCCTCCTTAGGAGTAAGTGACCCGCTTGCATAGGCATCACATCACATAACACATCACCTTTGTAATTCCCTATCTTAAAAGATACCAAGACTTATTTGTTAACCCCCAACTCCCCACTATCATTCAACTATTGTAACTTGTAGGCTTTGGGTGTGTTTAATCCATTTCATGCCCAATTCATCAACTAAGCTTGCACTAATCACATTAGTACAACTCCCACTATCTACAATGACACTACAAGGGATCTTGTTGATTAGACACCTTGTGTAAAATATGTTCTCTCTTTGTTGATGGTCTTGATCTTCAATCGCTTGAGAGTTTAATGATCTTCTTGTGACTCCAACTGTGGAATACTCTTGGCCAACTACTTATCCTTCATTATTTCCCTCATCCATATTCTCTTTGATAGGAGCAAAATTCATCTATATGTTTCTAATTATTTGAGGGTGTAGTGTGGTACATTTATTGTAACAACTAGGCATATTCCTTTATATTTGATAATTTACCCTTAGAAAGGTGTTTTAGATTTTTATTGTAGAAAATGACGAAAAGATATACAAACTGTCGTTGTTAGAGCATTGTTGGTGCCTGTTCCGTAGGCCACTGCAAGCGCCAGCACAATCTAGAAAACAAGGGTTTCATTATTCAAAAAACAAAGCATAATCCCGGCTATGCGTAACAGAGTTGGCGCCGGCTTGGATCTGCCCAATGTCGGTGAGCTTTCCAATCATACACGAATTTGGTAATTTCTCATGAATTTTGGAATTTTCCAATCTCTACTCAACCCAGGACTCTTAAGGAACAAATTTTAGCCTCTTAGAAGCCTATTTAAACAAGAAAAACATAAGACAAATGTGTGATTTAAAGCATCAAAGCTAGCTACTTATTATTCAAAGATAAAAAATCAGCACTGAAAGTTGCATTATTCAAATGAGGGTCTCAAGAGAAAAATAAAGGCTTGTCTATGAGTTATACTCTTATTCTTTGTTTACTTTTCTATAACAATGATGTACTTACTGTTTTAATTGTAATTGGATATTATTTTAGAGACTATGATTTTGAATTAATTGGGATTTTTGATCAATCTATTGTTACCCTTGGTATTTGATTACTTGTTATCATTGGTTATTAATGCATGTTCTTCTAATTGACTTGGGAAAGGATCTTAGAAGTTAATTTTATTGATTTCATATTTATTAGATCTTAATAGACTTGGGAAACGAAGTTAAGATTAAGGAACTTATGTGATCAAAGTTTGTTTGATTTCACCTAGAGTATAGAGTCATTGGCTAATTTCATGTTTATAATGTGAAACCCCAACTAAAATCAACCCTAAAGTAAGGGGGGTCGGGATTCATATCATATTTTTTTGCACGCATAAATATATATTTGAATCATTTATATGTGCTCTGGAATTGTGATTTATATTCTGGAAGGTTTAGTTGTGCTTATTGAGTAGGAAGGGTAAAACGATAATTTGGCTTGAAGTGAAAATAGGGAGATAGCTTGAGGATTAAATAGAAAGAATATTTAGAACTGAAAATAGGAACATGAGTTGTTGTGGTTTAGTGGTTGGAGCTTTGGAATTAATCTCTAAGGTCTTTAGTTCAAATCCCACCAATTAAGTTTTATCATGATTAAATTTTATTTTATGTAAGGTGGAATATTTTTTGCCCTTGCATGCCATAGGAAGAAGTAGGAGTGTTGTCCTAGGGGAGATATGAAGGGAATGTCTTAATCCTATTCTTATGTCCTATAAGAATTCTTAAGGGATTTATGCCCTTTTGTTCCCTAACTTACCTTAAATTCTTCACCAATTAAGCTTGTTTAATTATCCAAATCCATGTTTTAATTCCAGAAAATTCAGCAAGGTTTATTGATCTTGGAATTTCGAAAATGGCACTTGGAGGATAGAGTTTTGACTGAAAATGGGGAAGGTGTTAAGGAAGGTTCCCAAGAGAATTAATCTCCATGGTTGAACCTTCAAACTTCACTCCATAAGTGTTCATCTTCTTTATGGCAGCAATTTGGAAATTTTCTAGCTTCTTGGTCAATTCAGCTTTCGAAAACTTCAACCATTTTTCTTACTCAAATGCTACCAAAAAAATAGCCAATTTGTTTAGCTTGAAGACTGAAATCCTTTGCCAAAATTCGGACTGCACAAAAGCTGTGCAAACCAGGAAAAATTCTTGCACAGTTTCACAGCATGGCAGGCAAAAAACCAAGCTGTTTCTTCTACCTTTCAAGCCAATAATTTAACTCTATCTTTCCTCCATAAAGAAGACTGGAAACCAGCCTTAAAGGACCCTCCAATGCCTCTTCAAACTCACTGCAAGTTGATTGGAGTATTGCCAAAAAAAAAAAAAACTGCACAAAAATTCCAGCAAGCCATTCGAAAATCAAACCAGAAATTCCAGCCTTGCTCCGTTTTCAAACCTTATCCGGAAATCACTTCAACTTTCTGTGAAATTAACCTTGGTCAGCCATGAACTGAACTTCATCACTTCCTCCATTGATCTGCACGAATGAACACCATAGCTACTCCTTAAATTCCTCATTCAATTACTCCAATCAAGCTTCCATTTAGAATTCAAAATTTCAGCAAATTGCTCCATGAAAACTTCCATAGATTAAGCTTCAAACAACTAGAAGTCTCTCCAACATTGCGCTCAACATTTCAGCCACCCTATAACCACTTGAAACCTCATTCATCTCAGCAAAACCTCAGCAATCCAGTCGGCCATTGAAGCTCCCAAAGAACCTCCATCAATCAAACCACTCTACCATATCTTCTACCTTAATTCACTCCATGAATTACTCATTTTGAAATTCAAATGATTAGATTTCCCTCTTTCCCTTAATTTGAAAATCCAATCACAAGGACTCCTCTAATCATTCAGCCAACACATTTCAAGAATTTCATCCAACATTCTCTCCATTTTTCCAAGAACACCAAGAACACACACCACCATTCTCCAAGCGTAAGACCACTCTAAACACCTCCAATCCCTTCCAAAAACTCCAGATAACGTCTACTCACCCTTTAGAGTCCATTTTTGTATTTTATAACATCAATCATTTTAAACAAAATTCTACTATCAGATCAAAAAAATAGAATTTTTCTTGAAGATTTAAGAACTCTCTCAAGGTAACCAAGAACGATTTTGATCAACTTCCTTCCTTCAATCTTTAACATACTATACTGATACTCTCTCTCTCTCTCTCTCTCTCTCTCTCTCTCTCTCTCTTAAAGATTTAGCCATATGCTAATAGGTGTGGATTTAAGCCTTTATTCATGAATGGAATGGTTGAATGATTGATGTTGGATTTTATGTTCATGATTATTGTTAGCAATAGGAGAATTATGATCATGACATTGTTGATCCTAAGATATTTTAATTAGCCGATTTTATTACGTTAATCAAAATTAAAACTATATTTCCCCTCAAAAATTTCGAAAAAACCTAGGGAGCCTTGGAGTTGGAATATTACATGAAATAGTGAAAATTTAGCCGAATAAATGATATCTTTTATTAAAAATAATATATGTAAATATTTATATATAATAATAATATTAAATAAAGCATTTTATATAAGTAATAATAATAGGTAAAATATTAATCTTGTAGGCCATATATTCATAAATACTATTGAAATTTATTTATTATATTTTGATCAAAATTTATTAAAATTTACTTATTATTAATTTTATTTATTAATTATTTTCTAACTATTATTGTTAATTAAGAAATTAATAATAATTTACTATTTATTTTAATAATATCATCTAGGACTTAGGATCCTTCTTCAAATAAACCCTATTTTATTAATAACAAATATTTATATTTGAACTTATAACTTATTAGTAGTTATTTTACAACCCCTAGTTATTTTCACTTATCAAGCTAGACTTCTTTTACAAAAACCTTTATCAAGATAGACTTCTTTTACAAAAACCTTTATCATCTAGCCTTAAAGCTTAGGACATTAAGGTCATGATTGTAATAAGTAGAACTAGGATTATTTATGGAAGCGAATATAGCTTGAGTTTAACCATATGGCTTGTGTTTATCCCAGGCGAGGTTAGGTCGACTTTGGAAGATCTTTGAATTAGCTCAAGCAAATGATTAGGTAAGCTCTTGCATAAACTTATTTGATGACAAAAGGTTACTATGGCAAGCCAAACACGAAGCGTATGGACACTCATTTTTAAAGGCAAATAAGGACTGTTTCCTTTCTTGTTCAGTCAAACAAATCTTTTGAAAACTAAACAAGTAGTTTTGCACAAACACTAAAATCTTTTTAAAAACCCACTTTGACACGACTTTTAGAAACCCTTAATTGCTATTTCCAAGTAAAGTAGTGTTTTATCCGTTTTCTCCCAAGTAGGACAATCAACGTTGAGTACTCAATAAGGGTAGGCTAGTAGTACTAATTTTGAAGAGCAAGAGCGAGTCTTCTAGCAGGAGGGCACCTCGAGAAGATGAACTCAACTTGGAGAAGCGACAGAACTACTTAGTCATGTCGGTCCGAGCTAACAAGTTTCAGTCATGTGGACTGTGTATTTTCGGAGTGAACAACTGATTTGTTTGGGTGTAGAGAATGAGGAGTATCTTACCCGGTAGGCCGTACACCTATCTTTTATCAGTTTGCACAAAGTGTGGCATTCTAACCATTATATGGTCGTGGGGCCCAACATGTGCTAACCCATGTCTGCCCATTTGAGTGGTTGTATTTATTGCACACTTGTATGGTTTGAAAAGAGGAAAACACCACTCTTTATTTTAACCTTATTTATTGCTTGCCAGCTCTCTCTCTTATGCAATTTTTACAACCTACGTTCATGAACTATTTTACCTGAACAGTCAAAGCACACACGGGCTTACTAAGATTTTTATCTCATCACCTTTATGCCATGTTTTCAGGTCGATCCTGCTGTGGAAATGAGTAGCTAGTTTGTTGCCTATTTTGAAGACATTGTGTTATGTAGTTTATGTATTGTTTTGAGAGATGATTGTAAATAATTTATTTTGGAGTTGTTCTTGAATTTTGGGTTGTAATACGTTTAAATTTTAAGGTATTATTTTATTTTCATTGGTGTGCCTAGTTATAAAAATCCCTTGTCCTTTGGATGGGGCAACATCTCCGGCCCTAGCGGGCCTAGGTAGTGGGGTGTTACATATAAGGTATGAGTTTAATGCATATTTTGGTTGCTATGGTTTGATTGGGAAATATGCTAAATTAATCAAGGGATAGTGATAGCAGCTAAATGCACCTACATTTTCCTAGTTATTTGAGATTCTTTTGTGAGACTTTTGATCCAATAACTAGTCATATTCTATCATATTTGATATTTTACCCTTGGAAAGGTATTTTGGTATTTTGTTGCAGAAAAAGGGGTAAAAGATGAAAAAGCCATCATCGTTGTAGTGCATGCACCGGCCCCATTTTGGATGGGAGAGAAAATTAAGAAAAAAAAAACAGAGCGACATTGGGAAAGCAGTGCACAACCGGTGCCGGCTCTGCACTGGACAATGTTTCACAAAATCTGTAGGTTTTCCTTTTCCAAGCAGATTTTGGCAATTTCAGTTTGATTCTTTTGGGAACTTTTTCAACCACGGAAAAGAACTCTTGTAGGCACTTTTTGGTAATTAGAACTCTTATAAATATAAGAGAATAACATTGCACAAAGAAGTTTTTCATAGTTTTCAATTCTTCAATGTTAAATCTTTAGAAAATTCCTAGAGATACACCAAGATTTAGGAGGGTCAAGGAGAATTTTTGGAGAAGAAGAGGAGGTTGCTGAAGAAGGTTTCAAGGAAGAAGAAGAATGCTTACTTGTCTATGAGTGGTTTCTGTTTCTCTTCTTTGTAATTTATTGACAAGAAGAATAACTAGTATTTATTTTAGTTCATTCGATCAATTTATTGCTATTCTTAGTATTTAACTATTTGTGCATAATATTTTGTTAGATTGATTAGTTCTCTTCTAATTAACTTGCAAAATGATGTTAGCAAGGAATAACCAACTAATTAATTCAATACTAGTTATTCTTAACTTTCTTGAAAAAGTGGTTAAGGGTAAAGACTAAGTAATCAAAGATTAGTTGATGATTGCTAGAGTATAGATTCATTGGCTAATTTCTAGCTTAAATCACCTAGAATATAGGGATTTGTGTGAGGATTGATTTTAATGCATCTTTTGGGTAAATTGGTTGAGATAGAATTATTCACTTATTTAACTAGAAGATAGTGATTCTATGGAATGCAAATGAAGTGGGTCTACTTTAATCCTTCATGATGCGAAGATAATAATTAATTAAGAGAATAGCTAGTTAATCATTATTTGTATTTAGGGATTTCTATCTATTTACATATCTTTTCTCCTTGTTCTCACTCCTTGATTATCCTTGTGACTTTTCTTGTGTGACTTGACTTTTTCTCTAGTTTATTAAGTTAGTGTTTCATTTATCTCATCTTATTTTATTGGCTACCCTTAATTTTGATCTTTCACTATAAGTATGGTACTAAAAAAATATTTTCATTTTGCTCTGCCATTCAAAATAGTCTTTGGGATCACTTTTTCCATAAAATGTAGGCACCTTCATCTTGATATGGTTCAACTCCCTCTCCTCTTCATTTCCTTCTCTCCTACCTCCTCTATTGCCCCATTCTCTATTGAGTTCCCTATATATATCACCTTGTTCCCCCTCATACCATTCATCAACTCCTTCAAATTCTCTTTCCAACCCTCTTAGATTATTTCTACTATTCCTTCCTTGGCCTTTACCTCATCCTTTTCTCATACCATGTCTTCCTTCTCTTATTGGAGCTTATTGGAATCCCCTAATAAAGTGCTTATCCCACTCTTCACCTTGCTCTGCCACGGTAGAAGCTAGGGCTAGGGGCATCATCATCCCTCATTCTAGGGCTTGGAGCTTCAAACCGTTCTTGACCCCTTCTTTGTGCTACGGTAGAAGATTGACCCAAATGTTGTCTCAATCCCATGATCTCTCTTATCATATCTTCAAACCTACTGTACATTGTCCTTATCATAGCATTTAAATCCTCTCGCAAAGCCCTAGTATCAAATGGTTCTTCTTGTGGCCTAGTAGGTCCACTTGAGTTAGGCCTAATAATTTCTTCTTCATGGGCCATGTCAATGAAATATTTAATGAGTTATACTTGCAAAAGAGATTAACAAAAGAAATAGATCCTCTCTTTATTGCTGTGCATGTTTACCCTCAAAGATATTCATTCTACACTCATGTTTACCCTATTTGGCTCTTTTAATAATAGTCTCGCCCTCTTGCCTTTTTCTTAACACTCAAACCATTTTGTTCAATAATAATTCTCTCCAATAGATAATGATTTAGTCCAACTCAGTGAGTCAACAAAAATCAATGGATTCTCCAATTAGGGGGTCTTAAGGGAATTTAAACAAATACTTGTTAGGTACCTTAAACAAATAAGTTTTTCAAGAAAGAATTTCAAGGAATAAGAACTTAATTTGCACAAGAAATGAACAAGAATTAGCAAGAATGAAGAAACAAGAACAACAAGTAAGTAGGAATACGAAGAAAAAGATAATTGATAGGGGCAAAATTCACCTATATTTTTCTTGGTATTTAAGAATGTTTTGTGATACATTTGATGCAATAACTAGACATATTCTTTCATGTTTAATATTTTACCCTTGGAAAGGTGTTTTAAATTTTTATTGCAGGAAACAACGAAAAATGCCATCTCTGTCAGAGCATAGCTGGCACCGACCGTGACCCACGAAGCCGGTGCTAGCCCTATTCTAGAATAAACAGGGGAATTTTAGGAAAAAAAACAGAGCATGACCCGACCAACCAGAGCACTATTGGATTGTTTGCCTTCTTAGACTAGGCTTCTGATGTAAAATCGAATTATTTAATAAAAGAATTTATTTTCAAAAATTGTTTGTGAATTTACTTTTTGTTTGTGCACGATTTTCGTTTGGAACAGACCCATTGTGTTTAAATAAGTGATCCATGTGAATTGTAGTCTTTCACAGTAAGGTATGGATCACGGGTTATTTAACACATAAACATTTGTTCTTAACCTATTGATAAGACTGGGAACCTCATCATGTTTAGGTTATTGTGTTATGAATTCCAAATGGGGAATGGCTTACCTTTAGCCAGTGGGTAGTCCACTCACTTCATGACATAAGCGTATTTCGAATACGTAGAACAGGACCTGTAGTAGTGGTTTCTCAAAGTACTATATGGTAGAAACCTAGACTACTACCGCTACAGCGTGGACTAGTACTCTACGACTTGAGTATGAGTTGGTGGTCTAGCGAAGCTGGAAGCATATACTTTGATTTGCTGTAGTTGAGGTTCTATCATAGGGCCAATATACTTGCATGTTGGGTATGTGTGACTACTTAGTTAAGACAGACTTATACAAGACAGTTTCTGCACTATATCGCCCATTGTGGTTGTCCGAATGGTCTAAATTATCCAGGGCCCTGGGAAACATGACTTGGATGTTTGCTTTAGGGTAGCTCCCTTGGAAAGTGGAAACACTCCAGGAAGTCGTGGATCATTGGACTAGAAGCCTAAGGATGGTAGATGTCATTTAGGGGGGTGTTAGTACACTTCCTCCTCTCTAAATGTACGGCAATGTGTAGAGGGGTATTTTAGTCATTTCACCTGTAGGTCGGAGACTTTGCGAATGCAGCATTGTTCTTGGGGTCAATATTTCCTTATGGTGATATTAGGAAATATTTAAAATGCAAAATACAGCTATTTATATAGCAGGGGTATTTTGGTCATTTTAGCAGCCAAGGCGATGTGTCTTTTTGGTCCTCGGGATAGCCCGTAAGTCCTAACTATTTTTGGGTCGAGGAATTGGTCTCAGTTGAAGAGGATTTTATTTTATTTTGTTTTATTTTATTTTATTCAGGAAGTCTAATTTATTATTGGACTGGAATAAAATAAATAAATAAATAAATAAAATAGGAGTTGACAGAAATTATTTATCTAGTTTATTTGGTTAATTAATTATTCAGGGCCTAGGTTCAGTATGAATAATTAAGAAATTAACCTGGGCTTAAACTAGGGGAAATAATTAATGTTTAATTATTTATTGGGTTATTTATGTAGGCCCAAGAAATAAATAATTAAAGATTAATTATTATGGTTCATTTGGGCTCATTAATTATTTATTGGGTTACTTATGTAAGCCCAGAAAATAAATAATTAATATTTATTATTTTGGGCCTTGTGGGTCCAAGAAAAATAATAAATATTTATCTGGCTCAATAGCTTGGACCTTAGGGTTTTTCCCAGATACGGTTAAGAGGAGTTTAAGGTTAGGCCAAACTGTTTCTCAAGATAACATCCGGGTATTTTGAAATCCCGGGGAGATGTTTATCAGAGATTGAGAGACCTAGTTTAGGCTAAATATAAACAACTCTTTGAAAAGAAAAAAACCCTAATATTTTTCTTTCCCAAGCCACAAGCTTCACGTGAGTCTCTCTCTCAAGGTCTCTCACCTCCTCTTTGTTTTTCTCCTTGTTCTTTGCTAACTAATAGCAAGCAAACCAAGGAGAATTGAGACCGTTTCTCTTTCCCACTATGTTCACCAACTAGAGGTTAGGCTGAGGAATATCCCGAGAGCTGGAGAGCTAAGCATTAATGCAAACAAAGCGAAGTCGAAGGCTAGCGGGTGTTCAACCGGAAGGTCCTTCAAGTGTGCAAAGCGAGTCGATTCCAGCCGTTCATTCTGTTCCTACGCAACCTAGGAGGGTTAAGGAACGCAAATGTATGATCTTCACGCTTCCGCATGGCCTTTATGGCTCGCGTTTAATTTTTTTTTTCTCTATTTTTTTTCCCGTCCATGGCTCCCCTGTTCTGCGTTTTCCATCAAACTGGTATCGGAGTCATTGGTTTTGATCAATATAGGGAGCATGGTAGTTAATAAAATGGAGAAGATGATTATACCTGTGATCCTTCGCTGTTTTGGGATGGGATAGATGGTTTTGTAAGCTTCACCGTGAAGCATAGGAGCTACTGTAAATTTTTTTTGGCTTTGCAAGATAATCGTGTAAACCCAATTTAAATGGGTATAGGCGATTGTGGTTTGGTTCTGGATGTTTTTTGTAAGTAAAAATGTCCAAAGAAGCCAAAATTTTGAGCAAAATATGAAGAACAAAGGTTCTGCAATTTTCGCGCGAGAGAGAAAGAAAAACGAAGAAGAAAATTGCTCCTAAGCCGAGCCGAGCCGCAGCCGAGCCGCAGCCGAGCCGCTGCCGACATTGTGAGTGAAGCCGCGCTGTTCACACCATGGAGCTGAGCCAATTTGGAGGAAAATTGAGCAGATGGAAATTGCGCAATTGAAATTCAATTGGCGCGCGGGTAATCGGGCGAGTTCGCGGGTCGGCAGCAGAGGAGAACCGGGCGCGGGCGCGGGGAACTCGGGCGGGCGGGTCGCGGCTTGGTGGGTTGAAGCTTCAGGAGATCTGGTGAGGTTGGCTCATAGCGGCCGCGGCGGACCACAGGCCAAATGGGCCCGGATCCGGTGCGGCCGGTGCAGTGGACCTCCAGTCAAATTTTTTTATTTTTTTTCTTTTTCGTTTTGGGTCCCATACCAGGCGAAGTTAATATTTTTGCAATATTTATATTCTTGGAATATATTTGCATGAAAAATATTAGTAAGGGATTTTAGGATTAAACAAGATCATTAATTAATTAATTAATGTGTTTAATTCTATTATTTGGGCACTTAGGTTTAAAAAATAGAAAAGCATGAAAACGTTTATTGTTTTCTAGCATGCTATTTTTTTTATGTACCTATGTGTGCTTTTCTCAAAGACCAAAGTCTTTGGGAACTTTTTGTTTCAGCAAGAAAAAATATTTTTCTTTAAAAACTAAATGGTTATTTTAATTGGTACAAAAATTAATCCTTAAATATTTTCTCAAAGGATTTAATCCTTGACATAGAAAATATATTGGATTTAGATACTTTTGTAAATTAAAATGGAGAGCCATTTTGTTTTGTTTTGGACTAGAAAAATGATTTTGTCAAATAAGCTTGAGACCAAAGTCTCTAGAAAGTTTTAATTGGAAAATTTTTGAAATCATTAAGTTTTAACTTATATAAAATTAGACCATGGAGGAAATCTCTCAAAGGATATAATCCTTGACAAAGAGATTTTATTAGACTTAGATATTTTATTTTTGAGTTAAGAAAAACTTAATGGAAATTTCAAAAGGATATTTTCCAGAAAACCTTTATTTTAAAAGACTAAGTGGGAGAGGGGTTCCAACGGCCCCACGGCTTCCATCACGGTCCTCATTAGAGATCGTGGATCGCCTCACGTCACCCTGGGAGTGAACCCGTATAGGATGGGGATACCACAAGGATCTAGATATAATGGAAGGATGTAATTAATAACCCGGGGCACGTACTATGATCGGCCAGCCCACGTTGGAGGTTATAGTGCGAGGTATGTCCATAGGAAATGAGAGGAAACGGCCATCCCACGATGGAGTTATTCTCTAGACCATTACCTAGAAGGGAAATTAATTTGTGGTGGTTAATACACTTAGCTTAGGAAACTGTTAATCTTCCCAAGAAGCTATGTCAGTTTTCCTAAGAGCCAAATTATTTCCAGTGCACAAATTTCATTTTTTTTTCACAAACTAATTTCTTTCTTTTATTTTCGATTTTCAGAAATGGTGGGAGGTTCTTTTAGTCCATTGGCCGTTATTCTCAGGGAGAATAAGTTAACGGGTCCAAACTATGTGGACTGGAAAAGGAACCTGGACATAATACTCACAACTGAGGAGTATAAGTATGTCCTTTACGAAACCCGCCTCGTTATCGGGGAAGGTTCCACCGTTGAAGAGCGAGAGGCTGAAAAGGCATGGAAGAAAGTCGACGAAATGGCACGTTGCTATATGTTAGCTTCCATGTCTAATGTGCTCCAACCAAAACACGAGCACATGGCTTCTCGCATATGACATAAGTCAATCGTTGGCAACTATGTTCGCGGACAAGAGCCGGCCCGCAAGGCAGGAGGCTCTTCAAACAATTGTAAACACTAAGATGGCTGAGTGAGCATCAGTCCGAGAGCATATGCTCAAGATGATTGCTGCTTTCGAGGAGGCAGAAATCTTAGGGGCTGTCATTGACCCCGAGAGCCAAGTGGACATGGTTCTCGAATCTCTACCGGGCTCTTTCACTCAGTTCAAGTTAAACTACAACATGAACAAGTTGAACATGAGTTTGACTGAACTGATGAAGGAGCTCCAAATGGCGGAGAAGGTCATGAAGCCACAGTCTAAGGCCATGATTGCTAAGGTCTCTTCTTGAAGAACTGGGCCTAAGCCCAGAAAGTTCAAGAGGAAGAAGGGGAATGCAACAGCCCAGCCCAAGAACCAGCCCAAGGACAAACCAAAGGGCAAGTGCTTCAAGTGTGGAATGAAGGGACACTGGAAAAAAGAGTGTCCAGATCATCAGGCCAAGAAAAATCCCACAGGTAATGTTTACTATCTAGAGTCCATATCAATGGTAGGATCAACTTCCACTTGGATTGTTGATTCAGGAGCCACTGATCATATCTGTAACTCCTTGCAGGGGTTTAGGAAGATAAGAAGACTCAAGAAGGGCGAACATGGGCTTCGAGTGGGTAATGGAGCACAAGTCTGGGCCCTTGCAGGGGGAGAACTAGATCTTATTTTTTATTGTAATAAGATAATGGTTTTAAAAGACATTTTATATGTACCTGGTTTTCGTCAGAATTTGATTTCAGTTGCAAAACATATTAATCAAGGATATTCTGTATCTTTCCAATCTGGTATTTCTATTAGTAGAGATGGAGAAATTTTATGTACTAAGCACATGTATGGAAATTTGTTCTTTTTAAACCCTATTAACAAACAATCAAATAACGCTCAGTCTGAACCTTTAACCAAGAAGAGAAAGACCAATATCAATGATTCATACCTTTGGCACCTGAGGTTGGGTCATATTAACTCAACCAGGATTCAGAGGCTAATCCATGATGGGCCTTTGGGCTCATTGAGATTGGAAAGTTGGCCTCAGTGTGAATCTTGCCTAATGGGAAAAATGACCAAAAGGTCTTTTACACCAAAGGCAGATAGAGCCAATAAGGTGTTGAGTCTTGTTCACACTGATGTGTGCGGTCCATTGTCTACACCAGCTAGGGGAGGTTTTGAGTACTTCATCACGTTCACGGATGATTGTACAAGGTATGGTTACATTTACCTGATGAGACGCAAGTCTGACTCTTTTGACAAGTTCATAGAGTTTAAGGCTGAAGTGGAGCATCGGATAGGTAAATTAATCAAAACCTTACGATCGGATCGTGGTGGAGAGTACCTCCTAGGTGAATTCAAGGACTACATGGTACATCATGGGATAATATCCCAGCTCCCTGCGCCGGGAACCCCCCACAGAACGAAGTAGCTGAGAGAAGGAACAGGACGTTGATGGAAATGGTCCGAAGCATGATGTCTCATGCTACTCTTCCAGTGTCCTTTTGGGGATATGCCCTGGAAACAGTGGCATATATTCTGAACTTGGTGCCTTCCAAGTTAGTACCTAGGACTCCCTATGAGATGTGGACTGGGCGCAAGCCAAGTCTGAATCATCTCAGGATTTGGGGGTGTCCAGCTTATGTACTGATCAAGGGAGACAAGTTGGAACCAAGATCAGAATTATGCTATTTTGTTGGGTATCCAAAAGGGACAAAAGGAGGCTACTTTTATCATCCTAAGGAGCAGAAGGTACTAGTCAGTACCAATGCTAGATACTTGGAAGATGATCAAAGTACTTCCACTAAAGGTTCAACGAGGCTGGAACTGCAGGAGAAGTTATCTACGGAATCAACTTCTACTGACCCGATTTTGGAACAAGAAGAGGCACAGCCTCAAGAGCCTGTACAAATGGAGCCTCGTCGTAGTGGGAGAATGTCTAGGGTTCCGGATAGATGGACTAGAGAAGCCTTTGAGCTGGTTTTCGACCATTAGGAACAAGACCCCGCTAGATACGAGGAGGCTATTGCTGATGCCGATGCAAATCTGTGGCATGAAGCAATGAAAGCCGAGATTGAGTCTATGTACCTCAATCAGGTTTAGGATCTTGTAGCTTCACCTGAAGGGATAAAACCCATTGGGTGCAAGTGGGTATACAAGAGGAAGAGAGGAGTGGATGGGAAGGTGGAAACCTTCAAAGCTAGGCTTGTGGTGAAAGGGTATACTCAGAAATAGGGTATCGACTATGAGGAAACCTTTTCCCCGGTAGCCATGCTTAAATCCATTCGCATCCTCCTTGCCATCGCCTGTCACTATGACTACGAGATATGGCAAATGGATGTCAAGATGACATTCTTGAATGGCCATCTTAGCGAAGACATCTATATGTCCCAACCGGAAGGCTTCATTGCTGAAGGCCAGGAACACATGGTTTGCAAGCTTAAGAAGTCCATTTATGGACTTAAGCAGGCATCAAGAGCATGGAACATTTGTTTTGATGAGACTGTAAAGTCTTATGGTTTTATTCAAAATGAAGATGAACCATGCGTGTACAGGAAACTTGAAGGCATCGATGTGGTTTTTCTTATCCTGTATGTGGATGACATTCTACTCATTGGAAATGATGTAGGGACATTGTCATCTACAAAGGTTTAGCTGTCTAGTCAATTCAGTATGAAGGACTTGGGAGAAGCCAGCTACATTCTCGGGATTAGGCTTCTTAGAAATAGGAAGCAGAGAATGTTAGGATTATCCCAAGCGACATACATTGACAAGATGCTGGCCAAGTACAGCATGGACTCATGCAAGGGAGCTCTAATCCCTTGCAGACATGGGTTGTCATTTTCTTTGAAGGACTGTCCTAAGTCTCAAGAAGAAAAGGACAGAATGAGTAGGATTCCCTACGCTTCGGCGGTGGGAAGTCTCATGTACGCCATGCTGTGTACTAGGCCAGATATCTGCTTTGTCGTGGGCTTAGTTAGCAGATATCACTCAAACCTGTGGGAGGTTCATTGGCAAGTCAGAAAGCATATTCTCAAGTACCTCAAGGAAACGAGAGATTATATGCTCGGTTTACAGTGGTCGATGATTTGGTTCCTACAGGATACACAGACTCAGACTTCCAGGCGAATAAGGATGAGAGAAAATCCACTAGTAGATATGTCTTCACCTTGTCTGGGGGAGCAATTTCATGGAGGAGTATCAAGCAATCTTGTATTACTGACTCAACCATTGAAGCTGAGTATGTGGCAGCTTCGAAGGCGTCCAAGGATGCAGTCTGGCTCCGGAAGTTTCTTTCAGAACTTGGAGTCGTACCACATATGGATAGGCCGGTTGTGATGTATTGCGACAACACTGGAGCAGTGTCGCAATCTAAGGAGCCTCGGAACCACAAGAAGGGGAAACACATCGAGAGGAAGTACCACCTGATCCGGGATTTCATCCAGAGACGGGAAGTCGTGGTGGAGCATGTTACCTCAGAAAACAATCTAGCAGACCCATTCACCAAGCCTTTGGCTGAGAGAGTCTTCAAGAGACACTTAGACGCCATAGGGGTGGGCACCTATGGACTTACCTAGTCTTAGAGTGCAAGTGGGAGATTGTTGCGTTGTATGCCCTCTTAGACTAGGTTTCTGATGTAAAATCGAATTATTTAATAAAAGAATTTATTTTCAGAAATTGTTTGTGAATTTACTTTTTGTTTGTGCACGATTTTCGTTTGGAATAGCACTCTATTGTGTTTAAATAAGTGATCCATGTGAATGGTGGTCTTTCACAAGTAAGGTATGGATCACGGGTTATTTAACACATAAACATTTGTTCTTAACCTATTGATGAGACCGGGAACCTCATCATGTTTAGGTTATTATGTTATGAATTCCAAATGGGGAATGGCTTACCTTTAGCCGCTGGGTAGTCCACTCACTTCATGACATAAGCGTATTTCGAATACGTAGAACAGACCTCGTAGTAGTGGTTTCTCAAAGTACTATATGGTAGAAACCTAGACTACTACCGCTACAGCGTGGACTAGTACTTTACGACTTGAGTATGAGTTGGTGGTCTAGCGAAGCTGGAAGCATATACTTTGATTTGCTGTAGTTGAGGTTCTATCATAGGGCCAATATACTTGCATGTTGGGTATATGTGACTAGTTAATTAAGACAGACTTATACAAGATAGTTTCTGCACTATATCGCCCATTGTGGTTGTCCGAATGGTCTAAATTATCCAGGGCCCTGGGAAACATGAATTGGATGTTTGCTTTAGGGTAGCTCCCTTGGAAAGTGGAAACACTCCAGGAAGTCGTGGATCATTGGACTAGAAGCCTAAGGATGGTAGATGTCATTTAGGGGGGTGTTAGTACACTTCTTCCTCTCTAAATGTACGGCGATGTGTAGAGGGGTATTTTAGTCATTTCACCCGTAGGTCTGGAGACTTTGCGAATGCAGAGATTGTCCTTGGGGTCAATATTTCCTTATGGTGATATTAGGAAATATTTAAAATGCAAAATACAGCTATTTATATAGCAGGGGTATTTTGGTCATTTTAGCAGCCAAGGCGATGTGTCTTTTTGGTCCTCGGGATAGCCCGTAAGTCCTAACTATTTTTAGGTTGAGGAATTGGTCTTAGTTGAAGAGGATTTTATTTTATTTTGTTTTGTTTTATTTTATTCAGGAAGTCTAATTTATTATTGGACTGGAATAAAATAAATAAATAAATAAATAAAATATGAGTTGACAGAAATTATTTATCTAGTTTATTTGGTTAATTAATTATTCAGGGCCTAGGTCCAGTATGAATAATTAAGAAATTAACCTGGGCTTAAATTAGGGAAAATAATTAATTTTTAATTATTTATTGGGTTATTTATATAGGCCTAAGAAATAAATAATTAAAGATTAATTTTTATGGTTCATTTGGGCTCATTAATTATTTATTGGGTTACTTATGCAAGCCCAGAAAATAAATAATTAATATTTATTATTTTGGGCCTTGTGGGTCTATGAAAAATAATAAATATTTATCTGGGCCAATAGCTTGGACCTTAGGGTTTTTTCCAAATATGGTTAAGAGGAGTTTAAGGTTAGGCCAAACTGTTTCTCAGGATAACATCCGGGTATTTTGAAATCCCGGGGAGATGTTTATCAGAGATTGAGAGACCTAGTTTAGGCTAAATATAAACAACTCTTTGAAAAGAAAAAAACCCTAATATTTTCTTTCCCAAGCCACAAGCTTCACGTGAGTCTCTCTCTCAAGGTCTCTCACCTCCTCTTTGTTTTTCTCCTTGTTCTTTGCTAACTAATAGCGAGCGAACCAAGGAGAATTGAGACCGTTTCTCTTTCCCACTGTGTTCACCAACTAGAGGTTAGGCTGAGGAATATCCCGAGAGCTGGAGAGCTAAGCGTTAATGCAAACAAGGTGAAGTCGAAGGCTAGCAGGTGTTCAACCGGAAGCTCCTTCGAGTGTGCAAAGCGAGGCGATTCCAGCCGTTCATTCTGTTCCTACGCAACCTAGGAGGGTTAAGGAACGCAAAGGTATGATCTTCACGCTTCCGCATGGCCTTTATGGCTCGCGTTTAATTTTTTTTTTCTCTATTTCTTTTCCCGTCCATGGCTCCCCTGTTCTGCGTTTTCCATCAAGCACAGCCGACGCCGACCCAAATCTGCCCGATGTCGGTGAATTTTCCTTTCAAGTGCGGATTCGGTAATTTTCCCAGAGTTTTGGTATTTTTCAATCTCTACTCGACCAGAACTCTTAGGGAATGAATTTTAGCCTCTTGGGAGCCTATTTAAACAAGAAAAATACAAGATTAAAGTATGAATCGAATGATTAAAATTGCTAATCACTCACAACAAGGGGACATTCATTATTCAAGGGGCATTATTCAAGGAGTTTTCAAATAGAAGGAGGAGGGCTTGTCTATGAATTTTTTTTCTTTTACCTTGGTCTTCTTTTTCTAGAATAATGATGTAATTAATGTTTTCATTGTAATTTAACTTTATTTTAGGATTAATGGTTTTTGGATTAATTTAGCTATTTGATCAATTTCCTATCATTTTTTTGTGTTTGATTACTTCTAATTATGGAAGAGGTGTTGAAGTTAGATTTGCTTCTAATAGACTTGGGAAGCGTTATTAGGAGTTTATATCATTTTATTAATTTCATATTTGTTATTTCTTGATGGACTTAGGAAACGAGATTAAGATAAAGAACCGAATTAATCAAATATTGGTTAATTTCGCCTAGAGTTTAGGGTGATTGGCTAATTTTATGTTCACTATCACTTAGAGTATAGGGATAATTATTGAAGAATGAGTTTAATGCATCTTTTTGGTTATATTAGTTTTATCAGGAAATCTACTAATTTAATCATGAGATAGCGAGTGTATGACTTGGGAAATGATTGAACTCTATTTTAATTCTTTCATGATGTCAAGATGATGATTAATTAAAATAGTTGCTAAAATGATTCACTATCATGGTTTTTAGGATAGTTATCTAAATTGCATATTCCTACATCCTTGAGTTGTACATATTTTTTTATTCTTATTTCTATCATCTTATCATTTTATTAGGTTGGTTAAACAATGAATGAAAAGTACTTAGTGAGTACTTATTCCTTTGAGGGTCGATATTGGTTAATTTCCTATACTATTCTTGTAATGAGTATACTTGCTTATATGTGTAATTTGGGACTAATATTTTAATTAAAACCTGGCTAAGGATGGATTTAAATTTAATGATTTTTATATGCCCAAATGTACGCATTAAGTTTTTGGCACCATTGTCGGGGAACAATATTATAAAAACTTAGATTTTGTTGATTTAACCATGTTTATATATTTAGATGTCTATATGTAAATATCTATATCTATGTGTGTGTGTGTGTGTGTATGTGTGTGTGTGTTCCCTGTATGAATAGGTTCCATATTTTGTTGTTTTTATAATTGTAATTTAATTTTCTAATTTTATTAGATGTTGTAATTTTCCTAACTTAATTTGTCAATGTACTGTAATTGATTAACTTGTGAATTCTATTATCTCACTATCTTCTTTTTTGTCTATACATCTAACCCTTATTGTATGACCCCAACGATCTAAATATGACCTAGCAGATCTTGATCCTAAGATCGAGAGAACCTTAACAAAGATCTGAATGGTGGTTAGACAAAGGGAAAGAGACGACATAGAGGTTAACCAACATAATAATGGTGGTAATGGTAGTAATAACAGGAGGACTATGTTTGATTTTGTGAAGCACGCAATCTCGAGTATTGGCTTGAGTATTACGAGACCTAGGATAGAAGCCAATAACTTTGCAATAAAGCCTAAGATTTTCTAAATGATTCATAGCATGGTACAATTTGATGGGCTACTTGAGGAAGATCCTAATGCCCACCTTGCAAGTTTTTTAGAAATCTGTGACATGTTTAAGATGAATGGGGCTTCTAAAGATGCTATTAAACTAAGATTTTTTCCTTTTTCCTTGAGAGATAGAGCTAAATCCTGGATAAATACTTTACCAGCAGGGTCCACCACCACTTGGAATGTTTTGGCTGAAAAATTTTTAGTAAAATTGATACGAATTCTTGGTGGCTTTTTTTGGTGTTATGGGTGTTTTAGTTGGCTATGTTTCAGCTCAACTCAAAGGAACAAAAAACAGGGATTCTTGTGACCAAAAAGGAGAAAACCAAATAACAGAGATTTTTCTTGTGACTAAATGGAAAAAGTAACCTAACAACCTACACTCTTTCAAACCATTGAAGAACAAAGCCTTAAAGACCCTCAAGATGAGTAGAAAGTTCTACTATAACTTCACCCCAACATCCTTGAAGTAACAAAGGAAAGCTAGAACAAATAAAATAGAGAAAATAGGCACCCAAATATTAGATTTCAAACAAACCTTAGAAGAACAAAGCAACTAAGACCCAATCAAAGAAACAACATTGGATTATCCAAAATATTTATAGACTCTTACAAAGGAAAGACTAACCCTTTAGCTTGGTCTTGAATAAGATGAACAAGGAGGCTAGGGCCTCTCAAGATTCTCTTCTCAAATTTGAATTAAAGTGAAGTGTATTGTGTTTTCAAATCACTAAATGTGCTATTTACACTACCCTAACCCTAACTAAGCAATCCCTAAGGTTCTATTACAGTTTAGGGTTATAATAACTCTTTACAAGCGACTAAAATTGAAGAAAACTGGAGAAAATATTAAAAACGCAGAGCTGTCGTCAGCTGCCCAGGGTAGAACTGGTGCCGGTTTGGGCACTACAGTCGGCACCGGCTGTGTTCTGCCTTCGGACGGTCGAAAACTGGATGAATCTAATATTGAGTAGAATGAAGCCAGCACCGGTATGGCTACTTGGAGTTAGCGCCGACCGTCCTCTGGTGGCCTCCTTTTTGGTCTAGTTTCCTCCGTCTTCATCGCCGACCCTTGTTCTTGCATGGCCACACCTCCCCCTCCTTGATCTTAACCTTCATGATAAAGCGGAGTCTCATAAAAAATACTCTCCACCAACTAGAACATCTAAGCTTAGGATTGATATTTTTGCCTTCTAACTGTTAGAATCTGAAAATCTCTAGAGTGTTGGGAAAGGTTTCAGGAGATGCTTAGGAAGTGTCCTTATCACAAGTTTGAGCTAGGTATGCAAATGCAAATCTTTCATAGTGGCTTAAGCTTTGGAACAAATTGGTTGATACATCTGCAGGAGGTTTCATTAATTCTAAGACCCTGGAGAAGGTGTTTTATTTGATTGAAAATCTTGCAACAAACAACTATGCATGGGGTAGTTCAAGATCAAAACTTGTGATAAGGACACTTCCTAAGCATCTGTAGGAGGTTCCATTAATTCTAAGACCCTGGAGAAAGTGTTTTATTTGATTGAAAACTCGTGTTTATGGATCACACAAGGTGGATGCAATGGCAGTTTTGGAGGCTAAGGTGGAGGCACTTACACAAAAAACAGAGCAAATGGTGATGTCTCTTGCCCAAAGGTAGGTAAGGAATGTGAGTTCTGATTTTTGTGGGGAAGGACATCCTAACTATGAGTGCCAAAGCATGGGGTCATCACAAGAGTCCTTAGAACAAGCTGCGTTTATGTGCAACAGATGACAAGGTAATAATCCTTATAGTACCACTTATAATCTTGGTTGGAGGAACTATCCTAACTTTTCATGGAACAACCAAAACAAACCTAGGCAGACTTCTTCTAATTTTGGAAATCAAAGGATTTAACCCTCCTTGCACTACAATGCACCACTGCCTAAGCCATCATTGGAAGACTTGGTTAACTAAATGGTAAGTACCACAGAAATACGATTTCAAGGAGTGGATGCACCCACGAGGAATTTAGAGGTGTCTATTTGGAATCTGGAAAATCAAATTGGACAATTGGCTAAACTTCTTAGAGACTGTCAAGCTGGATCACTTCTGGGGAATATTGAGACCAATCTACATGATCACAACCATGGAAAAAAAATGATGTTCATTGATTTGGTTTTTTATTTTGGGACATGTATTTAATTTTTGTGCGCTTTCATTTATTTTTATGTATTTTTAATTTTCAAAATAATGGCATTTTCTTCATGATTTTGTTGTTTCTATTATTGTATTTGCAGTCTTTAAAATAAATAATAAAAAATTTATTTTTTCTAGCCTGGACAGACTAGGGTTAGCACCGGCACTGATGTACTAAGCCGGCACCTATTATGTGCCTCCATAAGTGGCTAATTTTGGCCATTTGTTTTTGAAAAATTCCAACTTTCCTCAATTTTTCTCTTCACTCGGCGCTATTTCTTCATCCCTAAACACCACTAGTTCTATTTTTGCCTTTAAAAACATCAATCCAAAACAAAATCTTCTTATTTTTATTGAATCTACAGATCAATATTCTAAAAATCTCAACTTTTTCTTCAAAAATCCACTTTCAAGCAAGGATTTCTTCAAAAAGATTGCATATTTTGCTTGCCCATGCATTGAAGAACACAAAGGCATGATTTTTCTTGAATTCCTACAGTTATATTCTTCCCATTGAATTTTTCCTATTTTTGGGAATATTTTTGGACGAAAATTGCATATATTAGAATTGTTGGTTAAATTAGATTGAACTTATAGTGTTATTATTACTAGAATAGCATGAGAGTATGATTTACGAATTATTTTTACAGCTACATGTCCATATTGTGATCATAGGTGGTCTATTTTTGAGTTATGGCAATTGTCTTGTCAATGAATTCATGATAAATAGATAATGTGCATAGCCATTTTTCTTGACTTGGGATATGGACATGTTTTTCATGCTATGATCAGGTTGTGTATTCATTAGGAATTATGTTATGGTTTGAATTGTGGCATTCCATTATTTTTTGCAAGTTTTAAAAGGAAGTTGGGTTTAATTGATAATGTGGATTAAGGTTATTGTGGATTGATTTAAAATTGTGGATTATTTTGGATTTTGTATGGAGTTGTGTTGTGGTGGTTTGATCCCATTGAGCATTGTTGTTAGATTGTGGTGGTACCTCAATCATATTCTTTATTAACCATATTCATATCCCTTCATTATGCCTAGAGAGAGGGGCCAATCTTCTAAAATGGCTAGAGTTTTGTGTTCCTCTACTCCTACATCTATAGACCTATTGTTCCTACACCCTGCTAATTGTATTGGTTCATCCTACCAAGAGTGGTACACTAAGAGGGATGCCAATAAAATCATTGTAGACTACACATTTGCACCCTCTTTAGATCACGCCTTCAAGTTAGGACTCATGTTTAGACGTTTGGGGTAGGGACAAATAGTTCAACTGAAGGGACCTTATTGCCCCGTTCTAATCAAAGAATTCTATGCAAACATGGTCCAAAAATGCAATAACCATCTTGAAACCATTGAGACCAGGGTAAAAGGAACGCCTATCTTTCTAGATAGAGAGAGACTCACTGCCATCCTCTATGTTAATAATAAAGGTCCTTAGTTAGTTGTAGATCACAATAATCAAAAGATACTATCTAATCCTGAGTGGAGAGTAAGTGATACTAGAGCTACTTTGAGAGTGTGCAAGATAGGTCTAGTAAAGTAAGTAGGTTTTTACTCTAATAATGATCTTAAAGCCAACCTACATGCCCTTGTCTATATCTTTGCTTACAATGTTGTTCCAAAGGCTAGTGGGTTTAATAAGTCCCGCGTGATTAACTTCTATATTCTTCATAGGATGATGCACACCCAGCCCATTCTACTTACTCCTGTAATTATCCAATCTATGGGGGATATGGTCTATTTTCACATTTCCACCAAAGCCTTTATTTTTTCCCTCGTGGTAATGAAAATTCTAAATCCCTTTATCATTAGTTTGGAGGGGGAGCTTATCGGAACTACAATGGAGCATGATCTGGTTACTAAGTAAACACTTACTATATGTGGTTATCAGTACAGCACAGAGGTGAGATGTTGGTCATGGTCTTTTGACGTGCAGTACCCCGGACATGTCGAGCTTTCACCTAAGGAAGAAAAGTATTCTGCACTACTATCTCGAGCTTATGCTAGTAGTTCACAATCCCAATCTAGGGGTGACTTTGAGGCTAAGGTGATTGGTCAATTAGAGCAATTGAGAGTTAGCATAGAGACCCATACTGAGATATTGCCACAACTTCGTGAGTCCATAACTGCCCTCACTAGGAGGCAAGATGCTCAGGAACAACAACAGGCGTAATGGATGCAAAGCTTTCCTTGAACTCAAAGGGGCAATGGTACCCATAAGGCCAATAATAAGGATGTTTATAATGAGGATTGAGCATTCTTCCACTAATGTGTATTTCTTTTATTTACCTTTCTCTTCTGTTTATATTTTCATGACTTTTCATAGGATTTCTTTTTTGTTTATTTTTCTTATCTTATCTTTTATTTTGATTCCTTAGGATAGACTCAAAAATGAGACCATTACGAAAAAGGTCAGAATGGCATCTATTAAGGAAAAGATGAGAGAAAGCTGCCACCTTTAGTTTGGACATGCACAGAGAAGACTGGAGGATGCTCCTGTTTGGAGGATGGAGGAAGGGAAGTAGGATAGGTTAGACAGAGGTAGAGGCGGGCCTAAAATGACATAGATAGAGGTGATTATGAGATAAATGTCTTTGTTATATTTGAATAAAAGTATGACGGTCAATAGAAAGAAGTAGAGAGATAGGATTTATGTGGATGGCCACACGTTGCCTAACATAGATTCATGTAGCCGACCCCAAGTTTCTTGGGATTAAAGATTAGTTTATTGTTGCTTCTTTTATTTTGATTTTTCTCATCCTTTTCTAGAGTTACATTTTCTATTTTTATTTCTTTAATTTTTATCTAGGTACAATTTCTCAATGACTCATTGTGGTGGATACACATTCATTGGAACTAATTTGTAATAGAAGTATTTTCTTTTCTCTATTCTTCATCTTTATTTATTTTGGTCCCTTGGCTTTGCTTTCATTGTTTTATTTTTTGCCATTGAGGATAATGTCCAGTTTAATTGGGGGGGAGGGGGGGAAGTTTAGGATTGAAGATATTTTCCTTTTATACAGATTTTAGGATGAAATTTTTCAAATTTTTTTTTGGTTTTCCTTACTTTAGCAAGGTTGTAATTATCTTTCTTACTTGGATATGAGTTTTGTCATTCATATGGTGGATTTTCATTAACAATGAAATGGTTTATTGGATAGAATATGTTAATACTTGAGAATTTGGGTTAATCTTGTTGATCTATTAGTAATTGAGTATTATTTTATTCATCTAGTTTGAATATAGATAATGTGATGAATATGGGAAAAGTTGTTGCTAACTCTTGTATTATGGGTTTGAACTTTGTTTAGCTTTGAGTGGTGATAAGAAATGTGAGGAAAAAAACATCTTTGAGTGAAAAAATTGTGGAAAACATTGATGGTGTGTTGAAATTTATGAAAAATGAGTTGATTGTTTTTCCATTTTTGAAGGTGAGAAAGTACTTTTGCTTGTTTATGGGAGCCAATAAGGATAGTGAAAAGAAATCCACTTTCTCGAGGCTATTAATTCCCAAGAGTAAAGTAAAGAAAGAAATATTGTTGAAAAAATGATGAGTGATAACTATAAGGGGCTAATACGGTGCGTGAAAAGAAATCCATTCACTTGAGGCTATTAATTTCCAAAGTCATTGAAAAATTTGAGAGAAAAGAATTGGAGTCTTTTACTTGAATCATTACTTGAGTTGTGCAATTTTTGGATTTATAAAGCTTGAGTTGATAAATAGCTTGACTTATAGGATTCAAGTTATCTATGTTTTGCTTGAAGGCTGAAATAATGTTCTTAGACTAGTGTATAAACTTGTTTAATTCGACTTCAAGGGCCTTGACATGTCTTGTTTAGTGCTTTATCTTGTGAATGTTTTCAAAGGATTGTGATGAGACCCCACTTCATCATGGAGGTCAAGATCATGAAGTGGGAGGTATGACCAAGCAAGGACAAGGTCCAATGGTAAGATCTAGGTCCAAGAAGCTTCAAGATGAGTTTCAATTCCTCATAAAACCATACTTGAGAATGGAAGAGGGTTGGAAGGTTGAGGAAGCTAGCCAAAAGCTCATTTGGATGACTATCCAAGAAGGACCCCAACAAGAACTCAAGCCAGCAACAAAGATGGATGAAACATGACTGAAGGAGGACTTCCAGCAAATAGCTGGCGCCAACCCCAAGCAGCCAAACTGGCACTGACTTTAGCCTGCGCTACGGTTGCCAAAACACTGCGCACAACTGGCGCCGGTTCAAGAGCTATAGCCGGCGCCAGCTAAGGCCTGGGCAGCCGATCGCTGCCCCTCATTTTTTATGTTTTCTCCAATTTCCTCCATTTTTAAATATTTTGTAAAGACCTATTAAGGCTCTAAATTGTATTAGAACATCAGGGATTATTTAGCTAGGGTTAGGGTAGTATAAATAGAACCTTTGGTGACTTGACAATAGAATTCACACACTTTATTCAAAATTTGAAAGAGAATCTTGAGATGCCTTAACCTCTTTTTTCATCTTGTTTAAGACCATGCTTATGGGTTAGTCCTCATTTTGAATGAGTCTATAAATCTTTTAGATAGTCTAATGTGGTTTCTTTAAATGGGTCTTAGTTGCTTTGCTCTTCTAAGGTTTATTTGAATTCTATTCCTTAGGTGCCTATTTTCTCTATTCTATTTATTCTTGTTCGTCTTTGTTACTTCAAGGATATTAGGGTGAGATTATAGTAGAATTTTCTATTATTCTTGAGGGTCTTTGAAGCTTAGTTCTTCAAGGGTTTGATTGAGGGTAGGTTGTTATTTCATTTTCTCGTTTTGTCTCAAGAAGAATCTCTATTTTTGGTCCCATTGGTTGAGCTAAACTCCTTACCAATTAAACCACTCATAATACCAAGAAAAAGCTCACTCAAGATCATATCAAAGGGTTTGGTATCAGAGAAAGGAAAGCTTTGATCCAATCAAAGCTTGATAGCAAGAAAATAAGCCCTACAAAGTTGAAGAAAAAGAAAACAGAGAAAATCTCGTAACTCAAAAATATGCTATTACTAAACAAGAAGGCTTGAGTATTGAGAAAAATGCAAGAGGGTAAGACTATTACTAAAAGAGCTTAAATGAGCAAACATACGCGTGGAATGACTAACCTTTGAGAGCTAACACGCAAGAAAGTGAAGTAAGGATCTATTTTTCCCTCTAATCTTTTTTGTTTTGCAAGTATAAATAAATAAATATTCCACCACCATGCCCCATGATCAAGAGATCTCTAGGCCTAACCCAATTGGATCTAGTAGACCTCAAGAAGAACAAATTGATGCTAGGGTTTTGCATGATGACTTGCAAGCTATGATGAGGACTATGCAAAGTGAGTTTCAAAACATGACAAGGGAATTGATAAATCATCTTAGGCAATCTTCTACCGTCGCACAAAGGTGAGGCCAAGAGCGATTTGAGGTACCTAGCCGTAGGATGAGGGATGGTGATGCCCATCCTCCTCCGTTAAATGCCCAACAAGGGGAAGAGTGGGATGAGCACTCTATCGGGGGATTCCAACAAGCTCCTATGAGAGAGGGAAGACATGGGATGAGAGGAGGATGAGGTAGAGGTCAAGGAAGGAATGGTGGGAACAACCTAAGGGGGTTAGAAAGAGAGTTTGAGGGATTTGATGAATGGTATGAGGGGGAACACGTTGAAGCTTTTGGAGAACATAATATAGGATGGGGCAATAGAGGAGGTGGGAAAGAAGAAAATGATGAAGAGAAGTAGTTGAACCACATTAAATTGAAAGTGCCTACATTCTATAGCGAGAATGACCCCAAAGCATATTTCGAGTGGGAGAGCAAGATGGAGATCTTCCTAGAAAGTCATACCTATAGTGAGAGGTTAAAGGTGAGGTTGGCTATTTTGGGAATTTCAGAGTATGCTTTGGTTTGGTGGGAGCAAGTTAGTGCTCAAAGGAGACAAATGGGAGTGGAAACCGTGGCTAGTTGGAATTTGTTGAAAGATATGATGAAGGCAAAGTTTATACTATACCATTACTACAATAATCTTTACTAAGACTTTAATCACTTAAGTAAGGGAACAAGAGTGTGGAAGATTACCAAAAAGAGATGGAAGTAATGTTGATTAAGTAGAGCAACGAGGGTAAGGTTCTTGGGAGGATTAAGTAGGGAAGTTGCCAATTTGGTAGAATTACATCCCTATGAATGATTGGAGGATACGGTACATGCCGCTATAAAGATTGAGAGGTAATTAAAGAGGAGGGCATTTACTAGATCACCACTTCCAAATCCCAACACTACTAGCAAGGTACCATTTAAGAAGGATGAAGCCCCTAAGCCATTCCAAAAGGACCTCAACAAACCAAGGGAGGCTTGGAAACCTAGAAAGGATTGGAAGCCTAAGGAGGATTGGAAACCTAGGAAAGGATAGAACAAGGATAAGGGAAAAGCCATGGAGAGACCACAAAGGAATAAGGACATCAAGTGTTTTAAGTGCCTTAGATATGGACATACTTCCCATGAGTGTCCAAGCAAAAAAATGATGTGTACTAATCCCTATGGTGAGGTTTCTACCAACGAAGAAGAAGAGGGAGAAAGGCACCAAGAAGACCAAGAGGGAAATGGGGGTGAGCAAAGTAATGAAGGGTAAGTTGTTGGTCAAGAATACTCTTTAGTGGGAGTCACAAGAAGGTTATTGAATTCACAAGCCATTGAAGATCAAGATCACCAACAAATAGAGAATATTTTCTACACTAGGTGTCTAATCAATAAGACTCCTTGTAGTATCATTGTGGATAGTGGGAGTTGCACTAACGTGACTAGTGCAAACTTAGTTGAGGAATTAGACATCAGTTTGATTAAACACCCCAAGCCCTACAAATTGCAATGGTTGAATGATAGTGGGGAAATGAGAGTAAACAAATAAGTTTTTGTGTATTTTGAGATGGGAAAGTACAAGGATGATGTGCTATGTGATGTGGTACCCATGCAAGCGGGTCACTTGCTCTTAGGGAGGCCTTGGCAATACGATAGGCATGTAAAGCATGATGGGAGGAAGAATACTTATTCCCTACTTAAGATGGGAACTAAGTTTACCCTCACCCCTATGGCCTCTAATGAGGTGAACAAAGATCAAAGAATCGTGAAGGAGAAAGAAAAGAAAAAAGGAGCGCAAGATGCCAAACAAAAACAAGAAATTGAGAGGAAAGAACAAGAGAGGAGAGAAAAAGAGTTAAGAGAGAGGATGGACGAACAAGTACATTTGACGATCAAGGATTAGAGTGAGCAAGGACAAGAGAGGGGAGGTAAAAGAAGAGTGAATTTCTTTGCAAAAGAAAGTGAAATCATAGAGGCTATAGAAGCTAAGGAACCAATTATTCTTCTTTTATACAAACGTTCCTATCTTTCTACTAATGAATCTATATTGTCTTGGCCTAATGAAATTGCAGCTATTCTTCAAGAATTTAATGACGTTTTTCCAAAGGAAGTGCCTAGAGGACAACTACCCATAAGAGAGATTGAGCATCAAATCGACTTTGTGCTCGGAGCCGTCATCCCCAACCGATCGGCATATTGAAGCAACCTGGAGGACTCCAAGGAATTGAAAAAGCAAGTAAAGGCATTACTTGAGAATGGACATGTGAGAGAGAGCCTAAGCCCATGAGCGGTTCCAATTCTCTTGGTGCCCAAAAAGGACGGGACATGGCGTACGTGCGTAGATTGTCACGCTATCAACAATATCACAGTAAAATACCGCTATCCCATTCCTAGGCTAGATGACTTACTTGATGAGCTATTTGGTTCATGCATTTTCTCTGAAATTGATTTGAAATGCGGTTATCACCAAATTAGAATAAGAGAAGGGGATGAATGGAAAACGGCTTTTAAAACCAAACAAGGTTTATATGAGTGGCTTGTCATGCCCTTTGGATTGTCTAATGCGCCTAGTACTCTCATGCGATTAATGCACTGTGTTTTGAGGGAATTCATTGAAAAATTTGTTATTGTGTACTTTGATGATATATTAATCTATAGCAAATCATATGTGGATTATTTAAATCATGTTCAAAATGTGCTTGTTGCCCTCCGAAGGGAAAGATTGTATGCTAATCTTGAGAAGTGCTCTTTTTGTTTGTAGAGGATTATATTCCTTGGGTATGTTGTGAGTACTAAAGAGACTCAGGTAGATGATGGAAAACTGAAAGCCATCCAATATTGGCCCACCCCTACCACTATTACCCAAGTCTGTAGTTTTTATGGGCTAGCTAGCTTCTATAGGAGGTTCATCCAAAATTTTAGCACCATAGCAGTCCCTCTAACTGAAGTGGTAAAGAAAAAGGTGGGATTTAGGTGGGAGGAAGCCTAACAACAAACGTTTCAAGCCCTCAAAAACAAATTGAGCCAAGCTCCAATTCTTATTCTTCCTAACTTTGAGAAGGTGTTTGAGGTAGAGTGTGGTGCAAGTGGGGTGGGAATAGGTGTGGTCTTGAATCAAGATAGAAAACCCATTGCATACTTTAGTGACAAATTGTTCGGGCAGGCTCTCAATTACTCTACCTATGACAAAGAGTTTTTTGCCTTGGTGAGAACCCTAGAATATTGGCAAGACTATCTTTTACCAAGAGAGTTTGTCATTCATACCGATCATGAGACCCTTAAACACCTCAAAAGCTAATAAAATTTGAACAAGAGACATGCAAGATGGATGGAGTTTATTGGGATATTTCCTTATGTCATTCAATACAAGAAGGGTAAGGAAAATGTGGTAGCAGATGCACTATCTCGAAGGTATGCACTACTAAATTTTTTAGATGCTAAACTTCTTGGTTTTGAACTTATGAAGGATTTGTATGTTGATGATGAGGAGTTTGAGGATATTTTCCATGCTTGTGAAAAAAATGCATTTGCTAAATATTATAGGCATGATGATTTCTTGTTTAGGAAAGAAAGGCTTTGTGTGCTATTTGTGAAAAAGAAGGACGGGATCTTGAGGTTGTGTATCGACTACCGGGGGTTGAACAACCTGACCATCAATAATAAATATCCTCTACCATTAATTGACGAGTTGTTCGACCAGTTGCAAGGTTCAAATTGTTATTCCAAACTGGATTTGAGGCAAGGATACTATTAAGTGAGGATAAAAGAGGTGGATATTCCCAAGATCACCTTCAACACAAGATATGGTCACTATGAGTTTGTGGTGATGCCTTTTGGGGTAACCAATGAACCAGCGATATTTATAGATTTGATGCATCGAGTTTTCCAACCCTACCTGGACAAGTTCGTGGTGGTCTTCATTGATGACATACTTATATACTCTAAGAGTCTGGAGGATCATGCAGAACAATTGAAGCTGGTATTGGAAAAGCTAAGAGAGCAAAAGCTTTATGCCAAATTTAGTAAGTGCAAGTTTTGGCTGGATAGTGTGTCATTCCTTGGCCATGTGGTAACCAAGGATGGAATTAAGGTGGACCCAGCAAAAGTTTAAGCAGTTTCGGACTGGAAGTAACTAGAGAAAATTACAGAGATTCGAAGCTTATTGGGATTGGTCGGCTATTACAGGAGGTTTATTGAAGGATTCTGAACGCTAGCATCACTTATGACCCGGCTGTTAGGAAATGATGTACCCTTTGTTTGGAATGAAAAATGTGAAAAGAGTTTCCAAGAGCTGAAAGTTTACCAGAGGGAGATAAGCTTTACGCTCTGTATACTGATGCTTCAAAGGAAGGTTTGGGAGCAGTATTGATGCAACATAGGAAGGTAAACGCCTATGCTTCTCGAAAGTTGAAGCCTCATGAAGTCAGTTATCCCACGCATGTATTTGCTTTAATGAAATGGCGGCACTACTTGTATGAAACTGAGTATGAAGTGTTCACAGATCACAAGAGCCTAAAGTACATCTTCACCTAGTTTTGCATGTCATACATTTGTTGTAATAATTAGGCATATTCCTTCCTATTTGACATTTTGCTTTAAAAAGTATTTTTGGCAAATATATACTGATTTGAGTAGATTTCGAGCAGAAAGTGAACACAACTAGAATAGACCTGGCGGCAAGCCCAGCCTTAGACCAGGCGCTAGGTCCATTCTACTCCAGTAGAAGAATTCAAGCAAGCTTCTGGGGAAATTCCATAATAGAGCTGGCGCCAAGTCTGTCAAGTGCACCGATGCTGGGTCTATTCTATCTGCCGAGAGGAAAAGACCAAAAACAAAGCGAAAGCAGAGGAAGAATAGAGTGCACCTGGTGCCAAGTGGGTCGAATGTACCCAGTGCCAGGTATGCTCTAGAGGTGAATATTTTGTGCACGAAATTATGGATGTCTTTTAGAGAGGATGGTAGATATCTTTTAGAGAGGTATTAGCACACTCTTTCTTCTCTAAATACTCGGTAGTGTGCAGAGGGGTATTTTAGCCATTTCACCTATAGGTCAATGACATAGCTAACCGGCATTGTCCTTGTGGTTAATATTTCCTTATTGTGATATTAAGATATATTTAAAATGAAAAATATAAATATTCATATCACAATGGTATTTTGGTCATTTTAGTAGCCAAGGTGATGTGTTTTTTTGGTCCTCAGAATTACTTGTAAGTCCTAATTATTTTTGGTCGAGGAAATGGTCACAATTATAAAGGTTTTTTTTTTTTTTTTAATTCATGAAGTCTAATCTATTTTTGGACTTGATTAAAATCAAGAAATAAGAGGAATTAATTTTATTATCTAGTTTGATTGGTTAATTAATTATTCAGGGCCTAAGCCCAGATTGAATAAGTAGAAAAGTTAACTTGAGCTTAAACTAGTTAATAAAATGCTTAAATAATTGTTTTAGTTCGTTTGTTTCATTAATTATTTATTGTGTTATTTTAATAGGCACAAAAAATAAATAATTAATGGTTATTATTTTGGGCTCATTGGGTCCAAGAAAAATAATAAATTATTTTTGACCCAATAGTTCAGACTAAAGGGTTTTTTTTAATCACGAACAAGAAGAGTTAAGGCTAAGCTAAACCTCTTCTATTGATAGCCTTTGGATGTTTTCAAATATTAACAACACCGGGGTTTGGTTATTAGGATAGTGAATAGGAGTTGTGGGTCTCTGTTAAGGATTACACACAGAACACACGACAGTGAGGAAAAAAGACCAAAGTTTTTCTCTTCTAAGTCTCTCTCTTGTTTCTATCCTTTTTCCTTCTTGATTTTGGTAATCAATAGCAAAAGGATCAATAAAAGTTTTTCCTTGCTTAAGTTATTTCACCAACATAGATTGGGCGGTGGAATATTTTGAGAAGCAAAGACTTTGCGTTCATGCCCCAGAGTAGTAGGCAGATTGCTGGTTTTCAACTAGGATTCGTCCTTGAGACAAGAAGCCACTCCAATGGTTTGCAATTCTTCTTCTCAACCAAACAAACCAAAGGCATGCAAAGATATTATTTTTTTTTTCCTCCGCTACACCGTGTCTGGTTCTTTTTTTTGTAGTTTTATTTATAGCATGCATGTCTTCTATAAGTTTTCAGAGCATCAGTTTCTTCTAGAATGAGGCCGACGCCAGCTCTATGGTCCCGGTCGGCACCGGTCATGCTTTGATGGGAATGGGATTTTTCATTTTTTCGTCATTTTCTGCAATAAAAATCCAAAACACCTTTGTAAGAGTAAAATATCAAATATGAAGGAATATGCGTAGAAAAATATAGATGAATTTTCTCCTATCACATTCCCCCACACTTCAACTTTTGCTTATCCTCAAGTAAAGCCCTTTAAAACAAATAAAAACATCACAATCTTTCAAAAAGTAAACTTAGAACAAAGCCACATTTGCCTTTCAACACTTATATATGTCCTTGCCATTCTTTCAATCTGAAATAATCTTGAGTGAGCTTTTTTTTGGTGTTGTGGGTGGTTTAATTGGTAAGGAGTTAGCTCAACCAATGGGACCAAAAATAGAGATTCTTCTTGAGACAAAAGGAGAAAATGAAATAACAACTTACTTTCTATCAAACCCTTGAAGAACGAAGCTTTAAAGACCCTCAAGAATAGTAAAAAGTTCTACTATAATCTCACCCCAATATCCTTGACGCAACAAAGGCCAACAAGAACAAATAAAATAGAGAAAATAGGCACCTGAGGAATAGAATTCAAACAAATCTTAAAAGAGCAAAGTAACTAAAACCCATTCAAAGAAAAAATATTGGATTATCCAAAAGATTTATAGACTCATTCATAAGGAGGACTAACCCTTAAGTACGGTCATGAACAAGATGAACAAAGAGGCTAGGGCCTCTCAAGATTCTCTCTCAAATTTTGAATAATGTGTGTGAATTCTATTGTCAAATCACTAAAGGTTCTATTTATAGTACCCTAACCTTAGCTAAGTAATCCCTGAGATTATATCTTATACTCCTTTACAAAACATTTAAAAATGGAGAAAATCAGAGAAAATATAAAATACGCGATTGCTGCTCAGGGCCTAGTCGGAATCGGCTAGGGCTCTTGAACCGATGCCGGTTGTGCGCTATGTTCGGGCAACCGTTGGGTAGGCTGAAGCTAGCACTGGTTTTGCTGCTTAGGGCCGGTGCTGGCTGTCCACTGGAAGGCCTCCTTTGGTCAAGTTTCATCCGTCTTTGTTGCCGGCTTGAGTTCTTGTTAAGGTCCTTCTTCGATAGTCATCAAAATGAGCTCTTGGCTAGCTTCCTCAACCTTCCAACCCTCTTCCATCCTTAAGCATGGTTTTATGAGCAATTGAAACTCATCTTGAAGCTTCTTGGACCTAGATCTTGTCATCGGTCCTTGTCTTGTATGGTCACACCTCCCCCTCCTTGATCTTGACCTCCATGATAAAGCAGAGTCTCATCATCTCCCCTTTCTTGGAAAGGATTCATCTTCGAATCATTGTTATTATCTACATCAAAGGGAGAGAGGTCACTAACATTAAAAGTGGCGCTAACATGATACTCTCCGGGTAAATCTATCCTATAAGCGTTATCTCCATCCCCCTTTAGATCTATTTTACTCTTTCGTTGCGTAGGAAATCTTTCCTTGTGAAGGTGCACCCATACCCAATCGCCCAGCTCAAATGACACCTTTTTCCTTCCTTGATTGTGCTTATGGGTGATCTCTTCATTTCGTTTTGCAATGGTTACTTTCACCTTCTCATGGAGTTTAGCTCCATTAAGTTTTAACCATTTACTTATAGGCAACGGAACCAAATCTAAAGGATTTAGAGGATTAAAACCATACACAATTTCAAAAGGAGAATAAGAAGTTGTAGAGTGAATTTCCCTATTGTAAGCAAACTCAATGTACGGCAAGCACTCCTCCTAATTTTTCAAGTTCTTCTTGATTATGGTCCGCAAGAGTTGGGTGAGTGTTCGGTTGACCACCTTCGTTTGTCCATCCGTTTGAGGATGACAACCTGTGGAAAACAAGAGATTAGTACCAAGTTTGTTCCATAATACTTTCCAAAAGTGGCTAAGGAATTTAGTATCCCTATCCAAGACAATAGTTTTTGGAATCCCGTGCATTCTCACCACTTCCTTAAAGAATAAATCTGCAATATAGGACGCATCATTAGTCTTGGAACAAGCCACAAAACGAGCCATTTTACAGAATCGATCAACAATCACAAATATGGAGTCCTTACCCTTCTTGGACCTAGGCAATCCTAAGATGAAGTCCGTTGAAATATCAACCCAAAGCACATTAGGTGTGGGCAATGGAGTATAAAAACTATATGGAAGAGATCTAGATTTAGATCGCCTACAAATAATAAATTGGGAACAATGTTTTTCCATATCCCTTCTTATTTTTTGCCAAAAAAAAATGTTCCTTAAGGATGCCTAAGGTATTTGCAAACCCCAAAATGCCCAATTAGTCCCCTACTATGGGCCTCTCTAACTAGCAACACCCTAATAGAAAAGTGAGTTCCGCAAGGAACACGTCGGAAAAATATCCTACCGCCTCAGTATCTTTTGAGGGTGCACTAATCCTTTGGCTTATTTATCGTATAGGCCAAATATCCTTGACATCCTTACTTCAACAATTTTGATCTAACTATCAAAAACTTCAACTCTTTTACTCTCTTGCTGTTGAACTCCAACATATCACATCCTGGTCTAATAAACTGTACGGACTTATTCTTATAGTTTACTTTAACCCCATGCTTAGCTAGGTAATCCATACCCAGTATCAAGTCATAGTCATCAATAGCTAAGACTATCAAATCTACCTTTAAGCTTTCTCTCCCCACTTCAATCTTACAAATATGCACATACCGATCCGCTTGCACTATTTTCCCCAAGGGTGTACTCACCAACAAGGTAAAAGGTAGTTCTACACCATTCTAACCTAAATGATATGCACAATTCTTATTTAAATAGGAATGGGTGTCTATCAATGCATTAACGGAACAATCTTAGATAGTAAATGTACCTTCCACCACAACTGCATCTGCTCCAACCTCCTCTCGATTAAGGTTGTTTTCACCTGCGGCTTCTGAGTTCCATTTCCGGAGGCTCTACCGGCATTGGCTCCCACTGTTTGTGCCGGGTTTCCTTGCCCGATTCGGAGAAGTTTAGGGCAGGCATTACGCAGATGATTCGGGTCTCCGCAATGGTAGGATTTCCATTCAACTCTTCTAGACCAATAATTTTTCTCTACATGGCCCTTTTTTCTGCAGTGTCAGTATAGTGAAAGATTCTGTGCAGGACTAACTGGTGCCGTTCGTGCTTGCTTCCCTCAGTTTTGCCATTGTTGGATAGCAGGCCATTTGTTGGGTTGCTACCTCTGGAAAGGTCTTGGCAGTTGTCTTAGCTGCAAGAAAGGTCTTGGTATCATCCTATTGCAATCCTCATTCTCAGTCCAAGTCACTGCGTCCACGGCCCCTGATAAGTCGTTGGTGGAGAAGGTGCCAACGCCCTTCTTAACACCTGCCTCAATCCCTTGATAAATTGCCATATTATGTTCTACTTGCTACTTACCAGCCTTTTGCAATATTTCGATAACTGAGTAAAACGTGCCGCATACTGTGCCACTGTCATACCCCCTTGCTTCAGATTTTGGAATTCGTCTTCCCTTTTCTCCGCTATCCACTAAGGGATGTATTCAGCTCTGAATGCTTCCACGAAGTTGGCCCACGTCCAGTCCTGATTGATCATCTCCCAGTCATCTTGGACTTATTGCCGCCATGCCCGAGCTAGGCTCCTCAGTCTAAATGCAGCAAATTTCACCATTCGCTTTTCAGTGTACTAGAGCATAGCGAAGATGTCCTCTATCTGTTCCACCCACTGCTCCACCTTCTGGTCTTACTCAGCTTCTCCTAATAAGATGGGTGGTTGAAATTTTAAAAACCACTCCAATACTTTATCTTCCCCCTTCGGATTCCTCCACTCAGTCAAGGTTTGCAGAATCTCGATCATTTTTTGGAATGCTTGCCACATAGTTACGCTGACGGCTGTTGGGGATATGCCCTAGAGTCAATTTGTACTTATACAATTGTCATTATGTTTTATATAATAATATGAGGCTTTCCTTTCCATGAATAGTGAGTTTTGTTTTGTTGGTCATCAAGTACGTGACTTGATAGTAAAACCCTACAATGAATACAATGACTATTCTAAAGTCTGTCCACGATCGATTATTATTATTGGAATAATAATAAATTAAGATTAGTATGTTTGTGACTTGATGGCTATGTTTTACTGGCCATGGATATTTGTGATATCGAGTCAAGACATAAATAAATGTTAGAGAACATTGTATTGGACATGACCTACTGTGAGAGTACTTCATGGAATATGTCATAAGTACTTTCTAGCCATAATAATATTGAAAGTCCTTCGACCTAAATTCATCATAGTTTCTTACTTGATAAATTCTATATTTTGACATTGTCTAAAGTTGTCTTTAACCGAGATAATAAATTAGACTACTTGTTGGATATAAAATAAATCAAGGAGAGGAATATGATTGATTGTGAAGGAATTTGTCCCTCTCAATTATGGGAGAGATATCCATGGGCCCCTTGATAAGTTAGACTGTTGAAAAATGCATGGCCGTGCTCAAATATATCAATCTAAGATATTGATATCATTTGTTTGAACAGATCTACTATGAAATCAAGAAATAATTGATTAAGCTTAATAAGGATGACATGCTCAGTGCCTTATGCTTAATCCGGATATCGTGTGACAAAGGGACTAAATATAAAATTATGGTTTGGTTCAAAGAGATCACCGATCTTCATTTAACCTGGATAGTTATAATGTTTTGCTAGAAACCGCTTATAACTTGTGGGCCATTTAAATACGATTTAGGCACGTTGCCGGTGTTAAATGAACCTATAGGGTCACACAATAAGCGAACTTGTTAGGTTATTTTTACGGTGACCGAGGTTCGATGAATACGGATGATATCCAGATTATAAGAATACGACTCGGTAAAATAATTAGTTAAATTACCGAGATAATGGCAGAATCTTATCATATCGGTTTTAATTTAATTTGAATTTAAATTAGAATATGATAAGATATGATTAGGGTTGGACTCTAAGAGGTTCGAGGGTTTTTAAGAAAACCCTAGCCGTCTTTCGATAGTCCAATTTTTCGGTTGAGAACATTCGTGCCATTCTCTACCGAGAGGAAAAAAAACCTCTCAAACCCTAGGCGCTAGCACTCCCGGAGTATCGAGTGAGTTCGCGGTGTGTATCCGTAGAGGACGTTCGGATACTGCGGCGTGCGAGTGATTGTTCGGGTCGAACGTACAACGACGCAACCGAGAATCGAAGGATTTCGATTACGACAACCAGAGGTAACTCTTAAAGCTTAGATCTTCTTAATCATTTACTTGGGTCCTCGGGAGGGATTCGTAGATGTTTTCCGCGTTTAGGAGTCCACGAATCCCAACGGTGGTATCGAGCAACTTGCTAAACGATTAGGTTGATTTATACTGTATTAATCGTATTGTTGAATACATGTATAATATGTATATATGAATTTAACGGGTATGTATCGAGCATGTTCGCATGATTATGATTTTAGAATACTTAGCATGCGGACTTGCTCGAATTAGGTTTAATGTATGCATCTTAGTCACCTGATCAGACCAGATTAGTTGCAGATTGTCTGTAAATTGGTCTGTTGTAATATGATATGGTATCGTAAGCATGCTATCCGTCGTTCTATATTTGCGAATTGCTTTTATTAATCGGACATGATAATATGTTATCTGTATAAATATGATTAAAAGATCGCATATTGTCTGTAATATGAATTTTCACGGCGATGGTTGTTAAGGGGTCCGAACGTTAATTTGATTAATTTTCGAAAATCGGAAGGCAAAATCTCATTCAATGAGAGTAGGAAAAATCGTTTTTCCTTCCGCCGGCGCTGCCCCTTGGACCCGCAGGGGCGCTGCCCCTTGACCCCACCAGGGGCGTTGCCCCTTGGAACCCCAACTAACTGTTCGTTGTGTGTTATTCGTCAATGTTTTTTATTGTAGTTGTGGATTATTTTGAATAGTGCGTAGCATGGCCCGTTTTATCCCAATGTGATTGGCTGGTTACATTATGGTTGTTTTAAGTTGTAATTTTTTAAATACGGCCTGCGTGTCGTTTTTCATTGTTGTAAAATTGTACTGCTTTCCTAGAACAGGAATCATTTTTATTTTACTATCCAATGTAAAAGAAGACGGCAGCCGACATTTACAACCAAGGAGGAGTATGCTCAAGGCATTAGAGAATGCTTAAGGAGTTCATATACCTAGATTGACCACCTTGATCTTCACTTTGCTCGTGATGATCAACATAGGTTATGGGCCATGCTATGTCACTTTTATTTATGTCTTGCATGCATATTTGATATGTTTATTTCCTGCATACTACAATCCAATCAAATTTTTTTAAGAAAAAAAAAATTTAAGTGTTAAATGCCTTCCAAAATCAAACACTTGTTATTACTTAGATCATCATATGGTCATTCCTGCCAAAGTAGGATGCTTTTGATTATCTGAGTGAGATAAGATGGAAAATAGTTTTCCATATGTTTGATATGGTTTGACTTAACTGGGCTATCAAAATGGTTTTGGGCCTAGGGCATTTTATGAGATATTTTTAGCCGGGACATTTGATGTCTATCTCATTTAAAATTAGAATTTTTATTTAATTATAAGATTAAAGCCAAAGCTTACTTATGATTAAAACAAAATATTTTTCCCCACTACGAAACATCAAAATGTTGAAGTTTCAAAAAGTTTAAATGCTTTTAGTGGGAGTTTTTCGTTAGAGTCTCAAAAATTAATTACTTTGCATATTTTTGTATGTAGATAATGGCAACAAACGAGTTGGAATAATTCATTGCGATACGTGCTTGAGAAAGACAAGCTTAGTGGGACTAACTTTCTTGATTGGGCACGAAACTTAAGAATTGTTCTTAAGCAAGAAAAAAGGCTCTATGTTCTTGAAAATCCTATTCCCCCTACTCCAGCAAATAACGCCTCAAAAGCTGAAAAAGATGCTTATAGTAAGCACAAAGATGACTCCAACGATGTTACTTGCCTCATGCTAGCAACCATGAACTACGAACTTCAAAAACGAGTTTGAAGAAGCAGAGGCATATGACATGATTGTGCATCTCAAGGAAATGTTCCAAGAGCAAGCACGACAAGAGAGATTTGAAACTCACAAGGCGTTAAATGCATGTAAGATGGTTTACGGCACCTCGGTAAGTGCTCATGTCCTTAAAATGAAGGGCTATCTAGATCATCTTGATAAGCTTGGTGCTCCTGTTAATCATGACATGGCCACGGATTTGATCTTGGGCTCTTTACTGCTTGAGTATGACCGAGTTTGTCATGAATTTTAACATGCATAATATGGAGAAATCCATTACTGAATTGCATGGGATGCTAAAACAAGCTGAATTGAACATTAAGAAGAATACTCCTAGTGTTCTAATGGTTCAAAAAGGGAAAGGCAAAAAGAACAACCAAAAGGGCAAGGTCATGGCTAGTAAGGGTAAGGACAAGGCAAAGTCCAAGTTCAAGCCCAAACCTAAGGCCAAAACACCAAAGGAGGGAGCTTGCCACCATTGTGGAGAACAAGGACATTGGTTAAGAAATTGCAAGCTCTATTTGGAAGCAAAGAAAAAGAAGAGCGGTGAGGCTGCAGCTCGGTATTTATGTTATTGAAATTAATTTATCTACTTCGATTCATGGGTATTGGATACCGGTTGTGGATCTCACATTTGTGTAAATGTGCGGGGTCTAAAAAGGAGTAGAGCCTTGGCAAAAGGCGAGGTGGACCTACGAGTTGCGAATGGAGCAAAAGTTGCTTTGCGATAGGTTGTAGGAACTTTTGAATTAATTTTGCCCAGTGGGCTTGTTTTAGAAGCTGAACAATTGTTTTTATGTTCCTGCTATGAGTAGGAATATTATTTCAGTTTCTTGTTTGGATTTAGAAGGTTTTGAATTTGTTATTAGGAATAACATTTGCTCCATTAATAAAAACGGCATTTTTTATGGAGATGCTTCATTATCGAATGGGCTTTATATTCTAAATCTTCGTGGATCTTCGGACATGTCTATCTATAATATAAATACTAAGAGATTGAAATCCAATGATTTAAATCGGACTTACTTACGGCATTGTCGTTTGGGCCATATAAATGAGAAACGCATAACAAAGCTTCATAATGATGGGCTTCTAAAATCGTTTGATTTAGAATCTTACGGAACATGTGATTCTTGTTTATTAGGCAAAATGACTAAAGCGCCTTTCAAAAGACAAAATGAAAGGGCAAGCTGATTTATTGGGCCTAATACATGCGATGTATGTGGACCAATGAATTCACTCGCTAGAGGAGGATTTCGATACTTCATTACATTTACGGATGATTTCAGCGAGATATGGCTACTGTATACGATGAAACACAAATCTGAATCGTTCCAGAAATTCAAAGAATTTCAAAATGAAGTACAAAATCAACTTGGCAAAAGTATCAAAACACTTCGATCGGATCGAGGTGGTGAATACTTAAGCCACGAGTTTGACGAGCATCTTAAAAATTGTGGAATTATTTCCCAATTAACTCCACCGAGGAACACCTCAATGGAATGGTGTATACGAACGGAGAAATCGGACTTTATTAGATATGGTTCGATCAATGATGAGTCAAGCTGATCTTCCAATCTCCTTTTGGGGTTATGCCACTGGAGAGCTGCTGCATTCATACTAAATCGAGTTCCATCTAAATCGGTTCGGAAAACGCCATATGAGATATGGATGGGAGACAACCTAGTTTGTTATTTACGAAGATTTGGGGTTGTGAAGTTTATGTAAAGCGTTTATTATACGATAAACTTGCACCTAAATCCGATAAATGCATATTTGTGGGGTATCCTAAAGAAACTAAAGGATATCAATTTTATCTCCCAAAAGAAAATAGAGTAATTGTTGCTCGAAATGGATTCTTTCTTGAAAAGGAATTTATTTCCAAAAGAATCGATGGGAGTAAAATACATCTTGATGAGATTCAAGGACCACGAGTTAGTGCACTGAACCTCATCAAGATGAGATTCAAGAGCCACAATTAGTGCACGAACCAAATAATGAATCTCGATTAGATGGCTCACAAGTCCAAGATGAGCCTATATCTATAGAACAAGGACCTCGAAGATCTGATAGGGTTCGTCAACAACCTGAGAGATATGGATTTCTCATCACTGACGATCACAATGTGGAGCTTATGGTTAATGATGAGCCCACTTCCTATCAAGAAGCCATTAAGAGTTCGACTCTAGAAAATGGTTAGAGGCTATGAAGTACGAGATGCAATCCATGTATGATAACCAAGTTTGGACTTTGGTTAACCCACCTAAAGGTTCAAAAACCATTGGGTGTAAGTGGGTTTTCAAAAAGAAAACAGACATGGAGGAAATGTGCATACTTACAAAGCACATTGGTAGCAAAAGGTTATAGACAAACTCATGGTATAGACTATGATGAAACCTTTTCACCAGTTGTAATGCTTAAATCTATCAGAATTCTTCTTGCCATAGCAGCATATTATGACTATGAAATTTGGCAAATGGATGTCAAAACCGCGTTTCTTAATGGAAACTTACTCGAAGATGTGTACATGACACAACCTGAGGGTTTTGATGATCCTTTGAATTCTAATAAAGTGTGCAAGCTTCAAAGATCCATTTATGGATTGAAGCAAGCATCTCGAAGCTGGAATCTTCGTTTTGATGAAGCAATTAAAGAATTTAACTTTATCAAAAATGAAGATGAGCCTTGTGTCTATAAGAAAACAAGTGGGAATGCAATAGTCTTTTTGGTACTTTATGTTGATGATATCTTACTCATTGGAAACGACATCCCAACTCTACAAAGTGTAAAGACATGGTTGGGAAATTGTTTCTCAATGAAAGACTTAGGTGAAGCTGCCTATATTCTAGGTATAAGGATCTATAGAGATAGATCTAGAAAGCTAATTGGCCTAAGTCAAAGTGCATACATTGACAAGGTACTGAAAAGGTTCAGTATGCAAGACTCTAAGAGAGGATTCTTGCCAATGTCACATGGCATTAAGCTCAGCAAAACTCAAAGTCCTTCTACGAAGGATGAAGAAGAGCGCATGAACAAGATACCATACGCTTCCGCTATAGGGTCTATCATGTATGCCATGTTATGTACTCGACCCGATGTATCATATGCATTGAGCATGACAAGCAGGTTCCAGTCAAATCCTGGAGAGGCACACTGGACTGCTGTCAAGAACATACTAAAGTACTTAAGAAGAACTAAAGATATGTTCTTAGTTTATGGAGGACAAGAAGGCGAGCTAGTTGTAAATGGTTACACTGATGCTAGTTTTCGATCGACATAGATGATTATAGATCGCAATCGGGTTTTCTATTTTGTTTGAATGGAGGTGCTTGTAAGCTGGAAAAGTTCAAAGCAAGACACCGTGGCCGATTCTACTACGGAAGGCTGAGTATGTAGCTGCCTCAGTTGCAGACTAAAGAAACGATTTGGATTAAAAAGTTCATTACGAGAACTAGATGTAGTTCCTAGTATTGTGAACCCGGTGGATCTCTATTGTGACAACAATGGAGCCATTGCACAAGCTAAGGAACCAAGATCACATCAGCGATCCAAACATATACTTAGACGTTTTCATCTCATTCGAGAAATTGTTGATAGAGGAGATGTCAATGTATGCAAGGTGCCAAGCGATGACAATGTTGCGGATCCATCGACAAAGCCTCTCCCATCGTCTAAACATGATAGTCATACCGAACAATGGGATTACGGCTTATGCCAAATTGGTCTTAGTGCAAGTGGGAGAGCTGTTGGGGATATGCCCTAGAGTCAATTTGTACTTATACAATTGTCATTATGTTTTATATAATAATATGAGGCTTTCCTTTCCATGAATAGTGAGTTTTGTTTTGTTGGTCATCAAGTACGTGACTTGATAGTAAAACCCTACAATGAATACAATGACTATTCTAAAGCTGTCCTCGATCGATTATTATTATTGGAATAATAATAAATTAAGATTAGTATGTTTGTGACTTGATGGCTATGTTTTACTGGCCATGGATATTTGTGATATCGAGTCAAGACATAAATAAATGTTAGAGAACATTGTATTGGACATGACCTACTTGTGAGAGTACTTCATGGAATATGTCATAAGTACTTTCTAGCCATAATAATATTGAAAGTCCTTCGACCTAAATTCATCATAGTTTCTTACTTGATAAATTCTATATTTTGACATTGTCTAAAGTTGTCTTTAACCGAGATAATAAATTAGACTACTTGTTGGATATAAAATAAATCAAGGAGAGGAATATGATTGATTGTGAAGGAATTTGTCCCTCTCAATTATGGGAGAGATATCCATGGGCCCCTTGATAAGTTAGGCTGTTGAAAAATGCATGGCCGTGCTCAAATATATCAATCTAAGATATTGATATCATTTGTTTGAACGAGTCTACTATGAAATCAAGAAATAATTGATTAAGCTTAATAAGGATGACATGCTCCGTGCCTTATGCTTAATCTGGATATCGTGTGACAAAGGGACTAAATATAAAATTATGGTTTGGTTCAAAGAGATCACCGATCTTCATTTAACCTGGATAGTTATAATGTTTTGCTAGAAACCGCTTATAACTTGTGGGCCATTTAAATACGATTTAGGCACGTTGCCGGTGTTAAATGAACCTATAGGGTCACACAATAAGCGAACTTGTTAGGTTATTTTTACGGTGACCAGGTTCGATGAATCTGGATGATATCCAGATTATAAGAATCGACTCGGTAAAATAATTAGTTAAATTACCGAGATAATGGCAGAATCTTATCATATCGGTTTTAATTTAATTTGAATTTAAATTAGAATATGATAAGATATGATTAGGGTTGGACTCTAAGAGGTTCGAGGGTTTTTTAAGAAAACCCTAGCCGTCTTTCGATAGTCCAATTTTTCGGTTGAGAACATTCGTGCCATTCTCTACCAGAGGAAAAAAAAACCTCTCAAACCCTAGGCGCTAGCACTCCCCGGGTATCGAGTGAGTTCGCGGTGTGTATCCGTAGAGGACGTTCGCATACTGCAGCGTCTGGTGATTGTTCGGGTCGAACGTACAACGAGCGCAACCGAGAATCGAAGGATTTCGATTACAGACAACCGAGAGGTAACTCTTAAAGCTTAGATCTTCTTAATCGTTTACTTGGGTCCTCGGGATGGATTCGTAGATGTTTTCCGCGTTTAGGAGTCCACGAATCCCAACAACGGGTTCCTCCGATCCTATTTCTAGCTGCGGTTCATTCTCATTTCCCTGATTTGGTGATGGCATTTGAGTTGTATAGAACTCTGGTGTCACGGGCTCTGCCTCAAGATTCCTTCAACTGGATGTCGTTGCACGACACTTGGGTGCTATTCTAAACCATGCCCCAGATAATGAGTTTATGCATCAAAGTTTAAAACTTTTAAATCGAGCATGCATTCACATTCGGGTTTAAGCAAAAGAAAATTAAATGCATGTTTTGTATAAAGAATTATATATATATATATATATATATATATATATATTCAAGATTAGAGTACACCAAGTATTCTTATTTGCATAAATTTTGAAATAAGGCAATGAACATAAATGGACTCCTAGCACAGGAGTTTATTGAAAGTTGTAAATAAAACGTCCTAAGCATAGCAGAACCTGGCCTCTTCTAATCCTCATCAGAGTCTTCAAAGTCAGCATCATACAACCATCCTCCTGAATTCCTAGAAAAGTCTATCCCTGCCCCCATTCACGAACCCATAGTCCATTGGCTTCTTCCTGGGTCTCCTAGAACTCTCCCCAGTTTCAACTTGGTTGGGTGGGGGTACAAAACAAGGTCTAGGTGGAGATTCATAGTCAATCTCCCCCGGGTCATCACTATTAGTAGTCAAATCAATCATGGGGCTAGGTGGGAGTGGGACATATTCCCTGTCAATTTTCTCATCTTCATTATCAATAACTAAGTTTATTCAAGTATTGGAGGTGGCTTAATAATCTGAACCTCATCATCACTGCTCTTGTCCAGGGGTATGATTGGTTGGGGTGCTGGCTGCTGTGCAGACTGAGGCACTGGTAAATCTTCCGGTTTGAGAGGGATGGGTGGATGCCATTGTTGCCCCTTCCTCATCTTCAAAAGATTTAACCTTAATGAAATAAAGCATATACTATCAACAATTACCTAAACCTAGTCTTTGATACCACTTGTAACACCCTACTACCTATGCCCCATTAAGGCTGGGGATGTCACCCCGTCCACAGGACAATGGGTCTTTATAACTAGGACACACAAAATAAAATAAAATAAATGTTTCAAAATTTAACTTATTACAACCCAGCAATACATGAACAAATTTAAAAATAAATGTCCGCTACTGTCTCTCAAAAGCAATACATAGGAGAAATAACAAAGAGTCTTCAAGACTTCAGCAGCATTCTAGTTAATGACCTTCATAGTATGATCGATCTGAAAACATGGTATAAAAGGTGGTGAGATAAAAATCTTAGTAAGCCTATGTGTGTTTTTTAGTGTTTCAAGTAAAGCAGTTCATGTATGCAAGTTGAAAATGTTTCATAAAAGAAAGTGCTGGCTAGCATTAAATAAATGTCATAAATGAAGAGTGGTGTTTTTCTTTCCAAACCATACATGTACACAATAAATACAACCACTCAAAAGAGGTAGCCATGGCACCACACTTCGTGCACCATGACAATGTAACGACTAGAATGCCGCACGTTGAGCATACTGACACAAGATAGGTGTATGGTCTACCGGGTGAGATACTCCTTTATCTCTACACCCAAACTTACCTATTGTCCACTCCGAAAACATACATTCCACTTGATTGACCTTGCTAGCTCAGACTGGTATGACCTACAGGACTGGCATCCTATCCGGGAAGGACTCGCCGCTCAGAGGTAGCCACCTACTAAGAGACTTACCCTAACCCTTCAAAGACTAGTCCTAGTAGCCTACCCTTATTGAGTACTCAACGTTGTTTGTCCCACTTGGGAGGAAAAAGATCATACATTGATTTACTTGAAAATAGCAATTAAGGTTTCTAAAATTCTTGCCAAAATTGGGTTTTAGAAAAAGTTTAGCATTTTTCTGTAAAATTGCTTGTTTAATTTCAAATGGTTTGCTTGACTAAAATAAAAAGGAAATTTGTCCTTAGTTACCTTTACAGAACATATGCTCATATACATTGAGTTTTGCTTACCGCATTAACTTTGGTCTTCAAATGACTCCATGTAGGAGTTTACCTGATCCTTTACTCTTCTTAGACTCAAAAGTCTTCTAAGGTCAACCTAACTCCGCCTGGGGTAAACACAAGGTAAAAGATAACATTCGAACCATATCTGCCTTACATAAATAATTCCTAGTTCAAGTAGTCACAACCACAACTAACCATAACCATAATGTCTTAGGCTTTAATACTAGTCGATAAAGTATTTTATAAGATAAATCTAGCTTGATAAGTTAAAATAACTAGGGGTTATAAAATAAATACTAATAAGTTATAGTTTCAAATAATAAAATATAAGTATTATTGTTAATAAATAAACTAGTGTTAAATATTAGATAATACCAAGTCCTAAACAATATTGGTAAATCGTAATATTTAAATAGTATTATTCCTATAAATAATAAATTACACTTTAATTTTTAATTAATAATTAATAGATAATAAATTACCAATAAATTGCTAATAATAAATTAATAGATACTTAATTTTTATTATTAAATAATAATATAAATTTTTTTAGAAATAATATTTATGGACGTACATAAAAGTTTTAGTAAAGCTAATTAATAGGTCTGCAAGGTCATTTGATATTAATTAATTCTATTATTTTATTATTTATTATTATTTTCTATTAAAAGATTTTATTTATTTAGCTAATAAAATATTAATATTTTAATTAATACCCTATTTCCAAACCTTCCTAGCAATTTTGAATTTTGTAGAGTAAATATAATAATAATTCCAATTAAATTACTAAAATTTGTTAATAAAAATAATTTTATAATTAACAAAGAAAATAATTTTTACCATAATTTCATATTGTTAGAAAAGATCCATGAACACATTCCCAAACATTAAATAATATGCTAATCCATTTATGAACATATACTTGAATCAACACATACTATTATATGACCAATCTCCTACTAGGCGTAATCATCATCTATAACCTTATTGAAAAATAAGAGCATAAAAGCCTAATCACCAATGGTGTCATAATACCTATCATGCATCAAAACATCCATAAATTCCTTTAATCATGATGAGCATATATTGATTCAAAAGAAAATTCCATAAAGCTTAATCATACATTCCAACTCTCAAGTCCTAACTCCATCCCCTTCATCCACATACATATACTCAACCCCTACTCTATTTAATCATCCTATCAATATCTAGGAGTCAAGAATCTAGAAACTAAAAAGGAAGATTCAAGGGAAAAAATACTTGATAGATGATCGCTTGATGAAGGTTTCCTTGATTAGAGAAGGTCCACACGAGTTTGAGAGCCTTTAGTGGTCTGGAAAAATAGCCATAGTTGATCATCACCATTTCAGCCGAGAGAGAGAGAGAGAGATGAATGACGTTAGAAAGAAATATTAGAAGTTGAGTAGATGAGAAAGAACAAGGAGGTTGTTCTTGTTTTACCTTTTGGTGTTCTTGGAACCTTCAACAAAAATGTTGGTTTTGATCCGTTCAAAAATTCTATTTTGCATGATTTAGTGTTATAAAGGGTAGAAATGAAGACTATAGGTTGAATATGGATGATTTGGAGTTTTTGGGAGTGATTGGAGGTGTTTAGGATAGGTTTAGGCTTGAAGATGAGGAGTGTGAGTTGTTGGTGTTCTTAGTGTTTTTGAGAGAGTTTGAGAGAAAATGACTATGAGAATTGCTGGAATTGTTGTTGGCTGAATGGCCAAGTGTAGATAGGAGATTCAATTATCAAGAATGAGAGAGAAGTTTTCAGTTTTTTTGAAATTCAAATGGACGAAAATGAGGAGTTGTTTGAGGAAAAGGATTAGTTAATGGAGGTTGTTCATGGAAGGTCTCTTGCTCTTCAATGGTGTAAGGCTGAACTAGCTAGGCTTTATGCAAAGAATGAAGGGTTGTTCAGTTCATAAGGCTGGCAAAAAATTGGAGTGTTTTAATGGAGAAAAAATCTGGAATTTAGTTTGAAGTTCAAATAAGTTTTGGATAGAGTAATCTTAAGAGCTTTTTGAGGTGTGATCATGGAGTCCCAATATTTAAGGTTAGTGTGGAGGCCAAGGGGTTCAGTCCATGGTTGAACAAGGTCTGATTTTCAGAGGTTTGAATGGAGGTTTTCAGCCTTTGCCTTGAGAAACCAGGCTGGAATTTTTCTGGTTTTTAATGCTTCAAGAGTACTTAGAATGGTGATGATTTTTTTGGCCAGATTTGCAGCTGGTTTTTTGAGGTTGTTTGAAGGTCATTTAATAGTGGTTTTACAGCCTTCTTCCTAAAGAAAAATAGAGGAAGTTCGAGCTGTTCTTATGACCTAAAGGTGGCTTCAAATCCAGCTTCAATTCAACGAATTTACTAAAAGAAAATTTCTGGTTTGCAAAGGTTGCAAAGGTTGTGCAGTCCAAAAATTCTCTAAATTTTCAGCCTTCATCCTTAAATGAAAATGACCATTTTTCTGGCAGCAAATAGGGTAGGAATGTTGGCTGAACTTTCAAAAACAACCTTGCAAAAATTCTGGAAATTTTTCCAGATTTCGCTTTTCCAAAACATGAACAAGATGAAGGTAGAATTTGAAGGTATAGCTATGGTGATTTCCTTTCCTTGGAAACCCTTCCTAACTCCTCTCCTTATTTTCTACCATTCCCTAACCCTCAAGAGCTAATTTTCAAATTTCAAGGCTAAGGGTTTATCACAGATTTTTTTTTTTTGGAATTAAAAGGAATGGATCAATGGATTAAGGATAATTTAAATTACAAAGGTGCTAGGACAAGGCTAGAGAAATTAAAAGGGACAAGAATTCCTTTACCTCTATCTCTTTCCTTACGCTTTCGCTTATAACCTTCCAAACCTTTGTGAGAGTTCTCTCGATTTCTACATCAAGGTCGACTATTTCGGCTTCGGGTCGTCAGGTCATAAACTAAGAGCAATGTCTACACAAGACAGAAAATTGTGAGATTATGGAATTTATAAGATAAAGTTAGGATATATTTACAAATTAAGTAACAAGAAATTACAATGTACAAAGAGATATTAAAGTAAGTTTACAAGAAAACATAATATGCCACCTAGTCATACAAGGAACATATATACATATTCACATATTTACATATAGATATATAAACATATAAACATGGTTAAATTTACAAAATTCAAGCATTCACTATATTGTTCCCTGACAATGGCACTAAAAACTTGATGCATAAACTTTAGGTGTATAAAAATCATTAATTTTAAATCCATCCCTTAGTCAAGTTTTAATTAAAATATTAATATCAAAATACACATATGAGCCAGTATACTCGTCGCTAGCATAGTTTAGGGAATTAACGAGTACCGATCCTCAAGGGAACAAGTACACACTAATAACTTTTTATTCATTATTTAACAGACCAAATAAAGTGAGAAAATAATAAAATATAAATATATATAAACATATAAATATATATAAATATATATAAACATATAAATATATATATATATATATATATATATACAACTCAAGAATGTAGGTTTATGCCAATTAAGTAATTATCCTAGAAAACATGACAATAAACCAACTAGCAATTCTCTCAACTAATTATCATCTTGGCATCATGACGAAATATAAAATTAAATTAAATCATTTCACAAGTCATGAATCTACATAAATAAATCCCACTTCATTTCCTAATCCATAGAATCCTATATTTTAATTAAATTAACAGATTTACCAATCAAGCTAACATAACCAAAACATGCATTAAGCTCAATTCCTTATAAGCATGAAACTAGCTAATAGCCCTTTGTTCGATGTGAAATCAACTAATCTTTGATTACTTAGTCCTATAATCTTAACTTCGTAGCTCAAGTCCATCAAGAATAGACAATTACAAAATCAATGTAATGAAAATCCTAACATTGTAGTCTCAAGTCAATTAGAAGAACTTGCATCAATAACCAATGAAATCAAGTAATCAAATACCAAATATGAGAAAGATTTAATTAAATAACCAAATTAACACAAAATCATAACTCCCAAAATAATGTTAAATTACAACCAAAATATTAAATACATCGTTACAAAAGGAAAAGAAGATAAAGAGAAAAGAAAGCACTCATAGACAAGCCTCCTTCTTCGTCCTTGAAGACTCTCTTGAACAATCCTCCTTGATTTAGGTGAACTCCTCCTTCAATGAGAGATTCAAAAATTTTGCTTATGAATCCACCTCTCTCTATGTATCTCCAAACCCTTATGTTTCTTGAGCTTTTATACGCCTCTTGGGTGCTAAATTCATGGTTGAGGAAGTCTTGGCCAAGTAAGAGTAGGAAAATACCAACATTATTGGACAATCCCTAATTTCGTACACAGAATATGCACCTCTAGAGTGAACTTGGCACCGAGTACCTTTGACCTACCGGGTGCCTGGTGCATTCTGTTCTTCCTCTGTTTTGCTTTGTTTTTTGCCTTTTCCCATTATAGACAGAATGGACCTGGCGCCAAGTGCACTGGCCAGACCTAGTGCCAGGTCTATTCTAGTATTTCCCTTGAAGCTTGCTCGAATTCTACTACTGGAGGATAATGGACCTGGCGCCTGGTGCATTGGTTAGGCCTAGAACTAGGTGCATTCTGGAATTGTGCACTTTCTACTTGAAATCAACTTAGATATGAACATATTTGCCAAAAATACATTTTACAAGCAAAATATCAAATAGGAAGGAATATGCCTAGTTATTATAGCAAATGTATCACAAAACAACCATAAATAACTTGAAAAATAATGCTGATTTTAACCCCTATTAGATGACAAGGAGGATACAAATAGACTTAAGCAAGGCAACCGAGGAAAATATTTTCTTATAATCGATCCATTTTTTCTGAGAATACCTTTGAGCCACAAGCCTAGCTTTAAATGTTTTCTCCTTCCTATTCACTCCCCTTTTCCTCTTGCACACCCACTTACACCTAATGGGTTTTATCCCTTCAGGTGCAACTACAAGATCCCAAACCTTATTGAAGTACATAGACTCAATCTCGGCTTTCATTGCTTCTTGCCATAGGTCTACGTCGGCATTAGCAATAGCCTCCTCCTATCTAGTAGGATCTTGTTCCTGATAGTCGAAGACTAGGTCAAAAGCAACTCTAGTCCATCTTTCTTGAACTCTAGATATCTTCCCACTACGACGAGGCTCTATTTATACAGATTGCTGAGGTTGTACCTCTTCTTGTTCTATAATTGGGTTAGGAGAAGTAAATTCCGAAGATAACTTCTCTTCGTGTTCCAACCTTTTTTAACCTTTAGTGAATATACTTTGTTCATCCTATAAGCATCTAGCATTAGTACTCAGAAGTACTTTTTGCTTCATGGGATCATAAAAGTAACAACCCTTTGTACTTTTTATATACCTAACAAATTAGTATAATTCTAATCTTAGTTCTAACATGTTTTCCTTGATTAGTACATAAGTTGGGCAACCCCATACCTTAAGATGATTTAGACTTGGTTTACGCCCAATCCACATCATATAGTTATCCTAGGTACTAACTTGGAAGGCAACAAGTTTAGAATATATGCCGCTATTTCTAGTGCATATCCTCAAAAAGACTCAAAAAGAGTAGCGTAAGACATCATGCTTCGGACCATTTTTCATGAATGTCCAATTCCTTCTCTCAGCTACTTTATTCTGCTGGGGTGTCTCCAGTGCAAAAAGTTAGGAAACTATCCCATGATGTACTATATAGTAATTGAATTCACCACTAAGATATTCTCCATCATGATCTGATCATAAGGTCTTAATTTGTTTACCTGTCTGACACTCCACTTCAACCATATACTCTTTGAACTTGTTAAAAGAGTCAGACTTGCATCTTATCAGATAAACATAATCATAACTTATTCAATCATCTATGAAAGTGATGAAGTACTCAAACCCCCCTCTTGCTGGTATAGACAAAGGACCACACACATCAGTGTGTACAAGACTTAATTCTTCTTCAGCTCAATCCTCCTTTTGGAAAAAGGACCTTTTGGTCATTTTTCCCATAAGACAGGATTCACATTGAGGCCAACTTTCCAATCTCAATGACCCTAAAGGCCTATCCTGGATTAACCTTTGAATCTTAGTTAGGTCAATGTGACCCAACATTATATGACAAAGATATGAGTTATTGACATTGAACTTTCTATTCCTATCTCAATGTTCAGATTGAGTGTTATTCAATTGATTTTTAAAAGCATTAATACATAATATATTTCCATACATGTGCCAAGTACATAAATTTCTCCTTTTATTCTAATAGTTATACCAAAATGGAAAGAAATAGAATATCCTTGATTTATTATTTTTGTAATTGAAACTAAATTCTATCTAAAACCAGGAAAAAATAAAACATCCTTTAAAACTATTATTCTATTACAATCAAAAGTAAGTTCATGTTCTCCCACTGTAAGGGCCCAAACTTGTGCTCCACTTCCCATGTATAGTATATGTTTGCCCTGTTGGAGTCTTCTAATCTTCTGAAACCCCTGCAAGGAGTTACAGATATGATCAGTGGCTCCTGAATCAACAATCCAAGTGTAAGTTAGTCCAACCATTAATACAGACTCTAGATAAAAAACATTACCTGTGGAGTTTATCTTGACCCGAAGATCTAGACACTCATTTTTCCAGTGTCCCTTCTTCCCACATTTGAAGTATTTGCCCTTGGATTTATCTTTAGGCTGTAACTTGGGCTGGTGTACTGCATTCCCTTTCTTTTTCTTGAACTTTCTGGGCTTGGGCCTAATTCTTAAAGAAGAAGCCATCATAGCCTTAGCTTATGGTTTTCATGACCTTCTCTGCCACCTGGAGCTCCTTCATCAACTCTGTTAAACTCATGTTTAACTTGTTCATTTTCTAACTCAACTTAAACTGAGTGAAGGAACCCGGTAAAGATTCGAGAACCATGTCTACTTAGCTCTTGGGGTTAATTACAGCCCCCAAGACTTCTACTTCCTTAAAAGCAGTAATCGTCTTGAGCATATGCTCTTTGACTGATGCTTCATCAGCTATCTTAGTGTTTATTATTGTTCGAAGAGCCTCTTGCCTTGAGTGTCGGCTCTTATACATGAACATTGTGGCTAGTGATGTACTTATGTTATACGCAATTGCCATGTACTCATGTTTGGATTGGAGCACATTTGACATGGAGGTTAACATATAGCATCAGGCCATCTCGTTAACTTTCTTCTATGCCTTTTCAGCCTCATGCTCCTCAGCAGTGGAACCTTCCCTAATTACTGGGCAGGTCTTGTAATGGACATACTTATACTCTTCAGTTATGAGTATTATGTCCCTGTTCCTTTTCTAGTCCACAGAGTTTGGACCCGTTAGCTTATTCCGCGGAGTATAACGGCTAAGGGACTGAAAGAACCTCCACCAACCATTTTTGAAATTTTGAAAAATTTAAAAAATTCTCAATATTTTGAAAATAAAATAATTTTGTGCATTTTATCCTCATGTTAAATTGATAATTGCTAATACCATTACTACTATCTTTAATGTGACATCCCACCATTTTACTTTTGATTATCTACTATTTTTAATAGGATGAGAATTTGTATCAATGTCTAGAACAAAAGTTCATCGATGTAATGAGATGAATATTTTGGTATAACAATATTTTGTCGGGAATTAGACGAAAATATTGGATTTGTTCTACCTATACCCTACACTTTGGAAGGCTATTATTGTTAACAAAATAAGAATTTGAGGACATGCTGAAAAGAAAAATTGATTAGTGCGATGAAACAAATGTTTTGGTGTGAATTATGCTACCCGAGGCATCGGGGGCATTTTCATTATTTTCACCGCACCCGTGACTTTGATTGCAAATTTGATCAAATAATGAAGGAATTGAAGAATTTAAGTATTACCAATGGATTCAGTAGAATTTTTGGAGTTGGATGGTGAAATAAAATATTTTTCCGTTACGGACCCGATTTTAGTCATTTCGGAAGAAAATAGGAAATCGTGGTTAAAAATGGTGCGTCTGGCATTTTGTGATTGGTGGATGAAGACAAGTGTTAAAATATCATTAGAGGAGTGAAAATATTTATGGGATTATGTAATTCTAAAAGCTTATTAAATAAGCTTTATAAATAATATGGAAAATGGTGGAAAATTTAGAAAATGGCATGTCTGAAGTTAGCCACAATGTGTGACCAATTTGGTCACAATTTTGACCAGGAAATGTTGTAAAAACAGCTAAATTTCGTACAGCTACAAGGGAGGAAAGAAAAAGAAAAGAAAAAGAAATCAAACAAGAGAGAAAAAGCTAGTGTGTGTTCTTGGTGTGCTAGGTGAAGTCTTAAGAGTTCTTGGAGCAAAATCACCTCAAATAGCCTCAAATATAAGGTAAAACCCTACCTTTCTTGAATTAAAGTTATTGTTGGGTGAATGATGATTATGTTGATGTGAATTTTAACATGAAAATAGGAATTTCATGTCTTGATTTCGGATCAAAGCAAGGGTTTTTGAAGTTTTGTGTATGAACCTTGTATATGCTTGTATATGTGCTGGCTGCCTAAGCATCTTTGAATGATGTTTTATGAGAGGAAGAACTGAATAATTATGGTGGTTTGAAGTGTTGTTTCCGGTTGGGGAGATGATGATCAAAGTAGGGTAAAAATGGAATTTACTTGGTTGGAAAAATGGATTATACTAGCTTTTGATTAGAAAAGATGAATTTGTGTTAAATAAGTGTAACTCTTGTGAGCTATTAGAATTTGGAAATTATATAATTAAAGTTTATTTGAATGAAGATTGAATGAATTAAAGATTCCATGGTGTTAAAGACTAAAGGGAGAACAAGGGAAATCATGAATAGTAAAATTTGAGCCAAAACTTTTGGGGCTATTTTTACCCAGTAGCATGTCACAAGAACCAGAACTCTAGAAAGGGCTTATAAGAATTAAAGTTAGAAGTCTTAAGATCATTTTGGCATATCATAGAGTAAAATCGGAGTTGTAGGTTAAAAGTTATGTCCAAAACAAAATCATATGTCAAAGCAGCAAAATATCATAATTTTGCTTAGAAAGTGGATGAACTTAAGGATGATTAATTGTGTGATTTTGGATGAAATAATTCGGAAATATGAAGTGAATCCCTTGTATATGAAGGGATAATGGATGTGGAAAAAGTAAAATGAAAGAATCAAACAAACGATGAAAAAGCGACGTGAATGAAAGCCAAACGTTTTCCTTAAGCGTCGGTTCAGCGTTGGTTGGACGTCAGTGAACCATGGCTAGAACTCGGAGAATCATCGGCTATTTTTCAGCCGAACATGAATCGACCCGATAATGATATTTCGTGTAGTTTTATTGATAAATGGCCAGTGGGACATTAGAAATAATAGAGACGGTGATTAAACGGCCGTGATCCGAAATAGTTAATTAAGACACGAGGTGAGTCCCTTGGATTTCTAAAACCCTCTTGAAAGCTAATGTGTTTTGTTTTTCCATGAAATGCTACATTTTATACTGTTTTGGAAATCCCTAAATATGTTTGAGGTTTATCTAAGCAAGATTTATTTTACGTCATTTTGGGCTTGAATGAACTTCGGAATTGGCTTGGAAACCTTAATGGATGATTAAAGCTTGAATTTTGTGAATTTATTCCTTTCGGATTTAATACTTGGTATTTTCAGAAAATGGTTATTTTTTGAATCGGGTATTTAAAAATTGACTAGAATGCCCTTATTGGAACATTTTTATGGTTATGTGATTGGAAACTTAAAATTTAATCCTCTTTTGGGATTAGAATTTAGTTCCTTGTGGAATCGAGTATTTGAAAAATGATCCTAATGACCTTATTGGAATATTTTATGAAAATCATTGAAATCGGGTTTTCGGCAAATGACCGAAATATCCTTATTGGAACTTTGGTGAATACTTTTTAAATCAGGTAAGAGAAATATGACCTGAATACCACCGAAAAGTCTTTTCAGAAATCTAGTATGGGTAAAATGACCCGAATACCCTTGGAAATGACTTTTATGATAGAGTGCAGGGAAAATAACCCGAATACTCCTAGAAACTTATTTTGATATATGAAAAATAAGTCTTTAACTTGTTTTGACATGATTTTGGAAAATAATCTCTCTTGACGGGATTGACTTTTGGAAAACGACTTTTGATCCCTGAAATTATTTTATTTGCATGAGGTGCCTATGGAATGAATTGATTGGCCCTGTGAAGACTAGGTGAATAATGATCTGACTTGTGAGTCAGTGGGATCAAATTTTGAAACGTGTTATTTTGCACCAAAATTGTTTGATTGAAAATCCTATGGGATCAGATAACCCTCTAGCCTGATCAGTAAGAAGGGGTTGATAGTGGTGACGTTGAGTAATCAGCGAGGACTTTGATCTTTGTACTAGCCTACGTTAGAGTTAGAAGATCCTAGTAACCAGGCCTAGTTCTAGGGATTGTCTTACTCCGAATGGGGTGATAGGACATTGAGACAAGTCGTCCTAGCTAGCTGTCTAGAGCCTAGCAATTGTCGTGTCTTATGTGCACTTTGTGATTTGGATTGTTCATGGGTTGGGCTGACACCTAGCATTGTTTAAACCCCTTACTGCCTCGATAATGATTGATGTCAGGATTGGGACCCCTGGCTTATGGTAGCAAGTAAAAGATTATGTGTTGCGTGCGCTGTTGATTATAGTACGCTATGATGTATTGATTCCAGTGATGCACGGATTGAGTTACGGGGCTTTGGTCTTAGTACAATAATATATGGCGATGAAGGCAAGGACTACGGAACTTGCAAACATGCCGACCTTCTATGGGAGAAGTTCCTGTGTTTTGAAAACTGGGGCAACAATTTGAAATCTAAAACACTATTTTCAAAAAATGATTGAGTTCTAAATAAACTCTTCTCCTTAGAGTGTTTTGAAAACTGCTTCCAATAGGAAAAGAACGATATGCTATTTCACAAAACTTTTGTATTCTTTGTTTTTTTTTTTTGTAAAGCACTAGTACACATGGGACTCACTAGGTGATTCATCACTCACGCATGTCTTTTATCTTATCTTTTTTTAGGATCTAAAGCTGAGCAGACCTACAAATTGAATGACGATACCACAGAGTTAGCAATATAGGTTTGGACGTCTTTGCTTTTTATCGTGTACTTTGTTTTGTCGTGTATAGAGGTGGCATATATGAGATTCTCTTATATATGTTTATGTGCGGCCATCAGTATGGGATATTTTTGAGTCTAGGATATATATATATATATATATATATATATACTCTGTTATTTTCATTATAAAGACCCCTTGTCCAGGAAACTGGATGGGGCGACACCCGGTGCTAGTATGTTTCTGTTGTTATCATTAGTAGGGATGTTACAATTGGCATCGGGGCTTAGTTTTATAGAACTATGGTATCATCATAGGAATTGATAGAACTCTTTTATTGTATAGGTATGGCGGATATGAGTGATAAAGGCAAGCGCCCAATGGACAAGCACAGTGATGATGGGAAGAAAAAGATAGGTGAGAGTTCAGGTATGAAAAAATCTAGAAAGATTAGGAAGATCTACAAAATAGGTGTGTTGGGATATTTTCTTGTGACAGGACTTGGTCCTGGCCACTGTTTTGCGCCCCGTTTCTCTGGGATCAGGTTTGACACAGCGGTACCCGATGTTATTCCATTTGCGTGAGACCTTAGTATGGAGGGGACATCGTCGCCACATGAGAAGGAGGGTGGTGATTCTAATGAGATTAATGGTAGTGTTGAACCACTCCATGAAGATGATAATGATGATGAGGACAGTATCCCCGGTGTTGCTGTATTACTTGAGAATGATGAGGAGGTATTCGGTGGGGACATATAGGGAGTACTTGAAGAGGATATACTATATTTGGTGGTTGTTGATGCTAGAGAGGATCAGGGGGTGCCTACAGTTGATGAGCCTGAGGAGGATTTCTAGATAGACCCAGAGTTATTCGCTTGGTTGCACCCAGAGATGGATGGAGACGAGAAGGTTCGTGCAGCAGAGTCTTATACAATTTCTACTGATTTAGGACCTCCTGTATTGGATAGCGATGATTTTGAGTACGGGGGATGAGATGTAGATATATACATATATAGTATGATATGTACAGTTTGACTGATGTATATGACGGTGTGCTTGACACATAAATTTTGTATTGACTTTATGATAAATGAGAATGAATATATGTTATATTTTTGCAATATGCATTGTGCCCATTTTTATGATTACTTTTGAGCTATGTTACATTGTTATATTGGTAAAATCTTATGAACTATACAGATGCCTCCTAAACGGACCTTCGGACGTTCATCACAGGTTATTTGAAATAACCCTGAGTCGATGGTGGAAGAACCACAGGCGGAAGGTGTAACACCCTGCTACCTAGGCCCGCCAGGGCTGGAGATGTCACCCCGTTCAAAGAACAAGGGGTCTTTATAAATAGGTCACCCAAATAAAATAGTGGATTAAAATAATACTTTAACTCAAAAATTTATAACATCCCAAGAATAAATCCATGAATTCCCAAATACAAATCTATAAATAAAAATTATCCACTCTCAACTCTCCAAAGCAATACATAAAAATAAATGACAACATTCTCTTCCAAGACAGATAACACTAGCTACTCATCCCCACAACAGGATCCACCTGAAATCATGGTAAAAAGGGGTGATCAGATAGAAATCTCAGTAAGCCCCGTGTGTGAGTTGGGCTAAAGGGACAAAACACTTTTCATGATGCATGCACTAACAGTATATCAAAAGCTTTGTCATGTCTTCTTTACAAATTTAACTCTCACTTCTTGAAAGATAGTAGTGAGAAGTCATGAAGCAAAATGCTCTTAAATTATTCTGTTTGAAAAGATATGAATAATTAAAAGATTTTGACCTTCGAATAAAATTCCAATGACACTTTAGAACAGTTCCCCGAAAATAGCTCAACAATTAAAGCAACTAAGTTAATCTGACAGGGCACAGTGGTGGCTCTCACACTAGGTGAAGCACTTGACCCCCGACAGGTGGTGAAAGGGCATAGAGGTGGCTCTCACTCCTCGAAGCACTTGACCCTCAACACTTGGTGAAAGGGCACTGAGGTGACTCTCACTTCTGTGAAGCACTTGACCCCTAACACCTGGTAGGTGTACATTCTACCGAGTAAGATACCCCTCCCTCCCTTACTCAATCCAAACTGGTTGTCCCACTTCCGGCCGTCGGTTCTACCAAAACCCCGTCGCTAGTTGAGGACGGCTTAACCTTCTATACTGACACCCTGATCGAAAAGAGTCAACCTCTCGAAGGTGGCCACCTGCCAAGAGATATCCCCAGACCAACCAAAGGCTAGTATAAAGGTCTAGCCCCCATTAAGTACTCAACGTTATTCAATCTTCACAATTCATAAGGCTTCAAAGTGGAACCTACAAAATTAGCTCAATACAGTTCCAAACAACATTTTTCAACTCGTACAAAAATTTTAGAAGGCATGATTTTAAGTCAATAATTTATTCCACAAATTCATAGTGGAAGAGCCATATGCTCAAATAAGTCATGCTGTGATTTTCAAAAATTAGATGCATGCCCAAAACTTTATCTCTTGCATATTCAAAATAAATTAAAATGTTTGATGCTTGGCTCCTAAGTCATGCCTGACACATTTTAAAAATTTATAAATCTAGAAGTTTCTAAAATTAGAAGTTTCCCAAATGTAGAAAGTTTCCAAAATAAGAAGGTTCCAAATATAGAGATTTTCAAAATTAGCTACCGTGCTAAAATTTCGTATTTGCAAGAGATACTCACCAACCTTACTTTCAAACTAAGATAATAAAGTAAAATCAATTTCATGAATGCAAGGGAACTTACCTTATTCTTGCTCAAAAGAAAGGTCTCCAACAGTTGACCTAACCTCGCCTGGGGTAAATATAAATAACAATCAAACTCAAGCCAAAGATTCACTTCGACAAATAAAACTAGCTCAACTCACTACTACTATGATCCTAGTGTCCCAAGCTTCAAGGCCAAATAATAAATAAAAATGTTTGTAAGCTAAGTCTAATTTGATATTTAAAATAATTAGTGTTTTGGAAAATCGGTACTAAAAAGTTGAAGATTTAAATCTCGCTAAATTATTTTAGAGTTTATTTGATAAAGGGTCCTAGATTATATTAGGTAAAATAATGATGTAGTAATAATTAAGTTGTTAGAAAATAATTGATAGCTAAAATTAGTTGAAAATAAATTTAATGAGTCTAGCTCGAAAAATAATAAATAAATTCTTAATGGGTTTTGATTAAAAGATAATAATTAAATTTTTAGTAATAAATATTTTACTAATTATAATTATTTCCATAAAAGGCTTTATTTGATTTCATTATTTTAAATAATATATATATATATATAATTTATTTTTCTAGCAAAAGCTATTATTTATTTGACTAAAATATATTTATTATATATAATAATCCAAATCTACCCCTCCTAGGGTTTTTTTTTTTTTTTTGAAATTACTAGCAAAATCATATTAGGAAATATTTTATTCATGAAATAAAAATTAGCTTAGAGACAACGAGGTCACGATCATATTTCTATGGCTAACCACAATCATGAGCATATACAATCCTTAAATTCATCAAATCATCCAAATCATGCATATAAGCATAGATCTAAACTTACTACAACATGATCTAACTATTACTAGAATAAATATAATCATAGCTTCAATAATCACACAAGAATATAATTCCTATTCATCATATATGACATAATCTCGAGCATACTTGATCATAGAGACATACGTCAAACCCTAGAACACCATATATTCAACCAAGATAAGAAACTCGTGCAAAAATCCCATCTCCTTCATATTCATACATATATTCATGCTTTAATCTCAACTCATCACAACAATATATACTCAAACCTATTCACGATTCATCTTCTATCAACATCATCGTAGAGATATGAGTCTAGAATTTAAAAGAAGGGTTAAAAAGGCTTTCTTGATTGGTGAATACCTTGAAGGAGTTTCGAATGAATCTCAACCCCTAGATGCCTAAATCCGTTCAAGGAAGATGAATAAAGCATGGCCATTGGTGAAGAAGCCATCCGGCCAAGAAGGAGAGAAGTTCGGCCAAGAGAGAGAGGGACTGTTCGGTCAAGAGAGAGAGAGAGAGAGAGAGAGAGAGAGAGAGAGAGAGAAAAGAGAAGAAGAGAGTCCATTAGCATGTTTAAACACATATATATTCATTAGAGATCAAAGATTAGTGAAGATGAAATTGATTGAACAAACCTACCTTGAAGGTGTTCTTGAGCCTTCACAAAATTTCTGGTTTTTTGATCCAAAAGAGCAAGTTGGATTTTGGAGTTTGATGTTCAAAATGGTGCGGATGGACTCACAGCAATGAATAGATGAAATCTGAAATTTTTTAGAGGTAGTTTGAAGTGATTTGGAGAGGTATTAGGTGAAAGGAAGGAGTAGGTATTCTTGGTGTACTATATGTTCTTGAAGGTTGAAGAGAGTAGAGAGCTTTTGGATGGGAGGCTACCGAAATTCTGAAGAGATTAGGGTTGCCAAATTGTTTGTAGGGTTTAGGAAGATGATTTTCTGGTTTGGATGGAAAAAGGAAAGGCTAGTTGTTGAAATCCTTAAAGAATATTTTTGGGAAGCAAATTTGGAAACTAGATATAACAAGAATATATTTGATTATTGGAGGGCTTCTGGGAATCTACCATGGACGAATTTTGGAGCAGTATTTCGGCTGAATGAAAGCTGGTTGAAGGAGGCTAAGGGTGGCCAAAATTAAGGAGTATAATGGTGAAGGGAAGGTCTGGTTGTTTGAGGGATATTTTATGGAAGGTTGCTAAATCATGGTAGCTGGAATTTTTGGTATCCAAATCAAGGCATGATTGCAGAATTTTTTTGGAAATCTTTTAGGCAGCCATGACTGGATTTTTAGTGCAGAACTTAGGCAGGATAATGGAGCTCAGTTAATGAAGGTTTAAGGGTGGTTTGTGCAGAAAATGATGGAGTTTCGGCTAGGATAGAACTAGGAACAAAGCTGGAAATAAATCCTGCACAGGATTTTCGCCCTTGCTGGAATATTCCCTGGGCAGTTTCAGCTGCCACTTCTAGCTAGCTTGCAAGGAGTTTGAAGGAGATTTCTGGGGTCTTCCATGGCTGGTTTCCAGCCTACTTTATGGAGGAGAAACGTGGCTAAGATGCTGAGCAAAAATTGGAAGAAAACAGCTTGGTTTTGGACCTCCAAATCTGCGAATCTGCCCAGAAATTTTTCTGGTTTTGCATAGTATTTGTGCAGTCCGAAAATGGCCAGGAAAATTCAGATTTCAAGCTGATCAAAAGGGCCATTTTCTGGCAGCATTTGGGAGGGAATAATGGCTAAGAATTTCGACACCTTGAAGGCACAAGAAGCTGGAAAATTTCAGTTCAATACATGAAGGGAAATGAACCTAGCTAGAGTGAATTTTTAGAAAGTTCACTAAGGAATTTAATTCACTTGAAATCCTTCCATTGTTTCAGTCCATAAGATTTCTTTTACTAAGACATTTTGAACCTTCAAAGCCATAGCACATTGCTGGAATTTTTCTAGAATAAAATTGGCTTGAACAAAATGAACAAACTAATGAATTGAGAAATAGGAAAAATTAAGGATCAAGAGGAAATGAATTCCCCTTAGGAATTTTGTGTAGAGCAAAAGCGTAGGATTTGAAGACTCCTATCATGTCTCTCATAGGACAACATCTCTACCCTACTCCAAACATCACTAAGGCCGACAATGATACTTCCCAAGCAAATATAAAATTTAATCATGCTATAGCTCTAATGATGGAATTTGAACCCAAGACCTCAAGAATTAATTCCAAAGCTCTAACCACTAAACTACAACAACTCTTATTCTTATTTTCCCTCTAAAAATATTTTTCCTATTTAATCCTCAAGCTATCTCTCTATTTTCACCTCAAGAAAAAATTACCATTTTGACCTTCTCACTCAATACTCACAATCAAGCCTTCGAGACAATAAAATGCAAATCCAAAGCACATAAAATCATATAAAAACATATTTAAAAATGCAATAAAGTATGGTATGCATCCCAACCCCCTTATTTTAAGGTTGGTTTCGATTGGGGTTTCACAGAAGGTCCCTACCTTACAACTTTAGACCACCCCATGTTTCAAACCTTTTAAAAGATGGCTGATACTATCCAATAGCTAACTGAGGGTATGAGTAGGGAAAGTCAACAAAGTGAAGTTGAATCGGATCGAGCCCTTAAGCACTTTCTGGAATTTCACCCTCTACAATTCCAAGGGCGACCTGATTTAGAACAGGAGGCAAAAAGTTGGATTGAATAAACGAAAAAGATTTTCGCAGTCCTGAATTATTCAGAGTAATGGAAGGTACAACTTGTTACATTTAGTTAAAAGGACCTTCCCAAGATTGCTGGGCAAGGGAAAGGAATCAATGAGAATGGGAGTGGACAGGTTTTAAGGCAAGTTTTAAGAAGGAGTTTATTCCTATATGGGTGGTAGAAAGGAATGAGGATGAATTTCAAGCATTTCAGTAAAGAAGCTGTGCGGTAGGGCAATATGCTGCTGAATTCACTAGACAATCAAAATATTGCCCACTTTTAGTCCATCCAAAAGTAAACAGGGTTAGATGTTTTGTGTAGGGTTTATGGCCAGAGCTTAAAAGACTATTAGCAAGTATGGCTCTTGCCAATTACAACGCTGCAGTAGAGATGGCCTCTAGGACAGAAATGACTGATATTAAATAGGCAGGCGAGAGGAGTTGAGGTATATTTTAGAGAATGAATCAAAAGAGTCCTAGAAGGTCCCGATGGCAAAAGAAAAGGAAGATCCAAATGAGAGGAGGCCCAACTAGCTCGATTGTAGGATCACCATCCTTTAAATGCTTCGATTGTAGGGAGGTGGCGCATAAAACTTTAAATTGCCTTCACCCACTAAAGATGGGAGGATGGAATCGACCTGGAGGTAATAACTAAGGACAAAGATTAGGATTTGGAAAGGGAAACCCAATGCAAGCTTCTACTTCTAGAACTGGACCCGCCAAACTACATGTAAACACTGGGGTGGTGGCATTAGAGGAGATAGACAACCAGGTTGAAGTGGTGGAAGGTACGCTCCTTATTTTTTATTATATTTCTAAAGTATTGGTAGATCCTAGTTCCATGCATTCCTTTGTTGCCAATTCATTTCTTGATTCTATGGAAATAAAGGGGGAAGAAATTTCATATGAAATGATTTTCAGTACCCTATTGGGAAAGTAAATGAATAGTGAAAAAATACATAGTAATTGTAAGATCTTGGTAGGAGATAAAATATTGGGAAGAGATTTGATATGTTTGCCCGTAGAGGATTATGATGCTATCTTGGGCATGGATTAGCTATCTCAGCATCATGCTCAAGTTGATTATAGACATAAGGTAGTACATTTCCATCGGCCTAGGAAACCTATATTGCAATTTGTAGGTGACGCTGGAAGGAAAAGTAATGCTTTTCTATCGAGACTCAAGGCCCAGAAAATGATTAGAAATGGGTGCACAGGATACCTGACTTAAGTAATTAATAAGCCAGGAGAGGTTAAGACGCCCAAAGATGTTCTTGTTGTAAATGAGTATTTAGATGTTTTTCCAGCGGAACTGAAGGAGCCACCACCGAAGAGAGAAGTAGAGCTCTTCATTGATCTAGTGCCATCGGCAAAACCAGTTTCAAGAACCCCTTATAGAATGGCACCTACAGAATTGCAAGATATTAAGAAATAACTACAAGAATTGATGGAGGAAGGGTTTATTTGACCAAGTACTTCACCATGGGGAACCTGTATTGTTTTTTAAGAAGAAAGATGGGTCATTGTAGATGTGTATAGATTATCAAGGGTTAAATACAGTGACAGTAAAGAATAAATATCCATTGCCCATGGTTGATGAACTGTGTAACCAATTGCAAGGAGCCGAATGATTTTCAAAATTAGACTTGAGGCAAGGATATTACCAAGTCCAGATTTGAGAAGAAGATATATCGATAACTACATTTAACACTCGATATAGGCTTTGAGTTTGTGGTAGTGCCCTTTGGTGTTACTAATGCCCCTGCTATTTTTATGAATTTGATGCACTAGACATTTTGATCATACATAGATAACTTTATGGTTATATTCATAGAAGACATCCTAGTGTACTCTCCCTAAGAACATGAACACATCTTCGAAAAGTATTGAGAAAGTTAAGAGAAGCCAAATTTTATGCAAAGTTCAGTAAATATGAATTTTGGCTACAAGAAGTAGCATTCTTAGGACATGTGATATCTAAAGATAGGATTATTGTAAATCTTGCAAAAGTTAAGGCGGTGACAAATTGGAAAGGTCTTGAGACTCTGACTAAAATCCGAAGTTTCCTGGGATTAGCAGGGTATTATTGGAGATTTATTGAGGGATTCTCTAAGATAGCTTCACTTTTGAATCGGCTCACCCAAAAGAAAGCTTCCTATGTGTAGACTGAGAAGTGTGAGAAAAGTTCTCGAGAAGTGAAAAATAGGTTAAGCTTTGTTCCTGTTTTGGCCTTGCCACTGATGGACAAACCTTATGAGGTGTACATGGATGCATGAAGGGAAGGATTAAGAGGAGTATTGATGCAGGAAAGAAAGGTGATAGCTTATATCTCTAGGAAATTGAAAACCCATGACGAGAAATATCCTATGTATGACATAGAGTTGGCAGCTATTATATTTTCTTTTAGGATATGGAGGCATTATTTATATGGGGCTGAGTTTGAAGTTTCAAATCCTTTGCTCAGAAATGGAGTTCAAAAGTTCTTTCTTAGTGACAATTAGGTCAAACCCCTCAAGTCATGTAAGTACTCATTTTCGTCCATCAATGAGTTCAGTGATTGTCGTGGGTGGAAGGGGCTTTTTGCTTGAGCCTTTCTATAATAAAAAATGGTCTAATTGACTCGAGGGGAAGAAGGAAAAGAAAGTGAAAGCTGAGGAATGTGGCTTGTAGTCTTTCACCATTGGGCTATCGAACAGCTGTTGGTGGGTCTCCTTTCCCTTGATTGCTGCAGGCCTTCTTTTCTTGGCATCTATCTTGTACGTTGGTGTTAGGTATACGAAGGCTTCTAGTAAGGGTTTTTGGGTTAACAAAAGTGTGAAGTATGATTTTACTCAAAAAGATTTGAATATGAGACAATGTTGGTGGATAGAATTTCTGAAAGAATTTTGGTGTCCAATTAAGTATCATCCTGGGAAGACAAATATTATAGCGGATGCCCTTAGTAGGAAGGCAAATTTATCAGATCTTCGAACGTTACATGTCCCAAAATTGGAAACATTTGCAATAAATGGAGAAATATAGTTGAGTAATATTTCCATTCAACCTACTTTTCTGCAGCAGTTGAAGGAAGAGAAAGATAAAAATGAAGAGTTGCCATGGTTAATGTCGAATGAGGTAAATAAAGGAGGAGATAAATTTCGAAAGGACAATGACGAAATTATTTGTTCCCGAGATTGGTATTGTATCTCAAAACAGTCTGTGATGAGACAAGATTTTTTAACAGAGGCATATCGGAGTAAGTATACCATCCATCGGGGAGTTGTGACGATATATCAGGACTTAAAATGGCATTATTGGTGGATTGGTATGAAGAAGGATATCTCAGATTTTGTAGCTCGATACTTGACTTGCCAACAAGTGAAAGTTGATCGCAATGGCCTGGACGGTTATTGCAGCTATTACCAACTCCATCTTGGAAATGGAATGAAATTACTATAGATGTTACTGCAGTATTAGCCGTAGTAATAGGACTGCTAGATACTATATGGGTGATAATGGATCGACTGACTAGGTCCGGTCATTTCATCTCTATCAATCAACGGGATTCTTTGGAGAAGTTGAGCAAAATCTTTACGGATGAAGTAATCAGACTTCACGGGGTACCCTCTAGTATTGTATTAGATCAAGACCTAGATTTACTTCTATGTTTTGGACTAATTTGCAGTAGAGGTACAAGATGACATTAAATTTCAGCACAGTAGCACACCCACAAACAGATGGACAGACTGAACGTGTGAATAAGGTTTTGGAAGATATGTTGCAGGTTTGCGCTTTAGATTTTGGAACTAAGCGGATTGATAGTTTAGTGTATGCAGACTTTGCCTACAATAACAGTTATCAATCAACTATCAAAATGGCCCCGTTTGAAGCTTTATATGGAAAAAAAATGTCAATCCCTATTGTATTGGGAAAGTTTAGGATAGAGAACTAGTGAACAAGATGTTTTTGATCTTGAAAAGGTTCGATAGGCTGTAGATATGATCAAAACCAAATTGGAGATAGCACATAGTAGACAGAAAAGTTATGCAGATCGACGTAAGAGAGATTTAGAATTTGCTTATGAAGATCGTGTATTCTTGAAGTTGACTCCACAACAACTATTGGGAACCAAAGAACAAGGGAAGAAATTGGCGCCTAGGTACATAGGATCATTTCCTATTGTCGAGAAGATTAGGAAAGTAGCTTATCGGTTGGAGTTACGCATAGAGCTTTAAGGAATTCACGACGTGTTTCATGTGTCCCAACTTCGGAAGTATATGGTTGACCCTGCCTACATTTTGAATGAAGAACCCATTGAGATGACTCCAAGCTTGAAGTATGAGGAAAAGCTTATTAGGATCTTGGAGTATGCTGAAAAGGAATTACGGAATAAGAATATTCCACTTATAAAAGTATTGTGGAATCATTACCCAGTGCAAGATGCAACTTAGGAAATGGAGGCAAAAGGGAGTTAGCTCGATTCGCAAATCGATTAGACTTGTAATTCACTTCTAACGCCGTGTTCGATAGCCTGACCATAGTGATGTTAATTGATCATGTAGAAAAAGTACCAAGAACTATATCAATTGTAAGCTAATTTCAAGGACGAAATTTTTTGTAAGGAGGGGAGAGTGTAACACCCCACCTTTCTACTTTTGATTAGCTACTATTTGTAATAGGATGAGAATTTGTATCGATATGCAGAACAAAAATTAATCGGTGTAATGAGACGAATATTTTGGTATAATAATATTTTGTCAGGACAAGGATGTAAATATTAGATTTGTTCTACTCGTACAATAAATCTTTGAAAGGCTATTATTGTTAACAAAATAAGAATTTGAAGGTACGCTAAAAAGAGAAATTGACTAGTTCGATGAAACGAATGTTTTGGTGTGAATTACGCTACCCAGGGCATCGGAGACATTTTCATTATTTTGACCGCGCCCATGACTTTGACCGTAAATTTGACCAAATAGTGAAGGAATTGAAGAATTTAAGTATTACCAATGGATTCAGTAGAATTTTTGGAGTTGGATGGTGAAATAAAGTATTTTTCTGTTACAGACCTAATTTTAGTCATTTCCAAAGAAAATAGGAAATCACGGTTAAAAATGATGTGTGTGGCATTTTTTGATTGGTGGATGAAAAAAAGTGTTAAAATATCATTAGAGGAGTGAAATATTTATGAGATTATGTAATTGGAAAAGCTTATTAAATAAGCTTAAGAAATAATATGGAAAATGGTGGAAATTTGAGAAAATGACATGTGAATGTGTAACCTATTTGGCCATAATTTTGATTGGAAAATGGCAGTGGAAATGTTGTAAAAACAGCCAGATTTTGTGCAGCTATAAGGGAGGAAAGAAAGAGAAAAGATAAAGAAATCAAACAAGAGAGAAAAAAACTAGTGTGTGTTCTTGGTGTACTAGGTGAAGTCTTAAGAGTTCTTGGAGCAAAATCACCTCAAATAGCCAAAAATACAAGGTAAAACCCTACCTTGTTTAAATTAAAGTTGTTGTTGGGGAATGATGATTATGTTGATGTGAATTTTAACATGAAAACAAGAATTTCATGTCTTGATTTCGGATCGAAGCTAGGGTTTGCGAACTTTTATGTTTGAACCTTGTATATGTTGTATATGTGCTAGCTGCCTAAGGGTCTTTGAATGATGTTTTGTGAGTGGAAGAACTAAATATTTATGGTGGTTTGAAGGGTTGTTTCTGAAGGCGTAGAAAGGAAAAACACAGAGCACGCAGTAGAAGCGAAAATCGAAAAATTGAAAAAACTGAAGAGCAAGGGAACTCCCGAAAAGAGCCGGCACCGGCATCGGTAGCCCTAGCCGGCACCAATTTTGCTCTGTCCAAATTCTGAGGGGAAAATTTTCTAATCTTTTCTCCTTGTTCTCAAAGTTGGCTGTACCGAAATGTGTGGAACCGGGGTAGGTGTGCTGGTGGAAGCCTCTGGTGCAATTCCTACAAGCCTCCTACTCCGTCTTTGCATGTAGGTGAAAGTCAAATTCTCGATCTTCCAGTATATGGCCTGCCTAAATCCGTTTGGTGAACAACTCACAGACTATGGAACTTTTCTTGGAGAGAGAGTGAGAGAGGCGTCTCTTTTTTCACAGAAAAGAGGCTGTCAAAAAAAAAAAAATGTTGTATTCAATCCTCCTATTTAACCTAAATAAAACCCTAAGTTAAACTGAACTGGCTTATTGGACTCTTAGTTTAGCCTTTTGGACTAAATTAATTATTCTAATTAGAACTAAATAAATGGCCCAACAAGTAATTAATTTCCCAATCCAAATAAACTAGTCCAATTAACAAGTCATTATTAGTTTAGTCCTAAGTTAATCATTAATTATTTAAACTGGGCCAAAGCCCTGAACAATTAATCAACCCACCAAACTAATTTAATTAATTCTCTCTCTCTATGGACGTTTATTTTATTCTAGCCAAATAATTAAATTAGACTACTTAAATAAAATAAATTCCATTTAATTTAATTTAAGACCAACTCCTTAGCTTGTATTTAATTAGGACTCATGGTCTATACTGGGGATCAAAAGACACATTGCCTTGGCTACTAAAATGGCCAAAATACTCTTGCCATATAAATAGCTATATTTTGCATTTTAAATATTTCTTAATATCACCATAAAGAAATATATTGACCCTAAGGACAATGCTGCGTTAGCAAAATCGTTGACCTCCAGGTGTAATGACTAAAATACCCCTCTATATATCGTTGTACATTTAGAGAGGAAGAAGTGTACTAACGCCTCTCTAAATGACATTTACCAACCTTAGGCTTCTAGTCCAATAATCCATAACTTCCTGGATTGTTTCCATTTTCCAAGAGAGCTACCCTAAAGAAAACATCCAAGTTATGTTTCCTAGGGCCTTGGATATTTAGATCATTTAGACAACCACAAGGGGCGATATAGTATAGAAAATATCTTGCACAAGTTTGTCTTAACTAACTAGTCATACATATCGGGCATACAAGTATATTGACCCTATGATAGAACCTCAACTATAGCATGTAAAAGTAAATGCTTCCAGCTTCATCAGACCACCAACTCATATTCAAGTCGTAGAGTACTAGTTCACGTTGTAGCAGTAGTAGTCTAAGTTTCTATCATATAGTACTTTTAAGAAACCACTACTACAGGTCCTGTTCTATGTATTCTAAATACGCTTATATCATGAAGTGAGTGGTCTACTCACGGGCTAAAGGTAAGTCATTCTCCATTTGAAATTCATAATATAATAACCTAAATATAACGAGATTCCCATTCTCATCAATCAGTTTAGAATGAACGTTTATGTGTTAAGTAACCCGTGATCCAAAACTTACTGTGAAAGACCTCCATTCACATTGACCACTTACTTAAACATAATGGGTCTTTTCCAAACGTAATTTTACACAAATAAAATGTAAATTCACAAACAATTTCTGAAGATAAATTATTTTATTAAAACATTCGATGTTTACATTAGAAACCTAGTCTAATAGGACATATTTCCGAACAATCTCCCACTTGCACTCTAAGACTAAGTCAGTCCGTTGGTGCCCACCCCTATGGCGTCTAAGTGTCACTTGAAGACTCTCTCAGCCAAAGACTTGGTGAACGGATCAGCTAAATTGTTCTCGGAGGCAATCTGTTCCACCACCACTTCCCTTCTCTAGATAAAATCTCGGATTAGGTGGTACTTCCTCTCGATATACTTCCCTTTCTTGTGGTTCCTGGGTTATTTAGATTGTGATACTGCTCTAGTGTTGTTGCAATGCATCACAATCACCCTATCCATGTGTGGCACGACTCCAAGTTCTGAAAGGAACTTCTAGAGCCAGACTGCTTCCATAGATACCTCCAAAGCTACCACATACTCAGCTTCCATGATTGAGTCAGCAATGTAAGATTGTTTGATACTCCTTCATGAAATAGCTCCTCCAGACAAGGTGAAAATATATCCACTAGTAGATTTTCTCTCATCTTTATCTGCCTGAAATACTGAATCTGTGTATCCTGTATGAACCAAGTCATCAAGCCTGTAAATCAGCATAAAATCCCTTGTTCCCTTGAGGTACTTGAGAATATGCTTTACAGCTTGCCAATGAACCTCCCTAGGGTATGACTGATATCTGCTAACCAAGCCTACGATAAAGCAGATATCTGGCCTAGTACACAGCATGGCATACATGAGATTTCCCACAGTCGAAGCATAGGTAATCCTACTCATTCTGTCATTTTCTTCTTGAGACTTAGGACAGTCCCTTGAAGAAAATGACAACCCATGTCTACAATGAATTAGAGCTCCCTTGCATGAGTCCATGCTATACTTGGCCAACATCTTGTCAATGTATGCAACTTAGGATAATCCTAACATTCTCTACTTCCTATTTCTAGGAAGTCTAATCTCGAAAATGTAGTTGGCTTCTCCTAAATTCTTCATACTGAATTGACTAGACAACCAAAACTTTGTAGATGACAATGACCTTACATCATTTCCAATGAGTAGAAAGTCATCCACATATAAGACAAGAAAAACTACATTAATGCCTTTAAGTTTCCTGTACACGCATGGTTCATCCTCGTTCTGAGTAAAACCATAAGAGTTTACAGTCTCGTCAAAATGAATGTTCCATGCTCTTGATGTGTGCTTAAGTTCATAAATGGACTTCTTAACCTTGCAAACCATATGTTTTTTGCCTTTAGCAATAAAGCCTTTCGAATTGGACATATAGATGTCTTCACTAAGATGGCCATTTAAAAATGTCGTCTTGACATTCATTTGCCATATCTCGTAGTCATAATGACATGCGATGGCAAGGAGGACAAGGATGGACTTAAGCATGGCTACTGGGGAAAAGGTTTCCTCATAATCGATTCCCTCTTTCTAAGTATACCCTTTCGCCACAAGCCTAGTTTTGAAGGTTTCCACCTTCCCATCTACTCCCCTCTTTCTCTTGTATACCCACTTACACCTAATGGGTTTTATCCCTTCAGGTGAAGCTATAAACCTGATTGAAGTACATAGACTCAATCTCGGCTTTCATTGCTTCATGCCATAGATTTACATCAGCATCAGCAGCAGCCTCCTCGTATCTAGTGGGGTTTTGTTCCGGATGATCGGAGACTAGTTCGAAAGCTTCTCCAGTCCACCTCTATGGAAATTTAAACACTCTCCCACTACGACAAGGCTATATTTGTACAGGCTCTTAAGGCTATGTCTCTTTTTGTTCCACAATTGGGTCAGAAAAAGTTAATTCCGAAGATAACTTCTCCTCAAGTTCTAACCTAGTTGAACCTTTAGTGGAGGTACTCCAATCATTCTCTAAGTATCTAGCATTAGTACTAACCAGTACTTTCTGCTCCTTAGGATGATAAAAGTAACCATCCTTTATCCCTTTAGGATACCCAACAAAATAACATAATTCTGATCTTGGTTCCAACATGTCTCATTTAACCAGTACATAAGCTGGATAACTCCATATTCTGAGATGATTTAGATATAGCTTACACCCAATCCACATCTCATAGGGAGTCCTAGGTACTAACTTGGAAGGCATCAAGTTCAGAATGTATGCTGCTATTTCCAGGGCATATCCCCAAAAAGACACTAGATGAGTAGCATGAGACATCATGCTTCGGACCATTTCCATCAATGTCTTGTTCCTTCTCTCAGCTACTCCATTTTGCTGGGGTGTCCCCGGCATAAAGAGCTGGGATACTATCTCATGATATACCATGTAGTCCTTGAATTCACCCAAGAAGTACCCTCCACCATGATCCATTCGTAAGGTCTTGATCAATTTACCTGTCCAACGCTCCACTTCAGCCTTAAACTCTTTAAACTTGTCAAAAGAGTCAGACTTACGTCTCATTAGGTAAATGTAACGAAACCTTGTACAATCATCCGTAAAAGTGATGAAGTACTCAAAACCCCTTCTAGCTGGTGTAGACAAGGGACCACACATATCAGTGTGAACAAAACTCAATACCTCATTGGCTCTATCCGCCTTAGGGGTAAAAGACCTCTTGGTCATCTTTCCCATTAGGCAGAATTCACACTGAGGCCAATTTTCTAATCTTAATGAGCCCAAATGCCCATCATGGATTAACCTCTGAATCCTGGTTGAGTTGATATGACCCAACTTTAGATGTTAAAGATAAGAGTCATTGACATTGGTCTTTCTTTTTCTTGTTAAAGATTCAGATTGAGTGTTATTTAATTGATTGTTAATAGGGTTTAAGAAAAATAGATTTCCATACATGTGCCTAGTACATAAATTTTCTCCATCTTTATTGATTAAAATACCAGAATGGAAAGATACAGAATATCTTTGATTTATTAGTGTCACAACTGAAATCAAATTCTATCGAAATCCAGATACATATAAAATATCTTTTAAAACCACTATTCTACTACAATAAAAAATAAGATCCAGCTCTCCTACTACAAGGGCCCAAACTTGTGTGCATTTTCCACACGCAGTTCATGTTTGCCCTTCTGGAGTCTTCTAATCTTTCTAAACCCCTGTAAGGAGTTACAGATATGATCAGTGGCTCCTGAATCAACAATCCAAGTGGATGTTGATCTAACCATTGATATAGACTCTAGATAGAAAACATTACCTGTGGGGTTTTTCTTGGCTTGAAGATCTGGACACTCCTTTTTTCAGCGTCTCTTCAGTCCACATTTGAAGCACTCGCCCTTGGGTTTGTCTTTAGGTTGGGTCTTGGGTTGGCCACTGCATTGCCCTTCATCTTCTTGAACTTTCTGGGCTTAGGCCCAATTCTAGAGGAAGAAGCCTTAGCAATCATAGCCTTTGATGGTGGCTTCATAACATTCTCTGCCATCTAGAGTTCCTTCATCAACTCAGCTAAACTCATATTTAACTTGAACTGAGTAAAGGAACCCAGTAGATATTCGAGAACCATGTCCACTTGGCTCTCGGGATCATTGACAACCCCTAAGATTTTTGCCTCCTCAAAAGCAACAATCATCTTGAGCATATTCTCTCTGACTGATACTCCGTCAGCCATCTTAGTGTTAATGATAGTTCGAAGAGCCTCCTGCCTTGCGGGCTAGCTCTTATTCGCGAACATCGTAGCTAATGATTGACTTATGTCGTGCGCAGAAGCCATGTGTTCATGTTTTGACTGAAGCACATTAGACATAGAGGCCAACATGTAACAACAAGCTATCTCATCGACAATCTTCCATGCCTTCTCAGCCTCTCGCTCCTCAGTGGTGGAACCATCCACAATAACAGGGTAGGTTTCGTAAAGGACATACTTATACTCTTCTGGCGTGAGTATTATATTCAGGTTCCTCTTCCAGTCCACATAGTTTGATCCCGTTAGCTTATTCTCTCGGAAAATAATGGCCAATCGACTAAAAAAACCTCCCACCATTTCTGAAAAATCGAAAATAAAAGAAAAAGATTTAGTTTGTGAAAACAAAACAATTTGTGCACTTTATCCTTATTATCAAAACTGATAATAATTGATTTGGCTCTTCAAAAAACTGACATAGCTTCTTGGGAAGAGTAACAGTTCCCCAAGCTAAGTGTGTTAACCACTACAAATTAATTTCCCTTCTAGGTAATGATCTAGAAGATAACTTCATCGAGGGGATGGCCATCTCCTCTTATTTCCTATGGACATACCTCGCAATATAACCTCCAACAAGGGGCTGGCCGATAATAGTACGTGTCCCGGGTTATTAATTACATCCCTCCATTAGATCAAGATCCTTGTGGTATCCCCATCCTATATGGGTTCACTCCCAGGGTGATGCGAGGAGACCTACAATCTTTAATGAGGATCGTGATGGAAGCCATGGGGCCGTTGGAACGCCTCTCCCACTTAGTCTTTTAAAACAAGGGGTTTTTGAAAAATATCCTTTTGAAAATTTCCATTAATTTTTCTCTTAACTCAAAAATAAAATATCTAAGTCCGTTAAAATCTCTATGTCAAGGTATATATCCTTTGAGAGATTTTTTCATGGACTAATTTGATTCAAGTTAAAACACTTAATGATTCCAAAATTTTTTCAATTAAAACTTTCTAGAGACTTTGGTCTCAAGTTTATTTGACAAAATAATTTTTCTTGTTCCAAAATAAAACAAAATGGCTTTCTATTTTAACTTACAAAAATATCTAAATCCAATATATTTTCTATGTTAAGATTAAATCATTTGAGAAAATATATAAGGATTAATTTTTGTTCAAGTTAAAATAACCATTTAATTTGTAGAAAAATGTTTTCTTTGTCAAAAATATTCCCAAAGACTTTGGTAATTGAGAAACCGTGCACATAGGTACATAAAAATAAATAGCATGCTAGAAAACAGTAGACATTTTCATACTTTTCTATTTTTAAACCTAAATGCCCATATAATAGAATTAAATACATTAATTAATTTATTAATTAATGGTCTTGTCTAATCCTAAAATCCCTTATTAATATTTTTCATGCAAAAATATTCCTTGAATATTAACTATTGCAAAAATATTAACTTCGCCTAGTATGGACCCCAAAACCAAAAAGAAATGGCAAGAAAAATTACAAGAAAAATTTAAAATTTCTCTTTGGTCCGCTGCACCCGCCACACTAGATCAGACACCCAGCTGCAATGCAGACCACTGCACCCACCGCACAGAACCAGGACCCATGGGCAACCAACGCGCGGACTGAATCCCAGACCCAAGCCGACGTCGGTTCGGGCAGCCTTAGCCGACGCCATTCGCGGTCTGCCGAGTCATCCTTCTGTGATTTGCTTGTGATTTTTCTGTAGCTTTCTTTCTGGTTTCCTGCAACTTTCTTCCTCTTTTTTTCTGCACAACTTCTGGCACCATTGGCTCTTCAATTTCAATCCAAATACAATGAAATCACCAAAAACCTACAACCCAATATACCTACCAATATTAGGCTTATACGATATGCTAAGGAAAACAGTAAATTACAAATCTCCTATACCTCTATCAAAGAGGTTTAACAGAGAATCTATCCATACCAAAACAACGAAAGATCACGGTTTAATAACACATATGTGTCCTGTTTTATTCAACTAGATGCATGCTCCCTATATTTTCACAAAACCTTCATGCTTTGATACCAATTGAAGGCCTAGAAAGGGAAAACATAGAGGCACGTAGCGGGAGTGAAAATTAAAAAACTGGAAAAACTGAAGAATAGGGGAACTCCTGAACAGAGCAGGAGCTAGCTCCGGTAGCCCTAGCCAGTGCCGGTTGCGTTGTCCAGATTTTTATGGGGAAAATTTCTAATCTATTCTCCGTATTCTCAAATTTGGCTAGACCGGAATGTGTGGAACTGGGGTAGGTGTGCTGGTGGAAGCCTCTGGTGCGATTCCTGCAAGCCTCCTACTCCGTCTTAACATGGAGGGGAACGTCAAACTCTCGATCTTCTAGTAGATGGCCTACCTAATTCCGTTTGGTGAACAACTCACAGACTAAGGAGCTTTTCTTGGAGAGAAAGTGAGAAAGGTGTCTCTTTTTTCACAGAGAAGAGGTCATCAAAAAAAAAAAAAAAAAAACAACCACGTTATATTCAATCCTCCTGTTTAACCTAAATAAAACCCTAAGTTAAACTGACTTGGCCCATTGGACTCTTAGTTCAGCCTTTTGGACTAAATTAATTATTCTAATTAGAACCAAATAAATCGCCCAATAAATAATTAATTTCCCAGCCCAAATAAACTAGTCCAATTAACAAGCCTATATTAGTTTTGTCCCAGGTTAATCTTTAATTATTAAAACTGGGCCAAGGACCTGAACAATTAATTAACCCACCAAACTAATTTAATTAATTCTCTCTCTATGGACCTTTATTTTATTCTAGCCCAATAATTAAATCAGACTACTTAAATAAAATAAATTCCATTTAATTTAATTTAAGACCAACTCTTTAGCCTTTATTTAATCAGGACTCACGATCTATATTGCGGACAAAAAGATACACCGCCTTGGCTACTAAAATGACCAAAATATCTTTGCTATATAAATAGCTGTATTTTGCATTTTAAATATTTTCTAATATCACCATAAGGAAATATTGACCCCAAGGACAATGTTGCGTTAGCAAAGTCTCCGACCTACAGATGTAATGACTAAAATAACACTCTATACATCATCGTACATTTAGAGAACAAGATGTATACTAACACCTCTCTAAATGACATCTACCATCCTTAGGCTTCTAGTCTAATGATCCACGACTTCTTGAATTGTTTCTGCTTTCCAAGGGAGCTACCCTAAAGCAAACATCCAAGTCATATTTCCCAGGGCCCAGAAAATTTAGATCATTTAAACAACCACAAGGGGTGATATAGTATAGAAATTATCTTGTACAAGTCTGTCTTAACTAACTAGTCACACATACCTAACATGTAAGTATATTAGCCCTACGATAGAATCTCAAGTATAGCATATCAAAATACATGCTTCCAGCTTCGTCAGACCACAAACTCATACTCAAGTCATAGAGTACTAGTCTACGCTGTAGCACTAGTAGTCTAGGTTTCTACCATATAGTACTTTTAAGAAACCAATATTACATGTCCTGTTCTGCGTATTAAAAATACACTTATGTCATGAAGTGAGTGGACTACTCACTGGCTAAAGGTAAGCCATTCCCCATTTGAAATTCATAACATAATAACCTAAATATGACGAGATTCCCATTCTCATCAATTGGTTCAGAACAAATGTATATGTATTAAGTAACCCATGATCTATACCTTACTGTGAAAGACCTCCATTCACATGGACCACTTACTTAAACATAATGGGTCTTTTACAAACGTAATTGTGCATAAATAAAATGTAAATTCACAAACAATTTCTAAAAATAAATTCTTTTATTAAAACATTCGATGTTTACATCGGAAACTTAGTCTAAGAGGGCATATTTCCTAATAGTTTCCAGTTGTGGAGATGATGATCAAAGTAGGGTAAAAACGGAATTTACGTGGTTGGAAAAATGGATTATACTTACTTTTGATTAGAAAAGATTAATTTGTGTTAAACAAGTATGACTCTTGTGAGCTATTAGAATCTGTAAATTATAGAATTAAAGATGATTTGGAAGAATATTGAATGAATTAATGATTCCAAGGTGTTAAAAACTAAAGGGAGAACAAAGGAAAGCATGAATAGTGGATTTGAGCCAAAACTACCGGGGCTGTTTTTTCCCTGTATCATGTCACTTGAATAAGAACTCTAGAAAAGGCTTATACAAAATTAAAGTTAAGAGTCTTACAGTCATTTTGGCATATCATAGAGCAAAACCAGAGTTGTAGGTTGAAACTTATGTCCAAAACAAAATATTGTTTCAAAGCAGCAAAATATTAGATTTCTGCTTAGAAAGTGGATGAACTTAAGGATGATTAATTGCATGATTTTGGATGAAATAATTTGGAAATATGAAGTGAATCCATTGTATATGAAGGGTGAAAGGATGTGGAAAAAGTAAAATGAAAGAATCGAACAAACGACAAAAAAAGTTAAACGTTTTCCTTAATCGTCGGCCCCCGTCAGCTAACCGTCGACTATTTTTCTGCCAAACACGAATTGACTGAAAACGATGTTTGGTATAGTTTTATCGATAAACCACCAACGGGACGTTGAAAATGGTAGAGATGGTGATTAAGTGGCCGTGAATGGAAAGAGTTAATTAAGGCACAAGTTGAGTCCCTTGGATTTTTAAAACCCTCTTGAAAGTTAGTGTGCTTTGTTTTTCCATGAAATGCTACATTTTATATCGTTTTGGAAATCCTTGAATATGTTTAAGGTTTATCTGAGCAAGATTTGTTTTATGCCATTTTGCATTTGAATGAACTTCATAATTGGCTTGGAAATCGTAATGGATGATTAAAGCTTGAATTTTGTGAATTTAGTCCTTTTGGATTAAATACTTGGGATTTTCAGAAAATGGTGATTTTTAGAATCAGATATTCATAAATTGACTACAATGCCCTTATTGGAACATTTTATGGATATGTGTTTGGAAACTTTAAATTTAATCCTCTTTTGGGATTAGAATTCTAGATTTCTTGAAATGAGTTGGAAAATGATCTAAATGTCCTTATTGGAATATTTTATGAAAACCTTTGAAATCGAGTATTCGGTAAATGACCAAAATATCATAATTGGAACTTTTGTAAATACTTTTCAAATTGGGTAAGGGTAAAATGACCTGAATACCCTCGAAAAATCTTTCAGAAATCGAGTATGGATAAAATGATCCGAATACCCTTGGAAAAGACTTTTGTGATCAAGTACTAGGAAAATAACCTAAATACTCCTGGAAACTTGTTTTGATGTATGAAATGAACTCTTTAACCTATTGTGACATGGTTTTGGAAAATGATTTCTCTTGATAAGATTGACTTTTGAAAAATGACTTTTGATCCCTGAAATTGTTTTATTGGCCTGGTGCGCCTATGGAATGAATTGATTAGCCCTACGGAGCTTGTGTGAATGATGATCTGACTTGTGAGTCAGTGGAATCAAATTCTGGAAAGTTTTATTTTGCTCCAAAATTGTTTTGATTGAAAATCCTACGAGATCAGATAACCTTTTGGCCTGATCAGTTAGAAGGAGTTGATAGTGGTGACGTTGAGTACTCAGCGAGGACTTTGATCTTTGTATTAGCATACATTAGAGTTAGGCGACCCTAGTAGCCTGGCCTAGTTCTAGGGGTTGTCTTACTCCGAATGGGGTGACAGGACATTGAGACGAGTCATCTTGGCTAGCCTTCTAGACCCTGGAAATTACTGTGACTTGTGTGCACTTTGTGATTTGGGTTGTTCACGGGCTAGGTAAGATACCTGGCATTGTTCGAATCCCTTGCTGCCTCGATGGTGATTAACGTCAGGATTGGGACCCCTGACTTACGATAGCAAGCAAAAGATTATGTGCTGCGTGCACTGTAAATTATAGTACGCTACAATGTACTGATTCCGGTGATGCACAGATTGAGTTCTGGAGTAGTGGTCTCAATACAATGATATGTGGTGCTGAAGGCAAGGACTACGAAACTTACATACATGCCTACAATTTGTGGGAGAAATGCCTGTGTTTTAGAAATTGGGGCAATGATTTGAAATCTAAAATACCGTTTTCAAAAAATGATTGAGTTCTGAATAAACTATTATCCTTAGAGTGTTTTGAAAACCGCTTCCAGTAGGAAAAGAAAGATATGCTATTTCACAAAACTTTTGTGTTCTCTATTCTTTTGTAAAGCACTAGCATACACGAGACTCACTGGGTGATTGGTCACTCTCATGTATCTTTTATCTTACTTTTTTGTAGGATCCAGAGCTAAGCGGACTTATAGATAAAAGAAAGATACCACAAAGTCAGCAGTATAGGGCTGGACGGCTTTCCTTTTGATCATGTACTTCATTCTGTCGTATATAGAGGTGTCATGTATAAGATTCTCTGGTATATATTTATGTGTGGCCATCAGTATGAGATATTATTGTGTCTGGGCCATATATATATATATATATATATATATATATTTACTCTGCTCTTTTTGTTATAAAGACCCCTTGTCCGGGAGACTGGACGGGGTGACACCTACTATTGTTTTGCCTCTGTTGTTATCTTTAGTAAGGGTGTTACATTAAACATAATTAATTTGGCTCTTAGAAAAAACGTACATAGCTTCTTGGGAAGATGTACAGTTTCCTAAGCTAAGTGTATTAACCACCACAAATTAATTTTCCTTGTACGTAATGATCTAGAAGATAACTCCATCGAGGGGATGGTCGTTTTGTCTCATTTCCTGTGGACATACCTCGCACTACAACCTCCAACGTGGGCTGGCTGATCATAGTACGTGCCCCAGGTTATTAATTACATTCTTCCATTAGTTTTAAATCCTTGTTGTATCTCTATCCTATACGAGTTCACTCATAGGGTGACACGAGGAGAACTACGATCTCTAATGAGAATCGTGATAGAAGCCATAGGGCCATTATAACCCACTTTGTTTTTCAAAAAAGGGTTTTCTTGAAAAAAAATATCATTTGAAAATTTTCAATTAAGTTCTCTTTTAACTTAAAATAAAATATCTAAATCCATAAAAAAAAAAAATTCTATGTCAAGGTTTATATCCTTTGAGAAATTTTTCCTCATAGATTAACTTTATTTAAGTTAAAAACTTAATAATTTCAAAAGTTTTCCATTTAAAATTTCTAGAGATTTTGATCTCAAGGTTTTATTTGACAAAAATAAATTTTACTTTCCTAAAATGAACTCACAGCTTTCTATTTTAATTTACAAAAATTTCTAAATCCAAAATATTTTCTTTGTCAAGGATAAAAACCTTTAAGAAAATAACCAAGGATAAATTTTTGTTTAAGTTAAAATAACCATTTAATTAAAGAAAAATATTTTTTCCTTATCAAATAAAATTTTCCAAAGACTTTGGTCTTTGAAAAAATGTGCACATATGACTTAAAATAATTAGCATGCTAGAAAACTATAAATGTTTTTATGCGTTGCTATTTTTTAATCTTAAGTGCCCACATAATAGAAATTAAACACATTAATTAAATTAATTAATGATCTTGTTGAATCCTAAAAATTATTTACTATTATTTTTCATGAAAAATATTCAAAGAATACTAACTATTACAAAAATAATAACTTCGCCTAGTATGGGACCAAAAATCAGAAAATAAAAAAAATATATATTTTTTCTAGTCTTGTGCACCTGTCATACAAGATCATGGCCCATGGGAAGACCCATGGGCCATAGGCCATGGTCGCAGGAATGTGCCCGTGAAACAGCCCAAGAAACTCCTGGGCATGATGAATTGCATCATTCCCTGGATGTTATTTGCATCCTAGCTTCACATGGTCGAGGCGACGCGCACCTGGGCCCAGCTGTGGCTGTGAGCTATGACTAGCCTGGGCGTAGCCTCAGCTCTAGGCACGACTGAGCCACGGCTCAGCTCTACTTAACGGCTAGGCTTGGTGGCTCCATCCGTCTTCCTCCTCAGTTTTTTTTCCAACTGTTTTGTCTGTTGTTTTTCTCTTGACATCTCTACAATGCTTTGTGATCGTCCAAGCCAGTTCCTTGTTACATTTTTCAACAAAAAATATCACATCTGCCTATACACTTTTAAATCCGGTTTACATGAAAGCTTAACAAAGAATTAAAAAATTTTACCAGTGTTTCTATACCTCTACCATGAGGTCTACAAACGAAACTACCCATAACAAAAATAGCGAAGAATCTCATGGTATTAATCAAAATTAGTCTTGCCAATTTTATTATCTAGCATGCATTAATCCTACGCCTTTCAAAGCAACGGTCTCTAATACCACTTGATGCTCTAAAAACTTACAAAAGGCATTCTCACTATAAATAGAACCAGAAAAAGAACCAGACATGGCACAACAAAAGCAAAAAAGAAATAATACTTTTGCGTATCTTTGGTCTGTTTAGCTGAGGAGAATATGTGTGAACCACTGGAGTGGCTTCTTGTCTCGATGATGACTCCGGCTAAAAACTAGTAATCTGATGCCTACTCATCCAGGGCATGAATTCAAAGCCTTTACTTCTCAAAATATTCCACCGCCCAATCTATGTTGGTGAAACAACTTAGGTGAGAAAAAACTTTTCTTGATCCTTTACTATTGATTAGCAAAATCAAGAAGGAAAAAGGACACGAACGAGAGAGAGACTTAGAAGAGAAAAGCTTTGGTTTTTTTTTTCCTCACTGTCATGTGTTCTATGTGTATTCCTCAACAGACACCCGCGACTCCTATTCACTATCCTGATAACCAAACCCCAGTATTTTTAATATTCCAAAACATCTAGAGGCTATCAATAGAAGAGATTTGGCTTAGCCTTAACTCTTCTTGTTCAGGAATAATAAAAAAAAAAAAACCCTTTAGTCCAGGCTTTTGGACCCAACGAGACTAAAATAATAACCATTAATTATTTGTTTCCTATGCCGATTAAAATAATCCAATAAATAATTAATGAGCCCAAATGAATTAAAATAATTATATAAGCCTTTTATTAACTTGTTGAAGCCCAGGTCAATTTTTCTAATTTCTTCAATCTAGGCTTAGGCCCTAAATAATTAATTTACCAATTAAACAAGATAATAAATTTAATTTTTCTCATTCTTTTATTTTATTCCAGTCTAAAAATATATTAGACTTCCTGAATCAAATAAAATTATTTTTAATTGTGACCATTTCCTCGACCTAAAATAATTAGGACTTACGAGTTATTCCAAGGACCAAAAAGACACCTCACTTTGGCTACTAAAATGACCAAAATTCCCTTACTATATAAATAGTTGTATTTTACATTTTAAATATTTTTTAATACCACCATTTGAAAATATTGACCCTAAGGACAATGTTACATTTGCTATGTCTTCGACTTATTGGTAAAATGACTTAAATACCCCTCTACACACCGCCGTGCATTTAGAGAGGAAAAAGTATACTACCACATCTCTAGAAGACATCTACCATCCTTAGGCTTCTAGTCTAATGAGTCGTGACTTCTTAGAATAATTTCTCTTTCAAACGGAGCTACCATAAAGCCAATATCCAAGTCATGTTCCCTAAGGCCCTAGATAATTAAATCATTCGAACAACCATAAAGGATGATATAGTGTAGACACTATCTTATACAAGTCTTTCTTGACTAACTAGTTACATATACTCAACATACAAGTATATTGGTCCTTCTAGAGAACCTCGACTATAGTATATCAAAGCACAAACTTCTAGCTTTGTCAAACCACCAACTTATACTCAAGCTGTAGAGTACAAGTCCAAGCTGTGGCAGTAGTAGTCTAGTTTTCTATCATAAAGTACTTTTAGAAACCACTACTACAGGTCATATTCTACCCATTCGAAATATGCTTGTGTTATGAAATGAGAAGACTACTCATTGGCTAAATGTAAGCCATTCCCTATTTAGAATTCACAACATAATAACCTTGCCATGATGGAATTCCTATTCTCATCATTCGGTTATGAATAGTTATTTATGTTTTAAGTATCCCATGGTCTATACCTTACTGTGAAAGACCTCCATTCAATGAACCATTTACTTAATCATAATAAGTCTTTTTTAATAAAATTATGCAAAAATACAAAGAAGATTTCACAAACAATTTATGAGAACAATACGCATACTAATACAAGTCAAAATTATAACCGAAACCTAGTCTAAAAGGGCATACATCCCAATAATCTCCCACTTGCATTCCAAGACTAAGTAAGTCTATAGGTGCTCACCCCTATATCATTTAAGTGTCTTCTAAAGACTCTTTCCACCAAAGGCTTGGTGAAAAGATCAGCTAGATTGTTCTCCGAGGTAATCTGTTCCACTACGACATCCTGTCTTTGGATGAAATCCCGAATCAGGTGGTACTTTGTCTTTATGTGCTTTACCTTTTTGTGGTTCCTTTTGTTCTTTGGATTATGAGACTGTACCAGTGTTATCGCAATACATCACAACTAGTTTGTCCATTTGTGGCACGACTCTAAGTTCCAAAAAGAAGTTCCAGAGCCAAACTACTTCCTTGGATGCCTCTGAAGCTACCATATATTTAGTTTCTATGGTTGAGTCAAGAATGTAAGATTACTTGATACTCCTCCATAAAATAGCTCCTCCAGACAAGGTGAAGATATATCCACTAGTGAAGTTTCTCTTATACATATCATCCTAGAAGTCTGAGTCTATGTATCCTATAGGAACCAAGTCATCAGTCATGTAAACCAGCATATAATCTTTTATACCTTTAAGATACCTGAGAATATACTTTACAGCCAGTCAGTCAATCTCCCTGGGGTTTGACTAATATCTACTAATTAAGCTTACGACAAAGCAGATATCTAGCCTAGTGCATAGCATGGCGTACATGAGACTTCCCATAGCTGAAGCATAGGGAATCCTACTCATTCTATCTTTTTCATGTTGAGACTTTGGATAGTCCTTTGAAGAAAAAGATAATTCATATCTATAATGGATCAACACCCCCTTGCATGAGTCCATGCTGAACTTGGCTAGCATCTTGTCAATGTATATAGCTTGGGATAAACCTAACATTCTTTGCTTCCTATTTCTAAGAAATTATTATGAGAATATAACTGCCTTCACCTAAGTCCTTCATACTAAATTGACTAGATAGCCAAACCTTAGTAGATGACAGTGTCCCTAAATTATCTCCAATGAGTAGAATGTCATCCACATACAGTACAAGAAAAATCACGTTTCTTGCTTCTAGTTTTCTATATATACATAGTTCATCCTCATTTTGAATGAAATCGTAAGATTTTACGGTCTCATCAAAATGAATGTTCCATGCTCTAGATGTAACATCCTACTACATATGCCATACTAGGGTTGGGGATATCGCCCCGTCCACATGACAAGGGGTCTTTATAACTAGGACACACAAAATAAAATAAAAAAATAATTCAAAATTAAACTTATTACAACCCAGCAATACATGAACAAATTAAAAAATAAATGTCTGCTACTGTATCTCAAAAGGAATGCATAGGAAAATAACAATGAGTCTTTAAAACATAGGCAATTCTCTAGCTAATAACCTTCACAACAGGATCGACCTGAAAACATGGTATAAAAGGTGGTGAGATATAAATCTCAGTAAGATCGTGTGTGCTTTGAGTGTTTCAGGTAAAATAGTTCATGTATGCAAGTTGTGAAAGTTTCATAAAAGAAAGTGCTGGCAAGCTTTAAATAAATTTCATAAAGAGTGGTGTTATACTTTCCAAACATACATGTGCACAATAATTACAACCACTCAAAAGAGGTAGCCTGGCACCACACTTTGTGCATCATGACAATATAACGATAAAAATGCCACACTTTGTGCATACTGACACAAGTTAGGTGTATGGCCTACCAAGTGAGATATTCCTCCATCTCTACATCCAAACTTACCGGTTGTCCACTCTGGAAACACACAGTTCACTCGACTGAACTTGCTAGCTCAGGCCGGTATGACCTACAGGACTGGCATCCTATCCGGGAAGGACTCACCCCCCAGAGGTGGCCACATACTTAGAGACTTATCCTAACCCTTCAAGGACTACTCCAAGTTGTCCACCCTTATTGAGTACTCAATATTGTTTGTTGCACTTGGGAGGAAAAATATCATACAATGATTCACTTGAAAATAGCAATTATGGTTTCTAAAATTCTTGCCAAAGTTGGGTTTTTAGGAAAAGTTTAGCGTTTGGTGTGAAATTGTTTGTTTAGTTTCAAATGGTTTGCTTGACTGAAAGAAAAAGGAAAATTGTTCATAATTGCCTTTACAATTCAAATACTCGTATACATTAAGTTTCACTTGCCACAATAACTTTGGTCTTCAAATGGTTCCATGCAAGAACTTACCTGATCTTTTGCTCTTCTTGAGATCAAAAGTCTTCTAAGGTATAAGACAATATCCAGACCATATTTGCCTTAAATAAATAATTCCTAGTTCAACTAGTCACAACCACAACTAACCATGACCATAATGTCTTAGGCTTTGACACTAGTTGATAAAATATTTTATGAAATAAACTAGGCTTGAGAAGTTAAAATAAATTGGTGCTATAAAATAAATAATAATAAGTTATAGTTCCAAATAATAAATAATGAGTAATATTTCTAATAAATAAAATTAGTGTTAAATATTGGATAGTAATAATCCCTAAATAATATTGGTAAATAGTAACAATTAAATAGTATTATTATAAATAAAAATATTACCTATTTTTTAAATTAATAATTAATAGTTAATAAATAAACATTAAAATTAATAATAAATGAATTTTACTTTATTTAATAAATAACAAATAAATTTTAATATAAATAATATTTATAGATATAGAAAAAAGTTTTAGTAAGGCTAACTAATATTACTACTATGTTCTACAAGGTCATTTGATATTACTTAATTCTAATATTTTATTATTTATTTTTAATAAAAGGATTTTATTTATTTAACTAATAAGATAATAATATTTTTAAATAATACTCTATTTCAAACCTACCTAATGTTTTTCGAATTTTTATAGATTAAATTGAATAATAATTCTAATTAAATTAATAACAATAATGTTAGTAAAAATAATTCTAGAATTAATAAAAATAGTTCTTACCATAATTTTCTATTGTTAGAGAAGATCTATGAACATATTCTAATATAATAAATAACATGTTAATCTATCCATGAATATAGTCTTGAATCAACAAATATTATAACATGAATAATCTTCCACTAGGCATAAAATAATATCATAAAGGCCTAATCGCCAATGGTGGCATAATATCTAACATGCATCAAAACATCCATAAATCTTTTTAATCATGATGAACATATAGATTCTAAAACAAAACCCATAAGGCATAACATTCATTCCAACTCTCATGTCCTAACTCCATCCCCTTCATCTACATACATATACTCAACCCCTACTTTATTCAATCATTCTATCAACATCTAGGAGTCTTGATTCTAAAAATTAAAAAGGAATATTACGGAAATATACTTGATTGACGATCGTTTGATGAAGGATTTTCCTTGGTTAGCGAAGATCCTCAAGTGCTTGATGGCCTTTAGTGGTCCGAAAGTAGCCATAGTTGACCATCACCATTTCGGCCAAGAGAGGGAGAGAGTGTGTGTGTGAGAGAGAGAGAGATGAATGATACTAGAAAGGAATATTAGAAGTTGAATAGAAGAGGAAGAACAAGCAGGTTGTTCTTATTTTACCTTTTGGTGCTCTTGGAACTGTCAACAAAAAATGTTGGTTTGATTTGTTTGGAAATCCAACTTTGTGTGATATGGTGTTATAAAGTGAAGAAATGAAGTACATAGTTTGAATATGGTTGATCTAGAGTGTTTGGGAGTGATTGGCAGTTTTTAGGATTCGTTTAGGTTTGAAGATATGAAGTGTGTGTTCTTGGTGTTCTTTGAGAGAGTTTGAGAGAAAAGGGATTTTGAGTGTGGCTGGAATTATGATGGCCGAATGTCCTAGGAAAGAAGGAGTTTTCGGTTATCAAGAATGAGTGAGAAGGTTTTCATATTTTTTTGAAATTCAAATGGAGAAAAAGGTGGAGTTGTTTGAGGTATAAGATTAGTTAATGGAGTTTGTTCATGGAAGGTCTTTTGTTCTTCAATGGTGTATGGTTGAATTAGCTAGGTTTCTATCAAAGAATGAAGGGTTGTTCAAACCTAAGGCTGGCTGAAAATGGTCTTATAATGGCAGAGGATTTTCTGGTTTTATCACTTAGCTATAGGAGTGTTTTAATGGAACAAAATCTGAAATTTAGTTTGAAGTTTGAATAAATTTTGGATAGAGTGATCTTAGGAGCTTTTTGAGGTATGATCATGGAGTCCTAATATTCAAGGTTGGAGAGGAAGCCAAGACGTTCAGTCCATGGCTGTACAAGGTCCAAGTTTCAGTGGGTTCTGATGAAGAATTTCGGCCTTAGCCTTGAAGTGACAAGCTGGAAAAAATTCTAGAATTTAAGCTTCAAGAACACTTGGGATTGCAATGGTTTTGGTGCAGAATTTTTTGTTCTCTTTGGCATGATTTTGCAGCTGGTTTTTAATGGTGTTTGAAGGTCTTTTATTGGTGGTTTTCCAGCCTTCATCTTGAAGAAAAATAGAGGAAGTTCTAACCGTTCATATGTTCTAAGGGTGGCTTCAAATTCTATTTTTAATGCGGCTAGTTTGCTGAAACGAATTTCTGGTTTTGGGATGTTTGCACAGTCCGAAAATTCACTGAATTTCCAGCCTTCAACCGTACATAAAATGTGTATTTTTCTTGTAGAAATTGGGTAGGAAAGCTGGCTGAAACTTTCAAAAACAGCCTTGAGGGAAATTTGGAATATTTTCCACATTTTTCTTTACTGAAACATAAACAAGATGAAGATGGAGTTTGAAGGAATAGCTATGGTGTTTTCTTTTCCTTGGAATCCCTACCTAATTCTTCTCCTCACTTTCAACCTCATCTATCCCACAAAAGCTAATTTTTGAATTCTAAACTAGGGATTTATCACAGAATTTTTATGATTAAAAATGGATTAATGAATTAAGGATAGTTTAAATTTCAAAGATGTTAGGACAAGGCTAGCAAAATTAAAGGAGACAAGAATTCTTCTAGAATTCTTTTTAGGACAAGGCCACATGGTCAAGACATTACCATTATATCTTCCTTAAGATAACATTCCTATCTTTAGGGAATGTAAGAAAAACAAAAATCCAAACATAACTAAGATAAATATGAATAAAACTTAAGTAATGGGATTTGAACTCAAGACCTTAGAGATTAATCACAAAGCTCTAAACGCTTAACCACACTAACTTTTGTTCTAATTTTCTCAACCAAATATTCTTCTAATCTAAACCTCAAGCCATCTTTCTATTTTTACGTCAACCAAAATTACCTTTTTACCCTTTCTACCCATCAAGCATAAATAAATTATTTAACCTATAACCTACAATTCTAAGCCATGTAAAATCATTCAAAAGGTATATTTTTATACATGATGCGATGATATACATCCCATCCCCCTTACTCTAGAGTTGGCTTTAGGTGGGATTTCACACTAGATGCGTACTTAATTATATAAATGGATTTCTTAAGCTTACAAACCATATGCTATTGGCCTTTAGCAATGAAGCCTTTTGGTTTAGAAAGATGTCTTCACTAAGATGGCCATTTAAAAATGTAGTCTTGACATCCATTTTCCATATCTCATATTCATAATGATATGCGATGGCAAGGAGGATACAAATGGAATTAAGCATGGGTACCGGGGAAAAGGTTTCCTCATAATCAATCCCTTCTTTCCGATTATACCCTTTCGCTACAAGCATAGCTTTGAAAATTTTCACCTTCCCATCCGTTTGCCTCTTCCTCTTGTACACCCACTTACACCTAATGGATTTTATCCCTTCAAGTAAAACTACAAGATCCCAAACCTGATTGAAGTACATAGACTTAATCTCGGCTCTCATTGTTTCATGCCATAGGTTTACATCGGCATTAGCAGTAGCCTCCTCGTATCTAGTAGGATATTTTTCCTGATGGTCAGAGACTAGGTCAAAAACCACTCCAGTCCATCTTTCTGTAACTCCAGATATCCTTCCACTATGAGGCGGCTCCATTTGTATAGGTTCCTAAGGCTATACCTCTTCTTGTTCTATAATCAGGTTAGGAGAAGTTGATTCAGAAGATAATTTCTCTTCGAGTTCCAACCTTGCCGAACCTTTAGTGGATGTACTTTATTTATCCTGCAAGTATCTAGTATTAGTACTCACAAGTAGTTTTTGCTCCTTGGGATGATTAATGTAATCACCCTTGTTACCTTTTGGATACCCAACAAAATAGCATAATTCTAATTTTGTTTCTAACTTGTCTCCCTTGATTAGTACATAAGCTGGACAACCCCATATCTTAAGATAATTTAGACTTGGCTTACGCCTAGTCCACATCTCATAAGGTGTCCTAGGTACTTAATTAGAAGGCACCAAGTTCAGAATATATAACACTATTTCTATGACATATCCCCAAAAAAGACACTGAATGAGTAACATAAAACATCATGCTTCGGACCATTTCCATCAATGTCCTATTCCTTCTCTAAACTACTCCATTCTACTAGGGTGTCCCCAGCGCAGAGAGAAAGGAAACTATCCCATGATATACAATGTAGTCCTTGAATTCAACAAAGAGGTATTCTCTACCACGATCCAATCGTAAGCTCTTGATTAGTTTACCTGTCTGATACTCCACTTCAGCCATAAACTCTGTGAACTTGCCAAAAGAGTTAAACTTGCATCTTATCAAATAAACATAACCAAACCTTATACAATAATCTGTGAAAGTGATGAAGTACTCAAACCCCCTTCTTGCTGGTGTAGACAAAGGACCACACACATCAGTGTGAACAAGATTCAATTCTTCTTTGGCTCTATCTGCCTTTTGGGTAAAGAACCTTTTGGTCATCTTTTCCATATAATAGGATTCATAATGAGGCCAAGTTTTCAATTTCAATGAGCCTAAAGGCCCATCATGGATTAACCTTCAAATCCTGGTTGAGTTAATATGACCCAACTTTAGATGCCAAAGATATGAGTCATTGACATTGGTCTTTCTCTACCTATTTAAAGGGTAAGATTCAATTGATTGTTAATAGGATTAATGAAGAAAGATTTCCATGCATATGCCCAATACATATAACTTCTCCATTTCTAGTAATAGTTATACCAAAATGGAAAAAACAGAATATCCTTGATTTATTAGTTTTGCAACTGAAACTAAATTCTGTCTAAAATCAGGAACAAATAAAACATCCTTCAAAACTATTATTCTATTACAATCAAAACTATGTTCTAGTTCTCCCACTGCAAGGCCACAAACTTGTGCTCCATTTCCCACGTATAATCCATGTTTGCCCTTCTGCATTCCTCTAATCTTCCAAAACCCCTGCAAAAAGTTACTGATATAATCAGTGGCTCCTAAATCAACAATCCAAGTGGAAGTTGATCCAACTATTGATACAGACTCTAGATCGAAAACATTACCTGTAGAGTTTTTCCTGGCCTAAAGATCTGGACACTTCTTTTTCTAGTATCCCTTTTTCCCACATTTTAAGCATTTGCCTAGGGTTTGTCTTTGGACTGGGACTTGGGCTAGTGTACTGCATTCCCTTTCTTCTTCTTGAACTTTCTAGGCTTGGGCCTAGTTCTTGAAGAAGAAGCCATCATAGCCCCAGCTTGTGGCTTCATGACCTTCTCAACTACTGGGGCTCCTTCATCAACTTCATTAAACTCATGTTTAACTTGTTCAGGTTGAACTTCAACTTTCACTGAGTGAAGAAGCCCAAAAAATATTCGAGAACCATGTCCACTTGGCTCTCTAGGTCAATGACAGCCCCCAAGACTTCTGTTTCCTCAAAAGCAGCAATCATCTTGAGCATATACTCTATGACTGATGATCCCTCAACTATCTTAGTGTTTATTATTGTTCGAGGAGCCTCCGGCCTTGTAGGCTGGCTCTTATCTGTGAGCATTGTGGCTAGTGATGTACCTATGTCATATGCAGTTGTCATGTGCTTATTTTTGTATTGGAGCACATTAGACATGGAGGCTAACATATAGCATTGGGCCATCTCGTTAAGATTTATATCCTTTGAGAAAATTTTCCTCACTGATTAATTTTATTTAAGTTAAAAACTTAATAACTTCAATATTTTTCCATTTAAAATTTCCTAAATATTTTGATGTCAGTGTTTTATTTGACAAAAAAAAAAAAAATTCCTTTGTAAAATGAATTAAAACGGCTTTCTATTTTAACTGACAAAAATTTCTAAATCCAAAATATTTTCTACGTCAAGGATAAAAACCTTTAAGAAATAACCAAGGATTATTTTTTGTTTAAGTTAAAATAAACATTTAATTAAAGAAAAATATTTGTTCTTGTTAAATAAAATTTCCCAAATACTTTAGTTGTAACACTCCACTACCTTTGTACCTTATTAGGGCTGGAGATGTCGCCCCGTCCATAGGACATGGGGGCTTTATAACTAGGACTCACAAAAGAAATAAAAAAGATGATTCAAATTTAACCTTATTACAACTTAAAGAATAGATGAACAATTCCCAAAATAAGTAAATGTCTGCTAGAGTCTCTCAAAATGAAATACATAGGAAAAGCAATAAGTTTTCAAAATATAAAGGCAATCTCTAATCAATAACCTTCACAGCAAGATTGACCTAAAAGTATGATATTAAAAAAAAGGTGGTGAGACATAAATCTCAGTAAACCCGTGTGTGCTTTAGGTGCTTCAAGTAAAACAATTCATGTATGCAAGTTGAGAAATTTTTATAAAAGTAAAGTGCTAGCAAGTCTCAAATAAATTTCACAAGTGAGGAGTGGTGTTTTCCTTTCAAAATCCATACATGTATACAATAAAAACAACCACTCAAAAGAAGTAGCCATGGCACCACACTTTGTGTACCATGACAAAAGAATGTTCAAGATGCCACACTTTGTGCATCCTAACACAAGGTAGGCGTATGGCCTACTCAGTGAGATACTCCTCCATCTGTACACCCAAACTTACTAGTTGTCTATTCTGAAAATACAAAGTCCACTTAACAGTACATGCTAGCTCGGACTGGTATGATCTACAGAACTATCAACCAATCGTGAAAGGACTCACCTCTCAAAGGTGGCCACCTACTGAGAGACTTACCCTAACCCTTCAAAGACTAGTCCTAGTAGTCTACCCATATTGAATGTTCAATGTTGTATTTATCCCTCTTAGGGAAAAAAAAAAAAGATCATACAATGTGTTTTCTTTGAAATAGCAATTATGGTTTTCTAAATCCTTGTCAAAGTTGGTTTTTAGGAAAAGTTTAGCATTTTGTGTAAAATTGCTTATTCAACTTGAAATTGTTTGATTGGCTAGAAAAGAAAATGAAATTTGGTCCATTACATCTGTAGTACATTTTCATGTATACATCATGTTTGACTTGCCAAGGTGGCTTTGATCCTCAAATAGTTTTACGCAAGGACTTACCTAATCTCTTGCTTTTCCTAGGTACAATAGCCTTCCAAGATTGTTCAAGGCAACCTAACCCCACCTGGGGTAAATATAGGGTCAAAGTCCCAACATCCAGATAATACTTGATTTAAATAAATAGCTCTTAGCCTAACATGCTTATGTTGGAATATGAGCTCTCAAGACTAGGTTTCTGATATAATTATAGAATTTATTAATAAAAGAATTTATTCTCAAAAATTTATTTGTGAATTTTATTTTATTTGTGCATGATTTACTTTTGGAAAAAACCCATTATGTTTAAGTATGTAATCAATGTAAATGGTGGTCCTTCAAAGTAAGGTATGAATCACGGGTTACTTAACAAATAAACATTTGTTCTTAACCGATTGATGAGAATGGGAATCTCATCATGTTTAGGTTATTATGTTAAGAATTTCAAATGGGGAATGGCTTACCTTTAGTCAGTGGGTAGTCCACTCACTTCATAGCATGAGCGTATTTCGAATACGTAGAATAGGACCTGTAGTAGTGATTTCTAAAAGTACTATTTAGTAGAAACACAGACTACTACTGCTACAACGTGGACTAATATGCTACCACTTGAGTATGAGTTGGTGGTCGGACGAAGCTGGAAGCATGTACTTTGATATGCTGTAGTTGAGATTTTAACGTAGAGCCGAGATACTTATATATTAGGTATATGTGACTAATTGGTTAAGACAGACTTGTACAAGACAGATTCTATGCTATATTGCCCCTTGTGACTGTTTGAATGATCTAAATATCCAAGGCCCTGGGGGAACATGACTTGAACGTTTGTTTTAGGGTAGCTCCCTTGGAAAGCGAAAATATTCCAGGAGTCGTGGATCATTAGACTAGAGGTCTAAGGATAGTAGATGTCTTTTAGAGAGGTGTAAGTACACTCTTCCTCTCTAAACGTATAGGGGTATTTTAGTCATTACACCTGTAGGTCAGAGACTTTGCTAACGCAACATTATCCTTGGGGTCAATATTTCCTTATGGTGATATTAGAAAATATTTAAAATGCAAAATACAACTATATTTATAGCATGGGTGTTTTGGTCATTTTAGTAGCCAAGGCGATGTGTCTTTTGGTCCTTGGAATAGACCATAAGTCCAGATGGTTTTGGGTTAAGGGATTGATCTTATATTAAATGGATTTTATTTTATTCGAGTAGCCTAGTTTATTTATTGGGCTAGAATAAAATAAAAGGTCCAAAAAGGGAGAATTATATATTGGCCCATTTGGGTTATTTAATTAATTTAATTACTGGGGTTGTATTAGTACAGGAATAATTAAATTGAATTAAAGGCTTAACCCAATGAACTAGGCCAAGGCTTGAGGTTTATATTGGTCCATTTGGGTTATTTAATTATCGAGCTTGTATTAGTCTAGGAATAATTAAATTGAATTAAAGTCTTAACCAATGAATTGTGCCATAGGTCCATAGACCGAGTTAATGGCTTAATATGACATAGGCCATAGGGCTTCTTTGATTTTTTAATGCCTGGATAATAACCTTTTATCAAGGCAGTTGAGATTGAATAGAAAAAATGAGTTTTTCACAGAACATTTTTTTTCCTCAAGCCTCTCTTCGTCTCTTTTGTGAGTCCTGTGTTCTCTTGCCGTTGAATAGCAAGAACAAAGGCACAGTTTTTTTCCTGATTCATGCTTATTAGCATTTAGTCGGAAAAAGGAAGATTATCCTCTTCATCCATAGCCTTCACCAAGTTTTTAGGAGCGGTCATATTCCGAAAGACAAGAGGCGTTGCGTTGATGCCCAGAAGAAGCTAACGGCTTGCAGGACAACAACTTGAAGAATTGATCTCAGAACTAGAAGTGGTTTAGACTGAGTTAACGTCACCCCCTAGACCAATGGAAAAACACAGAGGTAAACCACTTTTCTGCGCTAATATGTTTTTTTGTTTTGTAACATGCAGCGGTGTTTTTTGTTTTTCTCATATTTACGTTCAAGTGGTTTCAGAGCAATATAAGTTGCATTTTAGTGAATACAATTAGTCAGATTATTATAATCTATGATGCTTCATGTTTTCTAGTATGGGTAGTCATCCTCTGTAAGTCTCATAATTAAGATATAGGACCTCTCTCTCTCTCTCTCTATATATATATATATATATATATATTATGGCTTTCATAGTATTTGTGTAAGCATATAATTAAAGGCATAGGTGTCAGCGGATTGTTTTTGATGATTTTTGGTGAAATCTATGAAAAAAAAGAGGATCAGTAGCTTCTAAAATGCAGAGAAAACAACGAAGAAGATGATCACTGTAGCAGCCAAGCCACAAACAGCCAAGCCGTTTAGCCGAGTAGCGCTACGATGTGAGAGGCCATTTTTGTTTTATTTTTGCACTACAAAATTATTTTTGTCAAATTAAGCTTGCAACCAAAGTCTATAGAAAGTTTAAAAGGAATTTTTTTGTAAATCATTAAGTACTTAACTGTGTAAAATAAATTCATAGAAAATCTCTTAAAGGATTTTACATTGACATAGAGATTTATAAATTTAGATATTTTACAAAAGAGTTAAGGGATACTTAATGGGATGTTTTCAAAACGATATTTTTTTAAAAAAATCATTGTTTTAAAAGACTAAGTGGGAGAGGGGTTCCAATGTCTCCACGGCTTCCATCACGATCCTCATTAGAGACCGTGGGTCCTCTCGTGGCACCCTGGGAGTGAACCCATAGATGATGTTGATACCACAACGATCTAGAACTAATGGATGGATGTAATTAATAACCCGGGACACGTGCTATGATCGGTCAACCCACGTTGGAGATTATAGTGCGAGGAATATCCATAGGGAATGAGAAGAAAGGACCATCCCATCAATGGAGTTATCTTCTAGATCATTACATAGAAGGGAAATTATTTTGTGGTGGTTAATACACTTAGGTTACGAAACTGTTAATATTCCCATGAAGCTATGTCAGTTTTCCTAAGAGCCAATTTAATCATATTAAAGATAATGGTGATAGGGTATAAATGATTTTTGTTTTTGTTTTATTTTTTTACAAACTGAGATATCTATTATTTTCAAATTTTCAATGGTTGGGGGAGGTTCTTTTAGTCATTTGGTCGTTACTCTCTGAGAGAATAAGTTAACGGGTCCAAATTATGTAGATTGGAAAAGAAACTTGGACAAAATACTAACAATCAAGGAGTATAAATATGTCCTCAACGAAACCTACCCTTTTAACGGGGAAGGTTCCACTGATGTTGAGTGCGAGACTGAGAAGACATAGAAGAAAGCCGACGAGATGGCTCCTTGCTACATGTTGGCCACCATGTCTAATGTGCTCCAATCTAAACACGAGCACATTGCCACTGCGTACAACATTAACCAATCATTAGCCACGATATTCACTGATAAGAGCTGGCTTGCAAAGCAGGAAGCTCTTAGGACTATCATAAACACTAAGATGGCTGATGGAACATCAGTCAGGGAGCATATGCTTAAAATGATTGCTACTTTTGAGGAAACGGAAGTCTTAGGGCCTGTTACTGACTTCGAGAGCCAAGTGGACATAGTTCTCGAATCTCTGCCGAGCTCTTTGACTCAGTTCAAGTTGAACTATAACATGAACAAGTTAAATATAGATTTAACTGAGTTAATGAAAGAGCTCTAAGTGGCGGAGAATGTCATGAAGCTATAGTCCAAGGCTATAATTGCTAGGGCTTCTTCTTCCAGAACTGGGCCCAAGCCCAAGAAGTTCAAGAAGAAGAAAGGAAATGCAGTAGCCCAGCCCATGAACCAGTCCAACAAGCCAAAGGGCAAGTGCTGCAAGTGCAGGAAGAACAGACACTGGAAAAATGTGTGTCTAGAGCTTCAGGACAAGAAAAACATTACAGGTATTGTTCTCCATTTAAAGTCAGTTTCAATGGTTGGATCAACTTCCACTTGGATTGTTGATTTTGGAGCCACTAATCCTATCTGTAACTCCTTGTTGGGGTTTAGGAAGATAAAAAGACTCCAGAAAGGCGAGAGTGGACTACGAGTAGGAAATGGAGCGTAAGTATGTGCCCTTGCAGTGCGAGAGCTGTATCTTATTTTTTATTATAATAGAGTATTTATTTTGAAGGATATTTTATATGTATCTGGATTTAGACAGAATTTGATTTCAATTGCAAAACTTATAATTCAAGGATATTATGTTTCTTTCCATTTTGGTATTACTGTAAGTAGAAATGGAGAAGTTCTTTATTCTGGGCACATGTATGGAAACTTATTCTTTCTAAATTCTACAAACAATCAAATAAATAATGCTCAATCAAAACCTTTAAGCTGGTAGAGAAAGACCAATGTCAATGACTCATATCTTTGACATCTGAGATTGGGTTATGTTAATTCAACCAGGATTCAAAGATTAATCCATGATGAGCCCTTGGGCACATTAAGATTGGAAGGTTGGCCTCAGTGTGAATCCTACCTTATGGGAAAAATGACCAAAAGGTTGATAGAGGCAAGAAGATATTGGGCCTTGTTCACACAGATGTGTGTGGTCCTTTGTCTACACAGCTAGAGGGGGTTTTAAATACTTCATCACTTTCATAGATGATTGTACAAGGTTTGGTTATATCTACTTGATGAGGCACAAGTCTGACTCTTTTGACAAGTTAAAAGAGTTTAAGGCTGAAATGGAGTATCAGACAAATAAGCTAATCAAAACCTTACGATCGAATCGTAGTGAAGAGTACCTCCTCGGTGAATTCGAGAATTACATGGTACATCATGGGATAGTATCCCAAGTCTCTACATCGGGGACACCCCAGCAAAATGGAGTAGTTGAGAGAAGGAACAGAACATTGATGAAAATTGTCCGAAGCATGATGTCTCATGCTACTTTTCTGGTCTCTTTTTGGGGATATGCCCTGGAAACAGCAGCATACATTCTGAACTTAGTACCTTCCAAGTTAGTACCTAGGATACCATATGAGACATGGACTAAGTGTAAGCTAAGTCTGAATCATCTCGGGATATAGGGTTGTTCAGCTTATATACTAATCAAGGGAGACAAGCTAGAATCAATATCAGAATTATGCTATTTTGTAGGGTATCCCAAAGGGACAAAAGGAGGTTACTTTTATTATCCTAAGGAGCAGAAAGTACTAGTAAGTACTAATGCTAGATACTTGAAGGATGATCAAAGTACTTCTACTAAAGGTTCAACAAGGTTGGAACTCGAGGAGAAGTAATCTTTAGAATCAACTTCCTTAGACCCGATTGTGGAACATGAAAAGGCACTGTCTTAAGAACCTATACAAATGAAGCCTCATCGTAGCAGGAGGGTATCTAGGGTTCCAGAAAGATGGACTAGAGAAGATTTCGAGCTGGTTTCTGACCATTAGGAACAAGATCCTACAAGAAACGAAGAGACTACTGCTGACGCCGATGCAAATCTATGGCATGAAGCAATGAAAGTCGAGATTGAGTTTATGTACCTTAATCAGGTTTGGGATCATGTAGCTTCACTGGAAGGGATAAAACCCATTGGGTGTTAGTAGGTATAAAAGTGGAAAAGGGGAGCAGATGGGAAGGTGAAAACCTTCAAAGCTAAGCTCGTGGCGAAAGGGTATACTAAGAAAGAAGGGATCGACTATGAGGAAACCTTTTCCCCAATGACCATGTTTATGTCCATTCGTATCGTCCTTGCCATCATATGTCATTATGACTATGAGATATGACAAATGGATGTTAAGTTGGCATTTTTAAATGGCAATCTTAGTGAAGACATCTATCTAAACTAGAAGGCTTCATTGCTAAAGACCAAGAGTATATAGTTTGTAAGCTTAAGAATTCCATTTATGGACTTAAGCAGGCATCCAAAGCATAGAACATTCATTTTGATGAGACTGTAAAATCTTACAGTTTCATTCGAAAATGAGGATGAACTATGTGTGTATAGAAAACTGGAAGGAATAAACATGATTTTTCTTGTACTGTATGTGGATGACATTCTACTCATTAGAATAATGTAGGGACACTGTTATCTACTAAGGTTTGAGTATTTAGTCAATTTAGTATGAAGGACTTGGGAGAAGCCAGTTACATTCTCAGGATTAAGCTTCTTACAAATAAAAAGTAGAGAATGTTAGGATTATTGAGAGAGATTCAGGCACGACACATGACCGAACCTGGAGATAAACTTAGGTAAGGCATAAGCAACATATATTGACAAGATGCTGGTCAAGTTCAGCATGGACTCATGCAAGGGAGCTCTAATTCCTTGCAGACAAGGGTTATGTTTTTGTTCAAAGGATTGTCTTAAGTCCCAAGAAGAAAAAAACAGAATTAGTAGAATTTCCTACGCTTCAGCTGTGGGAAGTCTTATGTATGCACACTATGCACTAGGCCAGATATCTACTTTGTTGTAGGCTTAGTTAGCAGATATCAGTCAAATCCTGGGAGGTTTATTGGCAAGCTGTAAAGTATATTCTCAAGTACCTCAAAGGTACGAGAGATTATATGTTGGTTTACTGGGCTGATGACTAAGTTCGTACTGGATACATAGACTTAGAATTCTAGGCAGATAAGGATGAGAGAAAATCTACTAGTGGATATATCTTCACCTTATCTGGAGAAGCTGTTTCATGGAGGAATATCAAGCAATCTTGCATTGGTGACTCAACCTAGAAGCTGAGTATGTGGTAGCTTTGGAGGCATCCAACGAAGCAGTCTAGCTCTAGAAGTTCCTTTCAGAACTTGTAGTCGTGCCATACATGGACAGACCGATTGTGGTGTATTGTGATAACACTGGAGTAGTCTCGCAATCTAAAAAACCTAGAAACCATAAGAATGGGAAACACATTAAAAGGAAGTATCACCTAATTCGAAATTTAATTCAGAGATAGGAAATCGTGGTGGAACAGATAGCCTCGGAGAACAACCTAGCAGATCCATTCACCAAACCTTTGGCTGAGAGAGTCTTCAAGAGACACTTAGATGCCATAGGGGTGGGCACCTACATACTTTCTTAGTCTTTGAGTACAAGTGGGACATTGTTGGAATGTATGCCCTCTAGACTAGGTTTTTGATGTAATTATCTAATTTATTAATAAAAGAATTTATTCTAAAAAATTTATTTGTGCACGATTTACGTTTGGAAAAAAACCGTTATGATTAAGTAAGTGATCCATACGAATGGTGGTCTTTCAAAGTAAGGTATGGATCGTGGGTTACTTAACACATAAACCCGCAATCCAGTAAATTGTGCCGATTGACCCATTTGTTCTTAATCGATTGATGAGAATACGAATCTCATCATGTTTAGGATATTGTGTTATGAATTCTAAATAAAGATGGCTTACCTTTGGCCAGTAAGCAGTCTACTCACTTCATAGCATGAGCATATTTTGATTACGTAGAATAGGACTTGTAATAGTGGTTTCTAAAACTACTAATTAGAAAAAACTATACTATTACTGCTATAGCGTAGACTAATACTCTACCGCTCGAATATGAGTTGGTGGCCTAATGAAGTTGGAAGCATGTACTTTTGATATGCCGTAGTTGAGGTTCTATCGTCGAGCCAATATACTTGTATGTTAGGTATATGTGATTAGTTAGTTAAGACAGACTTGCACAAGATAGCTTTTGCGCTATATCGCCCCTTATGACTATTCGAATGATCTAAATATCCGGGCCCTTGCTGAACATGACTTGGATGTTTACTTTAGAGTAGCTCCATTGGAAAGCAGAAATATTCCAAGAGTCACGAATCATTGGACTAGAGGTCTAAGGATGGTAGATGTCTTTTAGAGAAGTGTTAGTACATTCTTCCTCTCTAACTACATGGCAATGCATAGAGGGGTATTTTAGTCATTACTCCTGCAGGTCGGAGACTTTGCTAACGAAGCATTATCCTTGAGGTCAATATTTCCTTATGGTAATATTAGGAAATATTTAAAATGCAAAATATAGCTATTTTTAGAGCAGTGTTATTTTGGTCATTTTAGTAGCCAAGGCGATGTGTCTTTTCGTCCTCGGAATAGCCCATAAGTCCTGATGGTTTTGGGTTGAGGAATTGGTCTTATATTAAATGGATTTTATTTTATTCAAGTAGCTTGTTTTATTTATTGGGCTAGAATAAAATAAAAGGTCAAAAAATAGAGAATTATATATTGGCCCATTTAGGTTATTTAATTAATTTAATTATTGGGTTGTATTAGTCCAGAAATAATTAAATTGAATTAAAGGCTTAACCCAATGAACTGGGCCAAGACTCGAGGTTTATATTAGTCCATTGGGGTTATTTAATTAATTTAATTATGGGGATTGTGTTATTCCAGGAATAATTAAAATGAATTAAAGGCTTAACCCAATGAACTGGGCTATAGGTCCATAGGCCAGGTTAGTGGCTTAATATGACATGGGCCTTAGGGCTTCTTTGATTTTTGAAGGCCCAAATAATAGCCTATTATCAAGGCAGTTGGGATTGAATAGAAAAACTGAGTCTTTCACAGAGCGTTTTTTTTCCTCGAGCCTCTCTTATTCTCTCTCGTGAGTCTGTGTTCTCTTGCCATTGAATAGCAAGAACAAAGGAACAGTTTTTTTCCTAATTAATACTTAATAGCATTTTGTCGAAAAAAGGAAGATCATCCTCTTCATCCATAGCCTTCACCAAGTATTCAGGCGCGGTCATATTCCGAAAGACAAGAGGGGTTGCGTTGATGCTCGGAAGAAGCTGATGGCTTGCAGGACAATAGTGTGAAGAATTGATCTCAGAACCAGAAGTGGTTCAGACTGAGTCGACAGCACCCCCTAGACCAGTGAAAAAACGCAGAGCTAAACAACTTTTCTGTGCTTTTTTTTTTTTTTTTTGGTTCTGTGACATGCATCAACGTTTTTTATTTTTGCCATATTTACGTTCAGCTTAAGCTCAACTAGATAAAACAACATTTAACTATGACAATAATGCCTTAAGCTTTAACACTAGTTGATAAAGTATTTTATAGAATAATATTAATTTGATTAGTTAAAATAAATAGGTGTTATGAATAATAAATAATAAATTATAATATCAACTATTTATTAACAAATAATAAATAATGAGAAATATTAATAATAAATAAATTTAGTAATAAATAATAAGTGCTATTAAAAATAAATCAAAAATAATATTGGTAATAAGTAATAAATAATATTACGACAAATAATAAGTATTATTAATAATATATTATAAATAATTTTAATAATAAATAGTAAATAACAAATAAAATTAATACTAAATAAATTATTCTAATATAAATAATATTTATGAGTGTAAATGTAAGTTTTAGTAAGGCTAACTAATAATAATATGAATATAAAAGACATTTGGTATTAATTAATTCCAATATATTATTATTTATATTTAATGAAAATATTACTATTTATTTATCTAATAAAATAATAATATTTCAAATAATTATTAATTTTTAAAATATTTGTGTTTATCAAAATTATCCAATAAAATAAAATAATAATAATTATTATTATAATTATAATAATAATTATAATAATAATAATAATAATAATAATAATAATAATAATAATAATGATAGTAAGAATAATATTAAAAATAATAAAAGTAGTTCTTATAATAATTTTTAATGATCATCGTGAAATACTAGAGAAAATCTATATATATTCATACACACATAGATCCAACAAACAGCATGTTGATTTATCCAAAAATGGACTTGTATTAACATATATGACAACAAATGTGATATTCTACTAGCCATAATATCATCTATGGATTTATTGAAAAGTAATATCATGAAAGCATAATCAACAAGGGTGGTATAATGTCTATCATACATCAATACATCTATAAAGCCCTTAATCATAATGAACATACAATGATCTTAAAGCATAATCCAATCTTCATGTCTTACATTTATTTCCCCTCATATACATATCTCCAACCTAATATTATTCAATCAACCTATCAATACCATCATCTACAAGCCTTGAGTTAGAGAATTTAAAGAGAAGGTCATGAAAGAAATACTTGTTTTGATGATCATTAGTTGAAGATATTGCCTTGTGCAATGAAGATCCTTGGGTGTTTGAAGAGTCCTTCCTTGGTCGAAATTTTTCAAGAATGGCCATTAATGATTTGGCAAAGAGAGAGAAAGCGTGTGAGGGAGAGAGAGAGAGAAAGAGATTAGTATAATAATGAAATGGTGATGAAGAGATGAAGAAGGTCCAAGGTGTTTAAATTTACCTTATTGATATTCTTCTTGTTCTTGACTGAAAAGTGTGTTTGATCCTAATGGAAGATCAACTTTGGTGTTTTCGGTGTTATGGAGTGGCCTAGGAGTGAGTATGGACCGAGTCCTAGTTGGTTTGAGGGTTCTTGGAGTGATTTGGGATGAATAAGGGTGATTGGAGGTTGAAGAAGTTTAGTGTGTTATTGGTGTTCTTATTATTTTTTAGAGAGAGTGTTTCGTGTCTGTCTTGTGAATGATGGCCGAAAGGCCTAGCTAGGGGAAAGGATTTCGGTTATCCAAGAAAGGGAGAGAGAGTTTCAGCTTTTTAAAATTTCAGATTGAGGAAAATATCGAGATGTTTGAGGTAGAAGATTGGGTAATGGTGTTTGCTCCTTGAAGGTTTCTTGTCCTTCAATGGTGGATGGCTAAACTTGCTAAGTTTTGATCATGCAATGGATGATTGGTCAGCTTTGTAGCTGGCCAAAAATGGCTGTGCAATATCAGAGAAAATTCTGGTTTAATCCTTTAGGTAGATGAGTGATTAATGGAGGAAAATCTGGATTTTAATTCTGAAGCTTGAAAAATTTTGAATGGAGTAAAGATAGAAGTGTTTTGTGATGTGTTATTGGAGTCCTTAAGGCCATGCTAGATGGAGAAGCCAAGGTGTTCTGTCCATGGTTGCAAGTGTCCAAAAATATGAAGAAGTTTGATGAAGAAATTGGTTCTTGCCTTTTATAGGTAAAGCTGGAAAAAATCTCAAATTTTAGCCAAAGAATTGTTGTGATTTGGAAGGATTTTGAGCAGGTTTTTTAAATCCCTTTGAACTAAATTTGTAGCTGGAATTTAGGAGTGTTTGAAGGTCCATTAATGGTGGTTTTCCAGCCACCATCTTAGAGAAGAAAGAGGAAAGTTTCAGGTGTTCTTATGCACAAATGGATGGCTCAATGTTCGTGTCCAAAGCTTGATTGTTTGCTGGAAAAATTCTTGTTAGGTATAGCTTGCACAAGCTTCGAAATTCCAAGGTGTTTTCAGCTTTCATCTTACACAAGATGGTTGGTTGTTCGCAAGAATTAGGTAGGGAAAGGTTACTGTAATTTTCGAAATCCAGCCATGAAGAATTTCTAGAAAATTTTCTAGATTTTAACCAAAACAAGAAAATGAAGTTCTTGGAAGAATAGCTATGGTGTTTTATTCGAAAACCTCTTCCTATTTTCCTTCCACAATTTCGGTCATCCTTCTATCCCCATGATCTCAAAATTTTTGAAACTTCAAGCAGGGAATTATCCAATACTTTTTATAGATATTGAAATGAATTAAAGAAATAAGAGTAGTTTAAATTTGAATAGGTTATGACAAGGCTTGCAAGAATAATGGAGACCAACATTCTTCTAGAATTCCTTTTAGAACAAGATCATATAGTTAAGACATTACCATTTTGTCTTCCCTAGGACAACATTCCTAACTTTAAGGGATGTAAGAAAAAGGAAAATTCAAATATTGTTTAAGATAATTATGAATAAAACTTAGGTGATAGAATTTGAACTCAAAACTTTAGGGATTAAATCACAAAGCTCTAACCACTTAACCACACTAAGTCTTGTTCTTATTTTCCTCACTAAATTCTCTTCTTATCTAAGCCTCAAGCCATCTTACTATTTCAACCTCAAGCAAAATTACCTTTTTACCCTTTCTATCAAACACGCACAAATAAACCATATACCCTATATACTACAATTCGAAGGTACGTAAAATAGTTCAATGAATATATTTTATACAAGATAATATGATATGCACCCATCCCTCTTACACTAGGGTAGGTTTAGGTGGGATTTTACATTGGTCTTTGAGAAAACATGCACATAGGACTTAAACTACCTAGCATGATAGAAAATTGTAAACGTTTTCATGCTTTTCTATTTTTTAAACCTAAGTGCCCAAATAATAGAATTAAACACATTAATTAAATTAATTAATGATCTTGTTTAATCCGAAAAACCTTACTATTATTTTCATGCAAAATATTCAAAAAATATTAACTATTGCAAAAATAATAACTTTGCCTGGTATAGGACCAAAAACTAGAAAATAAAAATATATATATATATTTTTTCTAGTCTTATGCACCCGATGTACAGGACCATGGCCTATGGGAAGACCTATGGGCCATGGTCCGCTAGAGAGTGCTTGGGACCTATGCCCGCCCGCGTAACAGCCTAAGAAGCATCCTGGGCATGATGAATTGCATCATGCCCAGGATGCTATCTGTATCCTGGCTTCATGCGGGCGAGCCGAGGTGCACCTGGGCTTGAAGGATAAAAACGAAAAACATCAAAGAAAGGCACAGCGTAACATTTTTTAATTTTTCAAGCCATAACTAGAAGAGAAATTTTTACTTTTCCTTATTGGTCATGGATTAACCCACGAAGGGTCTGGCTGCACTGGAACTTGATGGGAAGGCACCTGTGGTTCGACCGGTATTCCTGCTAATCTTCTTCTCCTATGCTTTATGCATCTCCAAGCTTCTTTTCTTTGTCTTCCGGAGTATGACTCTACCTTATTCTTGGGTTACTTTGGTGAAAGCTCCTTCTTTAGATAATAAAAATATCTCCAAGAAAGAATGAAGAGAAGGACGAGAACAAGAGGAAGAGTTGGCACACTTGGAGCAGGAAAAAAAACCTAGATAACCACGTTATTTTTTCCCTCTCTTGCACCTCTAAATTTCAGCCAGCATTTGGGCCTGATAAAGCCCTAATGGCTAAAAACACTAAGCCCTTATGAGCTAGGTGCTATTCTCCAAAACCAATACAAAATTGGCACAATCCTCTTAATTAAATAATTATCTTTTATGGGCTTCATTAAATACCTAAGACTAATAAATTAATTCTGATTAGACTCTTAATATATGTTAACATATATCAATGCAATTAATTAATTTATTTCAACCCAATTCTCTTAATTAATTAGATATCTTTTCTGGACCTTATAAAAACCTATGACTAATTAATTAATTCTAATTGGACTCTTAGAATAAATTTCTCTTCCAAATAATTATCCATGAATTCAGATTATGTCTAAACAATACCAAGGTAACTTAAGCTACTCCAAGGACCAAAAGACATATTAGTCATGGCTATTAAAATAACCAAAATGCCCTTACTATTAAATAACTACATTTTACCATTTTAAATATTCCTATTTATTACCACATAGAAATATTGACCCCAAGAATAAGATTCCTAAAGCAATGTATCCACCTACGGGTGAAATGACAAAAATACCCCTCTATGTAACACCCACCAATGAGATAGAATAAATGTACTAACACCCATCTCAAAGATATCTACCATTTTTAGATCTCTAGTCCAATAATCTATGACTCACTCGAATGTACTTGCTTATCATTGGAAGCCACCCAAAAGTACATATTCTAGAGTCACGTTCCCAAGGCCCTAGATTATTAGATTATCCTGGACAATCACAAGGGGGTGATTTAACTTCACGAAGTGAAGCATAGAAACTCTGTTGCACGAGTTTGTCTTCACTAACTACAGTAATACACCCAACGTATAAGGTTATTGATCTCACAAGAAATCTTACCCAACATATATCAAAGTACAAGACCCTAATTTTGTCAGACCACCAACTTATACTCAAGTATAAACGTATCTATCCATGTTGTAGCAGTAATAGTCTGGTCTATATAATTATAGTATTTGAAGAGAGACCACTACTACAGGTCCAGTTCTATGTATTCAAAATACACTTATGCCAATGATGTGAATGGACTACTCACTGATTTAAGGTAAACCATTCCTCATTGGAAATCATAGCATAATAGTCTTACCTTGATGAACTACCCAATTCCATCAAATTACTAAGAACTAAATTTATTTGTATTACATGTACCCATTGTCTATACCTTATTGTGAGGAACAATCCAACACATAGACCATTACTTGTTATAGTTGGACCTTAAATATGCAATAATATAAGAAACAAACTAAATTGAATGAATAAACATTTTATTACAATATTTTTACACATAATACTTAGTCTTTGAGGGTATACTTTCCAACAATCTCCCACTCGCACTACAAAGACTAAGAAAGTCCATAAGTGCCTACATCTATGACATCTAAGTGTCTGCGAAACACCTTCTCTATCAATTGCTTGGTAAAAGGATCCACCAAATTATTGACAGAGAAAATCCAATTGACCACAATCTCTTGTTTTTGGATGAATTCCCAAGTGAGGTAATACTTCCCCTCAATTTGCTTGCCCTTCCTATGGTTTCGAGATTCCTTGCATTGTGACATTGTTCCAATATTGTCGTAAAAAATTGTAACAGGCCTATCCATGTGCAGTACTACTCCGTGATTTATGAGAAACTTTCAGAGCTACATAGCTTCTTAAGAAGCTTCTATAGTAGCAACGTACTTAGCGTCTATGGTAGAATCAACAATGCAGGATTGCTTAATATTTCTCCATGAAATAGTACCTCTAGACAAAGTGAAGACATATCCACTAGTAGATTTTTTTTTTCATCTTTATCCACGTGGAAGTCTAAGTCTGTGTAGCTGGTAGGAACCAAATCATCATCACGATATACAAGCAAATAATCACTTATTTCCTTGAGGTATTTGAGTATGTGTTGTACGGATTGCCAGTGAACTTCCCCTGGGTTTGACTAATATCTACTAACCATGACTATTGCAAAATAGATATCTGGCCTAGTATAAAGCATAGCATACATAAGACTTCCCCTAGCCGAAGCATAAGGGATCCTACGTATTCTCTGCTTGTCTTCATATGTCTGAGGACACTGCTTGGAAGATAAGGATAATCCATGTCTAAAGGGTATCATAGCCCCTTCACATTGATCTATATTGTACTTGACCAATATCTTGTCAATATAAGTAGATTGGGATTAGCCTAACATTCTCTGCTTCCTATCTCTAAGAAGCGAAATACTTAGAATGTATCTAGCTTTTCCTGTATCTTTCATGCTAATTAACTAGACAGTCAAACCTTAATAGATGAAAATGTCCCTACATCATTTCTAATGAGTAGAATGTCATTTACATAAAGTGCCAAGAAAATAACTTTGCCATTGTCTGATTTCCTATACACACATGGTTCATCCACATTTTGAATGAAACCATAAGCTTTCACAGTTTCACTAAAACGTACATTCCATGCTCGTGACGCTTGCTTAAGTCCTTAGATGGACTTCTTAAGCTTATAGACTATTTGTTCTTGACTTGTAGCAATAAAACCTTCTAGTTGGGACATATAGATGTCTTCGCTAAGATTGCCATTTAAGAAGGTCGTCTTGACATTCATTTGTCATATCTCGTAGTCATAATGATATGCGATGGCTAAGAGAATTAGGATAGACTTAAGCATGGTTGCTGGTGAAAAGGTTTTCTCATAATCGATCCTTTCTTTCAGAGTATAACCTTTAGCAACCAACCTTGCTTTATAGGTTTCAACCTTTCCATCTGCACCTCTCTTTCTCTTGTACACCCACTTACACCTAATGGATTTTATTCCATCAGGTGCAGAGACAAGATCACAGACCTAATTGAGGTACATGGACTCAATATTAGCATTCATGGATAGCTGCCATTTATCTGCATCAACATCAACAATGGGCTTCTCGTATCTGAAGGAGTAATGGCAAAAATTTTTAATAGAAGCATGCATGAAATCATAAAACACAGAAAAGAACACAGCGGAAGAATGATATTTTATACCTCTGCATCTTAAAGTTTTCTTGGGCACTGAGGAAGATATTAGACCACTTCAGGTTGAATGCTTGAAGCCACTGGTTCTCCCAAAGAAACCTCCAGTTGCATTCTTGCAAATCGTCTGCTTCTTCTCATTCACGCAAAGATTTTGAGCTTCTGGAATACAACCACTATCTTAACAACTGTCGGTGAAAGCAACAATAGGATAGAAGTGTGGCCTTACTTCTTTAATTCAATGCTAAAAAATAATAATTAAAGAATGATTTACTCATCCTATTCTTGTTTCTGAAAAAATTAGATAACGCACAGAGAGAAAGACTGAGAGAGTGAAAAACTAACCCTGGCTTTTCGTTATCCTTCTATAGAAAACTATGCAATCGCCACTTTTTACACCTAGGGTAAAAATATAACCCTACAGTGCTTACTATTTTTACCTTTGGTCTTATCCATTGGGCCAGATAAAATTATTTACTCTTGGACTTGAAACACAAAAATAATAAACCTCAATTATTTATTTTATGGGCTTTAACAAGTCTAAATAGACCAATATAAAATATCAGGCCTTTTATCTAGTTTATACCTAGGTGAATTTTTCAATTATTCAATCTGGGCCTAGGGCCTTAAATAATTGATTAACCAATTAAACTGGATAAAATAAATACTCTCTCTTGGGCCTTTTATTTTATTATAATCCAATAATAAATCAGACTACTTAAATAAAATTAAACCCATAATAATCAAGACCAATTCCTTAACCCAAATCTATCAGGACTTAAGGGCTATTCCGGGGACCAAAAGACACATCGCCTTGGCTACTAAAATGACCAAAATACCCCTACTATATAAATAGTTGTATTTTGTACTTTAAATATTTACTAAGAAAATAAGATAATATTAACCCCAAGGACAATGCTACATTAGCAAAGTCTCTGACCTACAGGTGTAATGACTAAAATACCCCTCTACGCATCGTTGTACATTTAGAGAGGAAAAGTGTACTAACACCTCTCTAAAAGACATCTACCATCCTTAGACCTTTAGTCCAATGATCCACGACTCCTGGAATGTTTCCACTTTCTAAGAGAGCTACCTTAAAGTAAACATCCAAGTTAGGTTCCCCAGGGTCCTGGATATTTAGATCATTCGAATAGTCACAAGGGGCGATATAGCTCAGAAGCAATATTGTACAAGTTTGACTTAACCAACTTGTCATATATAGCTAACATACATGTATCTCGACTCTACGATAGAATCTCAACTACAGCATATCAAAGTACATGCTTCCAGCTTCATCCGACCACCAACTCACACTTAAGCTGTAGAGTATTAGTCCACGCTGTAATAGTAATAGTCTGGGTATCTACTAAATAGTACTTTTAGAAACCACTACTACAGGCCCTATTCTACGTATTCGAAATACGCTCATGCTATGAAGTTAGTGGACTAACCACTGGCAAAAGGTAAGCCATTCCCCATTTAGAATTTATAACATAATAACCTAAACATGATGAGATTCCTATTCTTATCAATCGGTTAAGAACAAACATTTATATGTTAAGTAACCCGTGATCCATACCTTACTGCGAAAGATCATCATTCACAAGGATCACTTACTTAAACACAATGGGTCTTTTCCAAACATAAATTGTGCACAAATAAAATGTAAATTCACAAGCAAATTTTGTGAATAAATTCTTTTATTAATAAAATCGATAATTACATCAGAAAACTAGTCTAGAAGGCATACATTCCAACCATCTCCTACTTGCATTCTCAAACTAAGAAAGTCCGTAGGTGTCCACTCCTATGGCATCTAAGTATCTCTTGAAAACTCTCTCAACCAAAGGCTTGGTGAAAGGATCTACTAGGTAATTCTCTGAGGCTATCTGTTCCATCACAATTTCCTATCTCTGGATGAAATCCCAGATCAAGTAGTACTTCTTCTCGATGTACTTCCCCTTCTTGTGGTTCCTGACTTCTTTCTATTGCGAGACTACACCAGTGTTGTCGCAATATACCACAATCAGTTTGTCTATGTGTGGCACGACTCCAAGTTCTAAAAGGAACTTCTGGAGCCAGACTACTTCCTTAGATGCCTCCAAAGCTACCACATACTCAGCTTCCATGGATGAGTCAATAATATAAGATTGCTTTATACTCCTCCATGAAATAACTCCTCCACTAGTGGATTTCTCTCATCCTTATCTGTTTGGAAATCTGAGTCTGTATATTCAGTAGGAACTAAGTCATCAGTCTTATAAACCAGCATATAATCTCTTGTACTTTTGAAGTACTTGAGAAAATACTTTACAGCTTGCCAATGAACCTCCCTAGGGTTTGACTGATATATGCTAATTATGCCTACGACAAAGCAGATATCTGGCCTAGTGTACAACATGGCGTACATGAGATTTCCCATAGCCGAAGCATAGGGAATCCTACATATTCTATCTTTTTCTTCTTGGGACTCAGGACAATCCTTTAAACAAAAAGATAACCCATATCTACAAGGGATTAGAGCTCCCCTGCATGAGTCCATACTAAACTTGGCCAGCATCTTGTCAATGTATGTCGCTTGAGATAATCCTAACATTCTCTACCTCCTATTTCTAAGAAGCTTGATCCCAAGAATATAATTAGCTTCTCCCAAGTCCTTCATACTGAGTTGACTAGATAGTCAAACCTTAGTAGATGACAAAATTCCTATATCATTCCCAATGAGTAAAATGGCATCCACATATAGGACAAGAAAACTACATTAATGCCTTTTAATTTCCTGTACACGCATAGTTCATCCTCGTTTTGAATGAAACCGTAGAACTTTACAGTCTCATCAAAATGAAACTTTCATCCTCTAGATGCCCGTTTAAGTCCATAAATGGACTTTTTAAGCTTGCAAATCATATGTTCCTGGCCTTTAGCAATAAAATATTATGGTTGGGATATATAGATATCTTCACTAAGGAGGCGCTTAAGAAATGTCATCTTGACATTTATTTACCATATCTTGTAGTCATAATGACATGTGATGGCAAAGAGGATACTGATGGACTTAAGCATGGCTACTGGGGAAAAGGTTTCCTCATAGTCGATTCCCTCTTTCTAAGTATGCCCTTTCGCCACAAGCTTAGCTTTGAAGGTTTTCACCTTCCCATCCGCTCCTATTTTCCTCTTGTATACCCACTTACACCCAATGGATTTTATCCCTTTAGGTGAAGCTTCAAGATCCCAAACCTGATTAAAGTACAAAGATGTAATCTCGGCTTTCATTACTTCATGCCATAGCTTTGCATTGGCATCATCAATAGCCTCCACATATTTAGTGGGATCTTCTTCTAGATGGTCAGAGACCAGCTTGAAAGCCTCTCCAGTCCATGTTTCTGGAATCCTAGATACCCTCCCACTATCACGATGCTCCGTTTGTATAGGTTCTTGAGGCTGTGCGTTTTCTTGTTCCACAATTAGGTCCGAAGAAGTTGATTCCGAAGATAACTTCTCCTCGAGTTCCAATCTTATTGAACCTTTAGTGGAAGTACTTTGATCATCCTCCAAGTATCTAGCATAAGTACTTACCAATACTTTATGCTCCTTGGGATGATAAAAGTAACCTCCTTTTGTCCCTTTCAGACACCCAACAAAATAGCATAATTCTGATTTTGGTTCTAACTTGTCTCATTTGATCAATACATAAACTGGACAGCTCCATATCTTGAGATGATTCAGACTTGGCTTACGCCTAGTTCACATCTCATAAGGCATCCTAGGTATTGACTTGAAAGACACTAAGTTCAAAATGTATGCCGCTGTTTCTAGGGTATATCCCCAAAAAAAGACCAGAAGATTAGCATGTGACATCATGCTTTGGGCCATTTCCATCAATTTCCTATTCCTTCTCTCAGCTACTCCATTTTACTAGGGTGTTCCCGACACAGAGAGTTGGGATACTATCCTATGATGTTCCATGTAATCCTTGAATTCACCGAGGAGGCACTCTCTACCACGATCCAATTGTAAGGTTTTAATCAATTTACCTGCCCAACGCTCTACTTCAGCCTTAAACTCTTTGAACTTGTTAAAAGAGTCAGACTTGCGCCTCATCAGATAGACATAACCAAACCTTGTACAATCATCTGTGAAAGTGATAAAGTACTCAAAACCCCCTATAGCTGGTGTAGATAAAGGACTGCACATATCAGTGTAAACAAAGTCTAATGACTCCTTGGCTCTATCAGCCTTTTGGGGTGAACGACCTTATGGTTATTTTTCTCATAAGGCAGGATTCATATCAATGCCAACTTTTCAATCTTAATGAGCCCAAAGGCCCATCATAGATTGACCTCTGAATCCTGGTTGAGTCAATATGACCCAGCCTTAGATGCCAAAGATATGAGTCATTAACATTACTTTTTCTCTTCCTACTTAAAGATTTAGTTTGAGCATTATTTATTTAATTATTTGTATGATTTAAGAAGAATAAGTTTCCATACATGTGTCCAAAACAAAGAACTTCTACATTTCTACTGATAGTAATACCAGAATGGAAAGAAACTGAATATCCCTGATTTATAAGTTTTGCAACTGAAAACAAATTCTATCTAAATCCAGGTACATATAAAATATCTTTCAAAATAACTAGTCTATTACAATCATAAATAAGATCCAACTCTCCCACTGTAAGGGCACATACTTGCGCTCCATTTCCTACTCATAGTCCATGCTCACCCTTCTCTTCTTATTTTCCTAAACCTTTACAAGAAGTTACAAATATGATCAGTGGCTCCCAAATCAACAATCCAAGTGGAAGTTGATGCAACTATTGAAATTGACTTAAGATAGAGAACACTACCTGTAGGGTTTTTTTTGGCCGAAAGCCCCGAACCCTCATTTTTCTAGTGTTCCTTCTGCCTGCACTTGAAGCACTTGCCTTTTGCCTTGTTAGGATGGTTCTTAGGCTAGGCCAATGCATTTCCCTTCTTCTTCTTGAACTTTCTGAGCTTGGGCCCAGTTCTGGAAGAAGAAACTCTAGCAATCATAACCTTAGATTGTAGCTTCATAACCTTCTCTACCACCTGGAGCTCTTTCATTGACTCGGTTCAACTCATGTTTAACTTGTTCATGTTATAATTTAACTTGAATTGAGTAAAAGAGCCCAGAAGAGATTCTAGAACTTTGTCCACTTGGTTCTCAAGGTCAATAATAACCCCTAAGACTTCTGCTTCCTTAAAAGCAGCAATCATCTTGAGCATATGCTCTCTGACTGATGCTCCCATAGCCATCTTAGTGTTGATGATTGTCCTAAGAGCCTTCTGCCTTGCAGGCTAGTTCTTATCTGCGAATATCGTGGCTAGTGATTGGCTAATGTCGTATGTAGTGGCCATATACTCGTGTTTAGACTAGAGAACATTAGACATGGAGACCAGCATGTAGCAATGAGCCATTTTGTTGGCCTTCTTTCATGCTTTCTCAGCCTCGCACTCTTTAGCGGTAGAACCTTTCTCGATAATAGGACAGTTTTTTAAGGGGACATACTTATTCTCCTCAGCAGTGAGTATTATGTCCAAATTCCTTTTCCAGTCTATATAATTTAGACCCGTTAGCTTATTCACAAGGAGAATAATGACCAAATGACTAAAAGAACCTCCACTAACCTTTTATGAAAAGTTGAAAATGAAAGAAAACTCAGTTTGTGAAAAAATAAATAAAAATACTTTGTGCCCTTTATCCTCATATTAAATCCAATAATAGTTAACCCTATCACTATTATCTTTAATATGATTAATTTGGCTCTTAAGAAAACAAACATAGCTTCTTGGGAAGATTAACAGTTTCCTAAGCTAAGTGTATTAACCAGCACAAATTAATTTCCCTTCTAGGTAATGATCTAGAAGATAACTCCATCGAGGGGATGACCGTTTCTTCTCATTTCCTATGGACATTCCTCGCACTATAACTTCCAACGTGGGCTAACCGATCATAACACGTATCTTGGGTTATTAATTACACCATTCCATTAGTTCTAGATCCTTGTGGTATCCCCATCCTATACGAGTTCACTCTCAGGGTGACGCGAGGAGACTCATGATCTCTAATGAGGACTGTGATTGAAGTCGTGGAGCTGTTGGAACCCCTCTCCCACTTAGTATTTTTAAATAAGGGTTTTAAAGAAAATATCATTTTGAAAATATCCCGTTAAGTATCCCATAACTATTTGTAAAATTTCTAAATTCATAAATCTCTATGTCAAGGTAAAATCCTTTGAGAGATGTTCTATGAATTTATTTTACACAGTTAAGAATTTAATGATTTCCAAAAATTTCCTCCTTTCAAACTTTCTAGAGACTTTAGTCTCAAGTTTAATTTGACAAAAAATAACTTTTCTTGTAAAAATAAAATCAAAATGGTTTTCTATTTTTAGCTCACAAAAATATCTAAATCCAAATTATTTTCTATGTCATGGATAAAATCCTTTGAGAAAATAAACAAGGATTAATTTTTGTTCAAGTAAAACATAACCATTTAATTTAAGAAAAATGTTTTTCTTGTCAAAAATATCTCAAAGACTTTGGTCTTTGAGAAAAACATGCACATAGGTTCGCAAAATAAATAGCATGCTAGAAAACAGTAGACGTTTTCATACTTTTCTATTTTTTAAACCAAAGTGCCCAAATAATATAATTAAATACATTAATTAATTAATTAATGGTCCTGTTGAATCCTAAAATCATTTACCATTATTTTTCATGCAAAAATATTCCATAAATATTAACTATTGCAAAAATAATAACTTCACATGATATGGGACCCAAAACGAAAAAGAAATAACAAGAAAATTAAAACTACAGTGTTGAGTTGCTCCGCTGCATTGGATAGCTACCTGTTGGAGACCCGCCAGCCTTGGATCACCCCACGACCCTCCCGCAAAGTTGCCCCAATCCACCTGCAACCCGCATCCACTTGGATCACCCGCTCTTCAATTGAAGTCCAAATTAGACTTCAATTGAAGACCTGAGCCCCGTGAGGGGACCTTGCTCCCGAAGCCGGCCCATACCAGCTCTGAGCCGTGGCTCACCTTAAGCCATCATGGCTCGTGACCTACTTGGATAGAAGCTCGACCTCAGCTCGGCTCCAATTGCTACAATGATGTCTTCTTCTTCATTTTTCTGTGCGATTTTCTCTAGTTTTCTTCTGTAATTTCTATAGTGGCACTTACAAACTCGATACAAATGAGTCATTACAAAACTAAACAATCACCTGTACCCTTTAAAATAGTGGACTTATAGATTTCATCAAAGAAAGCAGTAGATTTCAATAGCCTATGTCTTAACGATGAAACTTACAGAGCCATCTACCCATACCAGAAAAATGCGAAGGATCACAGATGATAATATTAAACAATCATCTGACTGGTTTTATTTAACTAACATGCTTCCCATATTGCCATATAAACTTCATTCTCCGATACCAATTGAAGGAGTAACATCAAAAAAATTTCAGAGAAGCACACATGAAATCATAAAACACAAAAAAGAACGCAACGGAAGAGCGATATTTTATACCTCTACCTCTTACAGTTTTCTTGGGCACTGAGGAAGATATCTGCACCGCTTTAGGTTGAATGCTTGAAGCCATTGGTTCTCCCAAAGAAACCTCCTGTTGCACTCTTACAAGTCATCTACTTCTTCTTATTCACGCGAGGCTTTTGTTCTTCTAGAATATGGCCACTGCCTTAACAACCGCCGGTGAAAGCAACAATAGGATAGAAGTATGGCCTTACTTCTTTGATTCAATGCTAACAAGTAATAATAAAAGAAGGATTTACACGTCCTATTCTTGTTTTTGGAAAAACCAGATAATGCACGAGAGAGAGACCGAGAGAGTGAAAAACCAACCCTGGCATTTTGTTATCCTTCCACGGAAAACTATGCGGCTGCCACTTTTTACACCTAGGGTAAAAATAAAACCCTACAATGCTTACCGTTTTTACCGTTGGTCTCATCTATTAGGTTAGATAAAATTATTTACTCTTGGACTTGAACACCCATAAATAATAAGCCTTAATTATTTATTTTCTAGGCTTCATAAAACAGCCCAATAAATAATTAACAAGCCCAAATAGACCAATATAAAATATCAGGCCTTTTATCTAGTTTATACCTAGGTTAATTTTTTAATTATTCAATATGGGCCTTGGGCCCTGAATAATTAATTAACCAATTAAACAAGATAAAATATATACTCTCTCTTATGCCTTTTATTTTATTCTAGTCCAATAATAAATTACACTACTTGAATAAAATAATATCCATATTTATCAAGACCAATTCCTTAACCCGAATCTGTCAGGACTTAAGGGCTATTCCAAAGACCAAAAGACATATCGCATTGGCTACTAAAATGACCAAAATACCCCTGCTATATAAATAGCAGTATTTTTCATTTTAAATATTTCCTAATATCATCATAAGAAAGTATTGACCCCAAGGACAATACTGTGTTAAAAAAGTCTCCGACCTACAAGTGTAATGACTAAAACACCCTTCTATGCATGGTCGTACATTTAGAGAGGAAGAGTATACTAACGCCTCTCTAAAAAACATCTACCATTCTTAAACCTCTAGTCCAATGATCCACGACTCCTGGATGTTTCCACTTTCCAAGGAAGCTACCCTAAAGCAAACATTCAAGTCATGTTCCCCAGGGCTCTGGATATTTAGATCATTCGAACAGTCACAAAGGGAAATATAGCGCATAAGTAATCTTGTACAAGTCTGTCTTAAGCAACTAGTCACATATACCCAATATACAAGTATCTCAGCTCTGCGATAGAACCTCAACTACAACGTATCAAAGGTCATGCTTCCAGCTTCACCAGACCACCAGCTCATGCTCAAGTGGTAGATTATTAATCCACACTGTAGCAGTTATAGTCTGAATTTCTACCAAATAGTACTTTTAGAAACCACTACTACAGGTCCTGTTCTACGTATTCGAAATATGCTCATACTATAAAGTGTATGAACTACCCACTGGCTAAAGGTAAGCCATTCCTTATTTGAAATTCATAACACAATAACCTAAACATGATGAGATTCTCATTCTCATCAATTGGATAAAACAAACGTTTGTGTGTTAAGTAACCCGTGATCTATACCTTACTATGAAAGACCACCATTCACATGGATCACTTACTTAAAATCGATAATTACATCAGAAAACTAGTCTTAAGGGCATACATTCCAACAGTATCTAGTGGGATCTTGTTCATGATGATTAGCGACTAGATCACAGATCTCTCTGGTCCACCTTTTCTGGAGCTCTTATGATTTTCCCAATATAATAAGGCTCAGCTTGTATAGGAACATTCAGTAGTGTTTCTCTTGATTCCTCAATTGGGGTGTTAACAGTTCCTGAAGTTGAATCAATGACCAACTTCTCGTCTAACTCTATTCTACTTGAACCCATAGTGGATGTAACTTGTTCATCCTCTAAGTATTTAGCATTTGTACTAACAAGTACCATATGCTCTTGAGGATGATAGAAACATCCACCTCTCATTTCTTTTAGATACCCAATGAAGTAGCACAACTCTGATCTTAGTTCTAGCTTACTTCCTTTTTGTCAGCACATAATCTGGACAACCCCATATCTTAAGATAGTTTAGACTGGGCTTTTGTCCAGTGCATATTTCATAGGGTGTCCTAGGTACTGGAAAGCACCAAGTTCAAAATATATGTCGTTGTTTCTAAGGCATACCCTAAAAAAGAAATAGGAAGAGACGCATGACTCATCATGCTTTTGACCATTTCTATCAAAGTTCAATTTCTTCTCCTAGCTATTCTATTCTACTGGGGAGTCCCAGGCGCAGTTAATTAAGATACTTTGCCATGATGTACCAAGTAATCCTTAAACTCACCGAGGAGGCATTCTCCACCACGATCTAATCTCAAAGGTTTAATTAATTTACTTGTTTGACGCTCCACTTTAGTCTTAAACTCCTTGAATTTATCAAAAAAGTTAGACTTGCACCTCATTAAATAAATATAACCAAAACGAGTGAGATCATATGTGAAATTGATGAAGTACTCGTAGCTTCCCCTAGCTGGTGTAGTCATCGGACCACAAACATCCGTATGAACTAGTTTATGGCTCTATCTGCCCTTTTAGTAAAGGACCTTTTGGTCATTTTACCTTAAAGGCAAGATTCACACTAAGGCCATTCTTCTAATCTCAATGAACCAAAAGGCCCATCATGGATTAGTCTCTAAATTCGATTAGGATTTATATGTCCCAATCTTAGATGCCACAAATACGAGTCATTTGATATGGCCTTTCACTTTTTATTATCAAGTTCAGGTTAAATATTATTCACTTGATTTCTAATAGGATGTATATAAAAGAGATTTCCATACATGTTTCTTATACAAATTAAATTACCATCTCTAATGATAGAAACACCAGAATGGAAAAAAAAAAAATAGAATATCCTTGATTCATCAATTTGGAAACTGAAATCAAATTCTGTTTAAAATAAGAAACATACAAACTATCTTTTAAAATTAACTTCCTATTATAATAATAATAAAAAAAAAGCTTATGATCTCCCACTGCTTCGGCCTATATTCTTCCTTCATTGCCTACTTGAAGTCTATGCTCACTCTTGCTGAGTCTCCTTATCCTTCTGAACCCCTACAAAGAGTTCCAAACATGATCAGTAGCTCCAGAATCAACTATCCAGGAAGATGTTGATCCAATCATTAAAATAGACTCCAGGTATAGAGCAACACCTGAAGTAGACTTTGCTAAGAAGTCCGAACAATCTTTCTTCCAATGCCCCTACTTGCCACACTTGAAGCATTTGCCTTTGGGCTTCCTATTGGGCTTGGCCAAACCAGATGCTTTGGGCTGGGCCCATGCATTGTTCTGGACCTTCTTCTTCTTGAATTTCTTGGGCTTTGCCTTAATTTCAAAAGAAGAAGCAGAACGAGAGACTGAAAACTTTGACACGGGCATCATGATTTTCTCTGTGGCCTAGAGCTCTTTTATAAGCTCCGTGAGATTTAAATCCAACTTGTTCGTGTTGTAGTTCAGCTAGAATATGAATTAGGTAGAGTTTCAAGATCCATTTCAATTTGGCTCAAGATCTATCGTTGCACCTAGGATCTCAGCCTCCTCGAAGTAGGCAATCATCTTCAGTAAATGCTCTTGAACTGATGCCCCCTCAGCCATCCTAGTGTTCATGATTGCCCTAAGAGCTTCCTGCCTTGCAGGCTGGCTCTTGTCAGCAAACATGGTATGCAATGACAAATCCATGTGTACGTAGTGGCCATGTACTCATGCCTAGATTGGAGCACACTAGACATGGAAGATAATATATAGCACTTAGCCATCTCATCAACTTTCTTCCATGCCTTCTCGGTCTCTCACTCCTGAACAATGGATTCTTCCCCAATCTTAGGCCAGGGATCCGTAAGAACTTACTTGTACTACTTAGCAATGAGTACTTTGTTCAGGTTCCTTTTCCAGTCCACATAATTAAGGCTTGTCAACTTATTCTCCTTGAAAATGATTGACAATGAACTGAAACCAGACATTTCTAAAATACTATGAAAAAACATTCATTTAGTTTGCAAAAAATAAAAATGCACATTTCTCTATATTATTTTTTGATATTAGATAACTCTTAAAACCATTATAAATAATATAAATAGTTTGGCTTTTAGAAAAACTAACAAAGCGTCGTAGGAAGATTAATAGCATTCTAAGGTAAGTGTATAACCATTACGAATCAAAACTTCCACAATAGGTAATGGTTTAGAAAAAGTTCCAGATGACCACTGATTTACACCACCTACAGGCAATCTAGTGCTAAAAACCACCAACATAGGTTGGTCAATCCTAACAAACACCCTAGACTTTTAATTTTACTCTTCTATTAGTTCTAGATATTTGTGAAAATCTATCCTATAGGGGGTCATGCTCAGAATAAGATGAGGAAATCCACTATCTCTAATAAGAGTTGTGATGGAAGCCATGGGGTCGTTGAAACCCCTCTCCCACTTAATTTTTTTAATTGAAAATAGAGTTTTAGGCGCAAAAATATTTTCTATATTCTTATGGTTTCATTAACTTTAGTAAAACAGCTAAAATTCAACATTATTCTCCATATCAAGGATTAAATCCTTTGAGAGAATAAACTATGAATTTATTTTACTATTCTAAGTTAATAACCAAGTAAAACATTGTTAAATAACCTTAAGTTCAACATTATTTTCTATGTCAAGGCTTAAACCATTTAAGAGAATAAACCATAAACTCTTTTATTTTAAAGTTTCCTAGATTAAAACGTTTTATCAATAACTGTTCTATCTAGTGAGACTTTATTCTCACAACAACTTGCGTATTTGATCACAAAAATGAAATAAGCATGATAACAAAAGTAAAATTTTTTATGATCAAACTAATCATTTATTCCTAAGTGACCAAAAAATGGATTAAACATCATGAATTTAAAAAATTAATGATCTTGTTTAATCCCATCTTTTACTACTCATTTTCATGCAAATTATTCATCCATAGATAAATAAAGCTACTGCTAAAAATTAATCTCGTACAATGGTTTTAAAACATGATTACATCAAGGAAATATTGAAGTATAGAACTTTAGTAGTACTCTCCCTTTTCTTGGACAGAATTACGCGCATCCACCTCTACACAGAATGGACCTGGTGCTGGGTCTGTTCTATTTCTCCAAAACCTTTTGACTAGGAGAGTGGACCTAGCACCTAGTCCGATCGGGCCACCTGGCGGCAGGCCCATTCTGGAGTTCGCCAATTTCTGGAAAAATTCTGCTTTTCTGCCATTTTCTGCCCCTCAACAATTCCAGCAATCACGTTCTTTAGTCCCCAAAATTTAAAGGTTAAAAGAAACTCAAAACCGAACATAAAAATCCTTTACAAGTACCTATGCCTCAAACCATGAGGCGTACATTGCACCTACTCAAAACTAGAAAAACAATGAGAAAATCATTAGAATACATGATCCTATGCCTCTAACCGTGAGGCATACATGAACTCTTGAAACTAATGTACGAGGGATCAAATAAATTCATAAAAGATTAAATTTTAATAATAAAGGTGGTGCTGATACCACTTGAATGATCAAAGTGGAAAACATCAAACAAAGTATATTGGAAAAATTTTTAGTTTTTTGAGCCACATCTAAGAGAGAGTACTTACTTTTCCTAATTGGTCACGGATTAACCAACAAATGGTCGGGTTGTTCTGGAACTTGCGATGGAAGGGGAGGAGGAGGTACTTGTAGTTCGACCAGTATTCCCGCCAATCTTCTTGTCCTACACTTCAAGCGTCTCCAAGCTTCTTCTCTTCATCTTTCGAAGTATGACTCTACCTTATTCTTGGGTTAGCTTGGTGAAAGCTCCATCTTTAGATAATCAAAATATTTCCAAGAGAGAAAGAAGAGAAAGACTCTCAAGAGGAAGAGATGTCACACTTGGAGCAAGGGAAAAAAAAATAGGCAACCATATTATTTTTTCCCCTCTCTTGCACCTCTACATTTCGGCCAGCATTAGGGCTTGATAAAGCCATAATTGCTGAAAACACTAAGCCTTTCTGGGCTTGGTGGTGTGCTCTAAAACCAATCCAAGATTGGCCAAATCTTCTTAATTAATTAATTAATTAATTATCTTTTTTGGACTTTATTTAATACCCAAGACTAATAAATTAATTCTAATTGGACTCTTAATATATGTAAGCATATATCAGTTTAATTAATTAATTTACTCTAGCCCAATTCTCTGAATTAATTAATTATCTTTTTTGGGCCTTATAAAAATCCAAAACTAATTAATTAATTCTAATTGGACTCTTAGAATATATTTTATTCTCTTCCAAATAATTATCCATTAAGTCAGATTGTGTCTAAATAACACCAAAGTAACTTGAGCTACTCTGGGGACTAAGAGACATATTATTCATGGCTACTAAAATGATCAAAATGTTCTTACTATTATATAGTTGCGTTTTATCATTTTAAATATTCTTATTTATCACCATATGAAAATATTGACCCCAAGAATAATATTGCTAAAACAATGTCTCCAACCTACAGGTGAAATGACAGAAATATCCCTCTATGTGTCATGCATCAATGAGATAGGATAAATATACTAACGCCCATCTCAAAGACATCTATCATCCATAGATCTCTAGTATGATAATCTATGACTCACTTAAATGTACTTGCTTATCATTGGAAGCTACCCAAAAGCACACATTCTATAGTCACCTTCCAAGGGCCCTGGATTATTAGATTTTCCTGGACAATCACAAGGGAGTGATTTAACTTCACAAAGTGAAGCATAGAAACTTTATTGCATGAGTCTGTCTTAACTAACTAGAGTAATACACCTAATGTACAAGGTTATTGATTTCACAAACGAAATCCCACCCAACATGCATCAAAGCATAAGACCTTAACTTCGCCAGTCCACTAACTTATACTCAAGTATGAAGGTAACTATCCACACTGTAGCAGTAATAGTCTGGTCTCTATAATTATAGTACTTTAAGAGAGACCACTACAAGAAGTCTACTTCTACGTATTGGAAATATGTTTATGCCAATGATTTGAGTGAACTACTCTTTGATTCAAGGTAAACCATTTCTGATTGGAACTTATGGCATAATAGTCTTACCTTGATGAAATGCCCAGTTCCATCAAATGACTAAGAACTAAATTTTACTTGTATGATAAGTACCCATGGTCTATACCTTATTATGAAGAACGACCCAACACATAGACAATTACTTGTCATGCTTGGACCTTAAATATGCAATAATACAAGAAACAAACTAAATTGTATGAATAAACATCTTATTGCAATATATTTACACATAATACATAGTCTTTAAGGGCATACTTTCCATGCACGACCGAGCTGCAGCTCAGCTTGGCTTAACGGTTGGGCTTGGTGGCTCAGTCCATCTTCCTCCTCAGTTTTTTTTTCCTGCTGTTTCATCTACTATTTTTCTCTTGAATTCTCTTCAACACTTTGTGATCGTCCAAGGCAGTTTCTTGTTACATTTTTGAACAAAAAACATCATATCTGCCTATACCCTTTCAAATCGGGTTTACACAAAAACCTAATAAAGCATTAAATTTTTTTTACTGTATTCCTATAACTCAACCGTGAGGTGTACAAACAAAACTACCCATACCAAAGACATTGAAGGATAGCATGGTATTAATGAAAATTAGTCTTGCCAAATTTATTATCTAGCATGCATTTATCCTATGCCTTTCAAAGCAATTGTCTCTAATTCCACTTGATGCTCTGAAAACTTATAGAAGCCATGCATACTATGAACAGAACTAGAAAAAGAACCAAACACGGCGCAATAGAGGCAAAAAAATATAATACCTTTGTGTGTCTTTGGTCAGTTTTGTTGTGAAGAAGATGTACAAACCACTAGAGTGGCTTCTTGTCCCGACAATGACTTCGACTGAAAACCAGCAATCTACCTACTCCTCTAGGGCATGAATGCAAAGCCTTTGCTTCTAAAAATATTCTACCGCCTAATCTATGTCGATGAAACAACCTAGGTAAGGAAAAACTTTTCTTGATCCCTTGCTATAGATTAGCAAAATCAAGAAGGAAAAAGGAAAGTCTTTTTATTAATTAGTTTAAGCCCAGATTAATTTTTCTAATTATTTAATCTGGTCTTAGGCCTTGAATAATTAATTAACCAATTCAACTACATAATAAATTTAATCTCTCTTGTTCCTTTATTTCATACCAGACTAAAAATATATTAGACTTCTGAATAAAATAAAATGCTTTTTAATTGTGACCATTTCCTCGACCTAAAACATTTAGGACTTACGGGCTATTTCGAGGACCAAAAAGACACATAACCTTGGCTACTAAAATGACCAAAATACCCTTACTATATAAATAGCTGTATTTTACATTTTAAATAATTTTTAATATCACTAGAAGAAAATATTAACCCCAAGGACAATGCTACATTAGCTATGTCTTCGACCTACTGGTGAAATGACTTAAATACCCTTCTACACTCCATCGTGCATTTAGAGAGAAAATAGTGTACTAAGACCTCTCTAGAAGACATCTACTATTCTTAGGCTTCGAGTCCAATGATCCACGACTTCATAGAATATGTTCGCTTTCCAAGAGAGCTACCCTAAAGTTAATATCCAAGTTTTGTTCCCTAGGGCCCTGGACAATTAGATCATTCAGACAACCATAAGGGGCGATGTAGTATAGACACTATCTTGTACAAGTCTATCTCAACTAACTAGTAACATATACCCAACATACAAGTGTATTGGTCTTTCTAGAGAACCTCGACTATTATATATCAAAGCACATGCTTCTACCTTCCTCAAATCACTAACTCATACTCAAGCTGTATAGTACAAGTCTACATTGTAGCAGTAGTAGTCTAGGTTTCTGTCACATAGTACTTTTAGAAACCACTACTACAGGTCTTGTTCTACATATTCAAAATACGCTTGTGTTATAGAATAAGAAGATTACTCAATGACTAAAGGTAAGCCATTCTCTATTTAGAATTCATAACACAATAACCTTGCCATGATAAGATTCTCATTCTCATCATTCGATTATGAATAGTAGTTAATGTTAAGTATCCTATGGTCTATACCTTACTGTAAAAGACCTCCATTCACATGAACCATTTACTTAAATTAATGGGTCTTTTCTAATAAAATTGTGCATAAATATAAAGAAGATTTCAAAAATAATTTCTAAAAAAATACTTTTATTAATACAAGTCAAAATTACGTCAGAAACCTAGTCTAAGAGGGTAGATATCCCAACAAAAATAGGAGAATTTTGAGAAACAAAACAAAGCACGACCAGGCTGACCAGTGTTGGCCATGCCAAACGGAGCTGGTGCGGGCTCTGCTTTGCCCTATGCCGGCAAATTTTCTGATCTCACGCAGATTTGGTAATTTCTAAAGAGTTTTGGTATTTTTCAACTTCTACTCAGCCTAGAACTTTTAGGGAACGAATTGTACCCTCTTGGGAGCTTATTTCAACATGGAAAGCACAAGGAAAATGTGTGTATCCAAGGATCAAAGTTTCTAATCAATCATATGAACAGGAGATTTATCAATCAAGGGGCATTATTTAAGAAGTGTTTCAAGGAAAAGAATAAGGGCTTGTCTATGAATTTTTTCTTTTACCTTTGCTTTTTTTTTTTCCCTAGAATAATGATGTAATTAATGTTTTCATTGTAATTTGACATTATTTTGGTATTCATGGTTTTTGGATTAATTTAGCTATTTGATCAATTTTTTCTTTCTTGATGTTTGATTACTTGTAATTATGGAAGAGTTGATGATGTTGGATTTGCTTCCAATTGACTTGGAAAAAGTTGTTGGAATTGATTTAATTTTATTAATTTCGTATTTGTTATTTCTTAAAGGACTTAGAAAACGAAGTTAAGATAAAGAACCGAAGTAATCAAAGATTAGTTAATTTCGCCTAGAATATAGGGTTATTAGCTAATTTCATGTTCATTATCACCTAGAGTATAGGGATAATTGTTGAAGGATGAGTTTAATGATGGAAAACGCAGAACAGGGGAGCCATGGACGGGAAAACAGAGAAAAAAAAATTAAACGCGAGCCATAAAGGCCATGCGGAAGCGTGAAGATCATACTTTTGCGCTCCTTAACCCTTCTAGGTTGAGTAAGAGTGGATTGAACGACTGGAATCGCCTCGCTTTGTCCACTCGAAAGAGCTTCTGGTTGAACACCCGCTAGCCTTCTACTCCGTCTTGTTTGCATTAACGCTTAGCTCTCCAGCTCTCGGGATATTCCTCAGCCTAACCTCTAGTCGGTGAACACTATGGTGAAGAGGAAGGGTCTCAATTCACCTTGGTTCGCTCGCTATTGGTTAGCAAAGAACAAGGGAAAAACAAGAAGAAGGAGAGAGCCTTTGAGAGAGAGAGACTCACGTGAGTGTCTGCTTGGGAAAGGAAAAAAATTAGGGTTTTTTTCTTTTCAAAGAGTTGTTTATATTTTAGCCAAAATTAGGTCTCTCAATCTCTGATAAACATCTCCCCGGGATTTCAAAATACCCGGATGTTATCCCGAGAAACAGCTTTGGCCTAACCTTAAACTCCTCTTAACCGTATCTGGAAAAAACCCTAAGGTCCAAGCTATTGGGCCAGATAAATATTTATTATTTTTCTTGGACCCAAAAGGCCCAAAATAATAAATATTAATTATTTATTTTCTGGGCTTACATAAGTAACCCAATAAATAATTAATGAGCCCAAATGAATCACAATAATTAATTTTTAATTATTTATTTCTTGGGCCTATATAAATAACCCAATAAATAATTAAACATTAATTATTTCCCCTAGTTTAAGCCCAGGTTAATTTCTTAATTATTCATACTGGACCTAGGCCCTAAATAATTAATTAACCAAATAAACTAGATAATTAATTTCTCTCAACTCCTATTTTATTTATTTATTTATTTTATTTTATTTCAGTCCAATAATAAATTAGACTTCCTGAATAAAATAAAATAAAACAAAATAAAATAAAATCCTCTTCAATTGAGACCAATTCCTCAACCCAAAAATAGTTAGGACTTACGGGCTATCCCGAGGACCAAAAAGACACAGCGCCTTGGCTGCTAAAATGACCAAAATACCCCTGCTATATAAATAGCTGTATTTTGCATTTTAAATATTTTCTAATATCGCCATAAGAAAATATTGACCCCAAGGACAATGCTGCGTTAGCAAAGTCTCTGACCTACAGGTGAAATGACTAAAATACCCCTCTACACATCGCCGTACATTTAGAGAGGAAGAAGTGTACTAACACCCCCCTAAATGACATCTACCATCCTTAGGCTTCTAATCCAATGATCCACGACTTCCCGGAGTGTTTCCGCTTCCAAGGGAGCTACCCTAAAGCAAACATCCAAGTCATGTTTCCCAGGGCCCCGGATAATTTAGACCATTCGGACAACCACAAGGGGCGATATAGTGCGTAAACTATCTTGCATAAGTCCTGTCTTAACTAACTAGTCACACATACCCAACATGCAAGTATATTGGCCCTATGATAGAACCTCAACTACAACGAAATCAAAGTATATGCTTCCAGCCTTCGCTAGACCACCAACTCATACTCAAGTCGTAGAGTCCTAGTCCACGCTGTAGCGGTAGTACTCTAGGTTTCTACCATATAGTACTTTGAGAAACCAGTACTACAGGTCCTGTTCTACGTATTCGAAATACGCTTATGTCATGAAGTGAGTGGACTACCCACTCAGCTAAAGGTAAGCCATTCCCCATTTGGAATTCATAACATAATAACCTAAACATGATGAGGTTCCCGGCCTCATCAATAGGTTAAGAACAAATGTTTATGTATTAAATAACCCGTGATCCATACCTTACTGTGAAAGACCACCATTCACATGGATCACTTATTTAAACACAATGGGTCTGTTCCAAACGAAAATCGTGCACAAACAAAAAGTAAATTCACAAACAATTTCTGAAAATAAATTCTTTTATTAAATAATTCGATTTTACATCAGAAACCTAGTCTAAGAGGGCATACAATCCAACAATCTCCCACTTGCACTCTAAGATTAGGTAAGTCCATAGGTGCCCACCCCTATGGCGTCTAAGTGTCTCTTGAAGACTCTCTCAGCCAAAGGCTTGGTGAATGGGTCTGCTAGATTGTTTTCTGAGGTAATATGTTCCACCACGACTTCCCGTCTCTGGATGAAATCCCGGATCAGGTGGTACTTCCTCTCGATATGTTTCCCTTCTTGTGGTTCCGAGGCTCCTTAGATTGCGACACTGCTCCAGTGTTGTCGCAATACATCACAACCGGCCTATCCATATGTGGTACGACTCCAAGTTCGAAAGAAACTTCCGGAGCCGATCGCTTCCTTGGACGCTTCCGAAGCTGCCACATACTCGCCTTCCATGGTTGAGTCAGCAATACAAGATTGCTTGATACTCCTCCATGAAATTGCTCCTCCGCACAAGGTGAAGACATATCCACTAGTGGATTTTCTCTCATCCTTATCCGCCTGGAAGTCTGAGTCTGTGTATCCCGTAGGAATTAAAACATCAGCCTCAGTAAACCAAAGATATAATCTCTCGTTCCCTTGAGGTACTTGAGAATATGCTTTACGACTTGCCAATGAACCTCCCCGGGTTTGACCGATATCTCGCTAACTAAGCCCACGGCAAAGCGGATATCCGGCCTAGTACACAAGCATGGCGTACATGAGACTTCCCACCACTGAAGCGTAGGGAATCCTACTCATTCTGTCCTTTTCTTCTTGAGACTTAGGACAGTCCTTCGAAGAAAATGACAACCCATGTCTGCAGGGGATTAGAGCTCCCTTGCATGAGTCCACGCTGTACTTGGCCAACATCTTGTCAATGTATGTCGCTTGGGATAATCCTAACATTCTATGCTTCCTATTTCTAAGAAGCGTAATCCCGAGAATGTAGCTGGCTTCTCCCAAGTCCTTCATACTTAATTGACTAGACAGCCAAACCTTTGTAGATGACAATGTCCCTACATCATTTCCAATGAGTAGAATGTCATCCACATACAGGACAAGAAAAACCACATTGATGCCTTCAAGTTTCTTGTACACGCATGGTTCATCTTCGTTTTGAGTAAAACCATAAGACTTTACAGTCTCATCAAAACGAATGTTCCATGCTCTTGATGCCTGCTTAAGTCCATAAATGGACTTCTTAAGCTTGCAAACCATGTGTTCCTGGCCTTCAGCAATGAAGCCTTCCGGTTGGGACATATAGATGTCTTCGCTAAGATGGCCATTCAAGAATGCCGTCTTGACATCCATTTGCCATATCTCGTAGTCATAGTGACAGGCGATGGAAAGGAGGATGCGAATGGATTTAAGCATGGCTACCGGAGAAAAGGTTTCCTCATAGTCGATACCCTCTTTCTGAGTATACCCTTTCGCCACAAGCCTAGCTTTGAAGGTTTCCACATTCCCATCCGCTCCTCTCTTCCTCTTGTATACCCACTTGCACCCAATGGGTTTTATCCCTTCAGGTGAAGCTACAAGATCCCAAACCTGATTGAGGTACATAGACTCAATCTCGGCTTTCATTGCTTCATGCCACAGATTTGCATCGGCATCAGCAATAGCCTCCTCGTATCTAGCGGGGTTTTGTTCCTAATGGTCGGAAACCAGCTCAAAGGCTTCTCCAGTCTATCTATCCGGAACCCTAGACACTCTCCCACTACGACGAGACTCCATTTGTACAGGCTCTTGAGGCTGTGCCTCTTCTTGTTCCAAAATCGGGTCAGTAGAAGTTGATTCCATAGATAACTTCTCCTGCAGTTCCAGCCTCGTTGAACCTTTAGTGGAAGTACTTTGATCATCTTCCAAGTATCTAGCATTGGTACTGACTAGTACCTTCTGCTCCTTATGATGATAAAAGTAGCCTCCTTTTGTCCCTTTTGGATACCCAACAAAATAGCATAATTTTGATCTTGGTTCCAACTTATCTCCCTTGATCAGTACATAAGCTGGACACCCCCAAATCCTGAGATGATTCAGACTTGGCTTACGCCCAGTCCACATCTCATATGGAGTCCTAGGTACTGACTTGGAAGGCACCAAGTTCAGAATATATGCCGCTGTTTCCAGGGCATATCCCCAAAAGGACACTGGAAGAGTAGCATGAGGCATCATGCTTCAGACCATTTCCATCAACGTCCTGTTCCTTCTCTCAGCTACTCCATTCTGCTGGGGGGTTCCCGGAGAAGAGAGCTGGGATACTATCCCATGATGTACCATGTAGTCCTTGAATTCACCTAGGAGGTACTCTCCACCACGATCCGATCGTAAGGTTTTGATTAATTTACCTGTCCGACGCTCCACTTCAGCCTTAAACTCTTTGAACTTGTCAAAAGAGTCAGACTTGCGTCTCATCAGGTAAATGTAACCATACCTCGTACAATCATCCGTGAACGTGATGAAGTACTCAAAACCTCCCCTAGCTGGTGTAGACAATGGACCGCACACATTAGTGTGAACAAGACTCAACACCTCCTTGGCTCTATCCGCCTTTGGTGTAAAAGACCTTTTGGTCATTTTTCCCATCAGGCAGGATTCACACTGAGGCCAACTTTCCAATCTCAATGAGCCCAAAGGCCCATCATGGATTAGCCTCTGAATCTTGGTTGAGTTAATATGACCCAACCTCAGGTGCCAAAGGTATGAATCATTGATATTGGTCTTTCTCTTCTTAGTTAAAGATTCAGACAGAGCGTTATTTGATTGGTTGTTAATAGGGTTTAAAAAGAACAAATTTCCATGCATGTGCCCAGTACATAAAATTTCTCCATCTCTACTGATAGAAATACCAGAATGGAAAGATACAGAATATCTTTGATTAATATGTTTTGCAACTGAAATCAAATTCTGACGAAAACCAGGTACATATAAAATGTCTTTTAAAACCACTATCTTATTACAATAAAAAATAAGATCCATCTCTCCCACTGTAAGGGCCCAGACTTGTGCTCTATTGCCCACTCGAAGCCTATGTTCGCCCTTCTTGAGTCTTCTTATCTTCCTAAACCCCTGCAAGGAGTTACATATATGATCAGTGGCTCCTGAATCAACAATCCAAGTGGAAGTTGATCCTACCATTGATATGGACTCTAGATAGTCAACATTACCTGTGGGGTTTTTCTTAGCCTGAAGATCTGGACACTCTTTTTTCCAGTGTCCCTTCTTTCCACACTTGAAGTACTTGCCCTTTGGTTTGTCCTTGGGCTGGTTCTTGGGGTGGGTTGCTGCATTCCACTTCTTCTTCTTGAACTTTCTGGGCTTAGGCCCAGTTCTTGAAGAAGATGCCTTAGCAATCATGGCCTTAGACTACGGCTTCATGACCTTCTCCGCCATCTGGAGCTCCTTCATCAGTTTAGTCAAACTCATGTTCAACTTGTTCATGTTATAGTTTAACTTGAACTGAGTGAAAGAGCCCGGTAGAGATTCGAGAACCATGTCCACTTGGCTCTCGGGGTCAATGACAGCCCTTAAGATTACTGCCTCCTCGAAAGAAGCAATCATCTTGAGCATACGCTCTCGGACTGATGCTCCCTCAGCCATTTTAGTGTTTACAATTGTTCGAAGAGCCTCCTGCCTTGCGGGCCGGCTCTTGTCCGCGAACATAGTTGCCAACGATTGACTTATGTCATATGCAGAAGCCATGTGCTCGTGTTTTGACTGGAGCACATTAGACATGGAAGCTAACATATAGCAACGTGCCATTTCGTCAGCTTTCTTCCATGCCTTTTCAGCCTCTCGCTCTTCAGCGGTGGAACCTTCCCCGATAACAGGGCAGGTTTCGTAAAGAACATACTTATACTCCTCGGCTGTGAGTATTATGTCCAGGTTCCTTTTCCAGTCCACATAGTTTGGACCCGTTAACTTATTCTCCCTGAGAATAACGGCCAATGGATTAAAAGAACCTCCCACCATTTCTGAAAATCGAAAATAAAAGAAAGAAATTAGTTTGTGAAAACAAAATGAAATTTGTGCACTGAAAATAATTTGGCTCCTAGGAAAACTGACATAGCTTCTTGGGAAGATTAACAGTTTCCTAAACTAAGTGTATTAACCATCACAAATTAATTTCCCTTCTAAGTAATGATCTAGAGAATAACACCATCGTGGGATGGTTGTTTCCTCTCATTTCCTATGGACATACCTCGCACTATAACCTCCAACGTGGGCTGGCCGATCATAGTACGTGCCCCGGGTTATTAATTACATCCTTCCATTAGATCTAGATCCTTGTGGTATCCCCATCCTATATGGGTTCACTCCCAGGGTGACGCGAGGGGATCCACGATCTCTAATGAGGACCGTGATGGAAGCCGTGGGACCGTTGGAACCCCTCTCCCACTTAGTCTTTTAAAATAAAGGTTTTTTGGAAAATATCCTTTTGAAATTTCCATTAAGTTTTTCATAACTCAAAAATAAAATATCTAAGTCGAATAAAATCTCTATGTCAAGGCTTATATCCTTTGAGAGATTTCCTCCATGGACTAATTTTATATAAGTTAAAACTTAATGATTTCAAAAATTTTCCAATTAAAACTTAGAGACTTTGGTCTCAAGTTTATTTGACAAAATCATTTTTCTAGTCCAAAACAAAACAAAATGGCTCTCCATTTTAATTTACAAAAATATCTAAATCCAATATATTTTCTATGTCAAGGATTAAATCCTTTGAGAAAATATTTAAGGATTAATTTTTGTACTAATTAAAATAACCATTTAGTTTTTAAAGAAAAATATTTTTCCTTGCCAAAACAAAAGGTTCCCAAAAACTTTGGTCTTTGAGAAAAAACACACATAGGTACATAAAAAATAGCATGCTAGAAAACAATAAACGTTTTCATGCTTTTCTATTTTTTAAACCTAAGTGCCCAAATAATAGAATTAAACACATTAATTAATTAACTAATGACCTTGTTTAATCCTAAAATCTCTTACTAATATTTTTCATGCAAATATATTCCAAGAATATAAATATTGCAAAAATATTAACTTCGCCTGGTATGGGACCCAAAACGAAAAAGAAAAAAAATAAAAAAATTTGACTGGAGGTCCATTGCACCGGCCGCACTGGATCCGGGCCCATTTGGCCTGTGGTACACCGCGGCCGTTGTGAGCCAACCGCACCAGATCTCCTGAAGCTTCAACCCGCCAAGCCGCGACCTGCCCGCCCGAGTGCCCCGCGCCCGCCCCCGGTTCTCCTCTGCTGCCGACCCGCAAACTCGCCCAATTACCCGCGCGCCAATTGAATTTCAATTGCGCAATTTCCATCGGCTCAATTTTCCTCCAAATCGGCTAAGCTCCAAGGCGTGAACAGCGTGGCTTCACTCGCAATGTCAGCAGTGGCTCGGCTGCAGCTCGGCTAAGCTCACACGGCATAGGAACAGTTTTCTTCTTCGTTTTTCTTTCTCTCTCGCGCAAAAATTGCAGAACCTTTGTTCTTCATATTTTGCTCAAAATTTTGGCTTCTTTGGACATTTTTACTTACAAAAAACATCCAGAACCAAACCACAATCGCCTATACCCATTTAAATTGGGTTTACACGATTATCTAGCAAAACCAAAAAAAATTTACAGTAGCTCCTATGCTTCACGGTGAAGCTTACAAAACCATCTATCCCATACCAAAACTGCGAAGGATCACAGGTATAATCATCTTTTCCATTTTATTAACTACCATGCTCCCTGTATTGATCAAAACCAATGGCTCTGATACTAGTTTGATGGAAAATGCAGAACAAGGGAGCCATGGACGGGAAAAAAACAGAGAAAAAAAAAATTAAACGCGAGCCATAAAGGCCATGCGGAAGCGTGAAGATCATACCTTTGCGCTCCTTAACCCTTCTAGGTTGAGTAAGAGTGGATTGAACGACTGGAATCGCCTCGATTTGTCCACTTGAAAGAGCTTCCGGTTGAACACCCGCTAGCCTTCTACTCTGCCTTGTTTGCATTAACGCTTAGCTCTCCAGCTCTCGGGATATTCCTCAGCCTAACCTCTAGTCGGTGAACACTATGGTGAAGAGGAAGGGTCTCAATTCACCTTGGTTCGCTCGCTATTGGTTAGCAAAGAACAAGGGAAAAACAAGAAGAAGGAGAGAGCCTTTGAGAGAGAGAGACTCACGTGAGTGTCTGCTTGAGAAAGGAAAAAAATTAGGGTTTTTTTCTTTTCAAAGAGTTGTTTATATTTTAGCCAAAATTAGGTCTCTCAATCTCTGATAAACATCTCCCCGGGATTTCAAAATACCCGGATGTTATCCTGAGAAACAGTTTGGCCTAACCTTAAACTCCTCTTAACCGTATCTGGAAAAAACCCTAAGGTCCAAGCTATTGGGCCAGATAAATATTTATTATTTTTCTTGGACCCAAAAGGCCCAAAATAATAAATATTAATTATTTATTTTCTGGGCTTACATAAGTAACCCAATAAATAATTAATGAGCCCAAATTAACCATAATAATTAATTTTTAATTATTTATTTCTTGGGCCTATATAAATAACCCAATAAATAATTAAACATTAATTATTTCCCCTAGTTTAAGCCCAGGTTAATTTCTTAATTATTCATACTGGACCTAGGCCCTAAATAATTAATTAACCAAATAAACTAGATAATTAATTTCTCTCAACTCCTATTTTATTTGTTTATTTATTTTATTTTATTTCAGTCCAATAATAAATTAGACTTCCTGAATAAAATAAAATAAAACAAAATAAAATAAAATCCTCTTCAATTGAGACCAATTCCTCAACCCAAAAATAGTTAGGACTTACGGGCTATCCCGAGGACCAAAAAGACACAGCGCCTTGGCTGCTAAAATGACCAAAATACCCTTGCTATATAAATGGCTGTATTTTGCATTTTAAATATTTCCTAATATCACTATAAGGAAATATTGACCCCAAGGACAATGCTGCGTTAGCAAAGTCTCTGACCTACAGGTGAAATGACTAAAATACCCCTCTACACATCGCCGTACATTTAGAGAGGAAGAAGTGTACTAACACCCCCCTAAATGACATCTACCATCCTTAGGCTTCTAGTCCAATGATCCACGACTTCTTGGAGTGTTTCCGCTTTCCAAGGGAGCTACCCTAAAGCAAACATCCAAGTCATGTTTCCCAGGGCCTTGGATAATTTAGACCATTCGAACAACTATAAGGGACGATATAGTGCAGAAACTATCTTGCATAAGTCTGTCTTAACTAACTAGTCACACATACCCAACATGCAAGTATATTGGCCCTATGATAGAACCTCAACTATAGTAAATCAAAGTATATGCTTCCAGCTTCGCTAGACCACCAACTCATACTCAAGTCGTAGAGTACTAGTCCACGCTGTAGCGGTAGTAGTCTAGGTTTCTACCATGTAGTACTTTGAGAAACCAGTACTACAGGGCCTGTTCTACCTATTCGAAATACGCTTATGTCATGAAGTGAGTGGACTACCCACTGGCTAAAGGTAAGCCATTCACCATTTGGAATTCATAACATAATAACCTAAATATGATGAGGTTCCCAGTCTCATCAATAGGTTAAGAACAAATGTTTATGTGTTAAATAACCCGTGATCCATACCTTACTGTGAAAGACCACCATTCACATGGATCACTTATTTAAACACAATGGGTCTGTTCCAAACGAAAATCGTGCACAAACAAAAAGTAAATTCACAAACAATTTCTGAAAATAAATTCTGTTATTAAATATTTCGATTTTACATCAGAAACCTAATCTAAGAGGGCATACAATCCAACATTTAATGCAACTTTTTGGTTATGTTGGTTTGATTGGAAAATTTGCTAATTTAATCATTAGATAGTGAGTTTATGACTTGGGAATGATTGAACTCTGTTTTAATTCCTTCATTATGCTAAGATGATGATTAATTAAAATAGTTGCTGAAATGATTCATTATCATAGTTTCTAGGATAGTTGTCTAAATTGCATATTCCTACATCCTTAAGTTGTACATATTTTTTTATTTTTATTTTTATCATTTTATCACTTTATTAGGTCAATTAAACAATGAATAAAAAGTGATTAGGGTGTATTTTTTCTTTTAAGGATCGATACTAATTGATTCCCTATACTATGCTTGCAATGAGTTTACTTACGCATATGTATAATTTGGAATTTATATTTTAATTAAAACTTAGCTAAGGGATGGATTTAAATTTAATGATTTTTATACACTCAAAATTTACAAATCAATAATCACAAGTGTGCAATATTAAAGATGAGTATAATAAGCTTGGATTTCAACAATAGACTGATATCAAGTCTCGGCATCCCAAGGAATGAAAAATACAAGCCAAAACTCCCAACTATAGCAACAAATAATAACATTTATTAGACACCTTGGTTGCAATCCCATCATGTAAAACCAACTAATATTTTCAGACAAATCGGGCACTACGGTGATACATGAAAACACCTTATCCCATTCTGACCTCGATATGTGGAATCAAGGAGTCGGAAGTCCATGCCCCAAGGATGGAGATGGCACTCAAATTTTCATTTGCCCTGAAGCAGCTCTTTCAGAAGCTCAGTTTCCCAATCATTCAAGACCTTCTCAAGCGAATAAACTCCTAAGCAAAAAGTTGTATTCCCTTCTAAAAGAACTATTCTATTTTTTCCAGGCCCATTTGCACCATAAACACAAGATAAATTTGTTCCCAAACATTGTAATAACATTAAGGAGCAATTGTCTCAAGGGAAAATTAAGAAATAGCAAAGATACCATGACCTTTTTGAGGCATTATTTTGAGTTACGAGATTTTTCCTATTTTTCTTCTACTCTGTAGGGCTTCTTTTCTTGATTTCAAGCTTTGATTGGAATCAAGGCTTTTCTTACTCTGATACCAAACTCTTTGATATGATCTTGAGTGGTTAAATTGATTGAACAATAGGCAACAATGGGCTAAAACCTTAGTTTAAATAGTGAAACCCAACAGTGAAACTTGGTGGCTAAAATGAAGAAAAATTACTATCTATCTACATTCTAGCAAACCTTTGAAGAACTAAGCCCTAAAGACCCACAACAATTGTAGCAAGATCTACTATAAATTCACTTAAATATCCTTCATACCACAAAGGTATTCAAGAATAAAAGAAGTAGAACTATAGGTAACCAAATATTGGAATTCAAGATAAACCTTAAAAGAACAAAGCAACTAAGGCCCAATCAAGAAAAATCACATTGGATTATCCACACGATTTAGAAACCCATTCAAATGGAGGACTAAGCCTTAAGCATGGTCTTGAACAAGATGAACAAGGAGGTAAAGACCTCTTAAGACTCTCTTTCAAATTTGAATAAAGTAGATTGATTGTCATGTCAAATCACAAAAAATGTGTATTTATACTACCCTAACCCTAGCTAAGTGATTGCTTAGACCTTCAGACAAAATAAGGCCATAAAAGGTCTTTACATAGTGTTTAAAGTAAAAATAAATCAGAGAAAATCATAAAAAGAAAGGCAAAATAGGGGATCGGACCCAATATGACCTGGCGCCAGCTCTAGTGTCGGGGTACACTGGAGTTCCAGCATTTTGCCTATAGTGCACACCCGGCACTAGCTCAGCTTGCTAGGCCCGACGCCCGGTCGACTTTGGTCCACTGGGCTTTAGTATTTTCTCCCTCATTCGGCTTTACTTTACTGGGCTTCAATTATTGTTGGGATCCCTTTTGGATAGCCATCAAATTGAGCTTTTGGCTGCCTTCATCATCCTCCAAATCTTTTCCATCCTCAAACATGGTTGTAGGAAAAATTATATACCACGTGGAACCTCTTGGTCCTTGATCATGTCACCTTGCAAGATCGTTCCACGTTCTTCAGATTGAACCAATTAGCTAGCTTGATTCCCATCATATGGGTATTGGATATCAAATATGGATATCATTTATGTATTTAGTTGTAAGGACTAAAGAGTAGTAGGTAGCTCAAGAAAGATGATGTGGACCTTCGTGTTGCAAATGGAGCAAAAGTTGTTGCATTTACTTTGGGGACATATCATCTACACTTACCTTCTGAATTAATTCTAGAACTTGAAAAGTGTTATTATATACAAATTTTACTTAAATACATTATCTCGGTTGGATGCTTAGATTTAAGTGGATTTCATTCAATTTTTAAGAATAAAAGTTGTTCTTTTTCATTAAATAATATCCGTTATGGTGCTACAAATTTGATAAATGGCTTGTATATTCTAGATATGAAAAATCAAGTTCTCAACATAAACAACAAGAAATCAAGAAAAGATAATATGAACCCATCATATTTATGACATTATCGTTTAGGCCATGTAAATGAGAATTGCATCTCTAAGTTACACAAGCGTGGTGACTTAGGGTCTTTTGATTATGAATCATATGATATATGTGAATCATGTTTATTGAATAAAATGACTAAAGACAATTTTTCAAAGAAACAGGAAAGGGCTAACCAGTTATTCGAACTAATGCATACTGATGTATATGGACCAATAACACTATTAGCAAGAGATCATTATCAATACTTCATATACTTTATCGATGACTATTCTCAATTTGGATATTTGCATTTAATAAAATATAAATCTGAGGCCTTTGGTAATTTCAAAGAATTTAGGAAAGAAGTAGAGAAACAACTTGGTCAAAGTATTAAAACTCTAAGATCCAATCAAGGAGGTGAGTACTTAAGCTAAAAGTTTCAAAGTTATCTTAGAGATAATGGGGTATTATCTCAAAGGACACCACCACATACACCTCAACAAAACGGTATATCCGAAAGAAGGAATCGTACTTTGTTGGATATGGTTCGATCCATGATGGCTTTTGCAAACTTTCCAAAATCGTTTTGTGGATTTGTACTGGAAACTACTGTTTATAGTTTAAATAAAGTTCCATAAAAATTGGTTGACACTACCCCTAATGAGTTATTTTTTACTAAAGGACCAAAGTTAGCTCACATGAGAATTTGGGATGTCCTGCTTATATGAAGAGGACAAAATCAAACAAATGTGAAGATAGGTCTAATAAGCATTTATTTGTTGGATATCCAAAAGAATCTAATAGATGTTCTAATAACTCGTAGTATGCCACCTTTAGTACATGGGGAAAGTCATGCATGTCATAGCATTTTTTATATTGCATTTGGTAAATTGAATTATTTTCATGAAAATATGAGTTTCATGAGTTGTTGTTTCATGAATTAATTTGCTCTTGAAGTGGTCGTGTTACTTGAGTTAGTTGAGCTTTTGTTTTTAATGAGGAGAATTCATTAGGAAGAGGATGAAGCAAGTGAGTAGGAATTAAGGGAATTTAATTAGGGGAAAATTTATACAAGAAATGTGGAATAGTGGATAAAGCTTAATGTTTAATTCTTGATGGGCTAGAATTTGAATCCTAGCTATTTTAAATCCTTTCCTTTCTTTTATTTTCTTCTTCCCTAATTTTTTCTAAGCCTTGGCAGAAATACTCCTAGGGTAGCCGCCACCTTGGAGCCAATTTTCTAAAATTTAGGAGTGAGAATTATCTTGGTAATTATTTTATAAAGTATTTGAAAGTAAATTAAATTCTTATTTCCAATATCCTATCATAATCTTTTAGAGAATTTTAAATATTACTAATCTGGATTTTTTTTAAAAGCTATATTTAAGTAATTTATTAGGAGATAAAATATATGAATATATATATATATATATATATATATATATATATCTTGTTTTAATGTGGCAGCCACCACTTCTTAAGGAGATAAGTCTCCATATTTTAATTTTCTTCAAATAAATTTTAAAGAGAAAATAAATGGATAAAAGATGGATTTTAAATAAAGAATTTATCTCTTAGATAAGGATTTTCAAAATTTGGGGAAATAGGAAAAAGAATTCGGGTAACTTCAAGGAAAAAAGGAAACTAGAATTTTATCTTGTAAAATAATTATTTAAAAGCCATTTAAATTACTCAAATTATTATAGGGAATTAATTAAATTATTTCTTAAATAAATAGCCTAATTCTTTCATATATTTTTCTGGAAAATCTCTCAAAGCTACCGCCACACATTAGGTAATTGTTGCTCAACTAAAACTCTCCAAAACCTAGGTAAGGTTATCCAAGAAAACCATAATCAATTAGGACTTTGTTTTAGCACCAAAAAAAAAAAAAAATTTACCAGAATCTCCTCTCCCATTCCTTCAGATTTTTTGCCACAATCAATACCATACTGCATGCAAAATTCCCATAAAAAACCTGCACAAAAATCTCTCTAGTTAATGCACAAAAATATAGCTACACAAAAGCTCACCTTTCTTCTCTTATTCTCGCCACTATAGAGACCGAAACCAACCAGATTTCTTCCCTCTTTCTATCTAGATTTTTGACCATCATAAGCAAAAAAAACACAGCAGCAATAACCCCTAACTACTACCCAGTTTCGGTACTCAAAGAAGGACCAAAGCTGTCCAACTTTTCTCATGTGAGCAAGAATCCCTAACAAGGTAGAACTCCACCAAACACCCAAACACCAAAACCTAGTCTTTTCTGTCCAGAAAACCATGAAATCCCTACCCTCTTAGCCTCCTAAACTCATGAAACAAACAGCATTCTACCTGCTCAAAAATTCGGCCAGCCTACTCCAATAATAAAGCTAAAACCGAAACTCCCTATAGGGTAATCGATATTCAACCCTTCTATTCATCTCTTACTACATTCTTTCTCTTTTTTCTCCCTTAAATCACATCCATAAGGGACTTATTTTATCTCTTTCTTGGTGAGTCTCAATCTATTCAACTATCCATCGAACTTAAGCTAGTCATCAAGGAGTTGCCAGGTTAAGTCTAGTTCGCTAAGAAGTAATCAAGATCCTATCTTTACAGATTTAAATGACTTTGATCTTTAAAGTATTATCTTATAAATGCTTATGGAGGCTAGTATGAAAGCATGAATGACTAGAATGATAAACATGTTGATGTGAGTCAAAGACAAAGCATGTATAAGATAGGACCTTGATGCATCTTGTTATGATGAATCTAGATCTATGCTAATTAGGCAAAAATGAGATCTTTTAATGTTTATGGATCTGATTAGAACATTTTATGCTAGTGAATATTAGATTTGTCATATAGTGCTCTAATTTGGATGAATGCATAGTTATGATCAATAGCATGGCAAAGGAAGTTGTGTCTGTGATCTAATGAATTAAATTACCTAGATACCATGGATGAATTAGGTTATTAATGACATCATGAAAAGTCATATTGAATGAAATAGTGGATATAATATTTGGATTCTAATTGTAGAATAATTTATTTTAGATAAGGAATGAGTGGAAGTAAGGGCAATCAATTGAGTTGGATCTGATTGTTAATTTATCGAAGTAAGTCCGTCCATAACCGTTTTAATACATGTTACATATTTGCAAGAAATTTTTACAATGTTATTTGGAATTGATGTAAAAATGATGTTTTGACATGAGGATTGAAACGTTATCTAAACATGATTGGTTATACTGTGTTATTTTGATACTTGGGTTGGAATGTAGATGTTTTATTTTCTTAATGAATTTATCAAATTTTAACTATTCAAACTAAAAAATGATTTCTTACTCTGTCACTAAACGATTTAGAAATGGTATTATGAAAAATCACGTCTTGCAGTCAAACTAATCAAAGAATTTAAAAAAAAAAAAGGAAAATGATTCTGCTCCTAGATGGGGAGCGTTAAGTACTCAGCGGTGGTAGGCTAGTGGTACTAGTCTTGAAGAGCAAGAGTGAGTCTTCTAGCAGAAGCCCACCTCCAGAAGATGAATTCAACTTGGAAAGATGGCAGTACTACTCAATCACACCGTCCGAGCTATCATATTGTTCCATGTGGACATTTTTTATCCGTATTGGACAACCAGAGCGTTGGGTGTAGAGATGGAGGAGTATCTCACCCTAGTGAGAGGATCTCCCAATGCCCATTGTTGAAAGCATACATTAGGATGCTATCATGGTGGTAATCATGATATGAATTATGATACTATTGTTTGAATCATTGCAAATCCTTACTTAATGAATTATGAATATGATGAAACAATGATTTATTGTAACCCATTTTGGATTCATTGAGCAAGGCTCCTTGGAATGACTATTATTGTTGAAATTGACTTGCAAACACGGTTTTTGTGATTTTGATAAACTTGCATACGCGAAATGGTTATATTTGACACTTGCTCACATAGGACTTACTAAGATGCCAATCCCATACCTTTTATATCATGATCTTTTGGGAGTACTTATATTGAGTAGGCTGAAGGAATAAGCGATGATCGCCCATTTGTTTATTTTATTTTGATTTATATTTTTTTCAAGAGATGTTTGTTAGTTTTGATCTCTCGAATTTGTAGAAGTATTTCCCTCAGATGTAATAAGAGTATTTTATTATTTTGTTTAGTTGGGTTTTTTATTATTTTTTATTATTCGCACCTTAGTATAAAGACCCCTGATCCTTTGAATTGGGCGACATCCCACCCTACCTGGGTACGTTAGTAGTGGGATATTGCAAGTGATATCAAAGCCTAGGTTTAGGTAAATGATATTATTGAGTAGTACCTAAACCTTAGGGATCAAGGTTTATTGAATAGTATTTAAACTCTAGGGAGTGATATTTTGTTCTGATTTCTTTATGTTTCTTATATAGGATGACTAGAAGATCCATAGCTGTGACACAAGACTGGCCATTTATGTGTGGTCCCGCAAGTGGTAGAGCATCTAGCCCTATACCTATACTGGATTCCTCATCATCTGAGTCAGAGACGAAACCTGAGGGTGGATGGATCCGCAATGAGGATGAGATCGACCATGAGCCGCCTATAATGGAAGACTTAGGGATAGAAGAAGGACCCAAAGATCTAACACCGGTGATACTTGCACTTAACTGGAATAAGGGCTTGGTAGAGTATGACGATAATGATGAGGGAGAGATCGGAGGTGGAGGAGCACTTGAGGATGACAGTGAGAAAGAGCTAGGAGGACTTAGGGTTGAGGGAGAAATAGGAAAGCTTGAGGTTGAGATGATTGAGGAGAAGGATAGAATGGATACACCTGTGACCCCATCTATAGAAAAACGAACCCCGATGTTGGTAGGAAGTGAGTCTTATGAGTCAAATCTCAGAGACCTAAGAGTGCACTGATGTTGGCTATGGAGAAACTGAGGAATGCGGAGTTGAGAGCCTAGTTAAGGGGTAGACTCTAGAGAGTTCATGCTAAGGTAACCTAGGAAGAAGCACAAATCCTTTGGTTTTGGAAGACATTGAGATGTAGATTCCAACAAAGATCATGAAAACAACAGTTCAGGATGGCTAGGGGAACCTCCTTTAGAGACTTCTGAGGATTCCAACAACTCTAGTGATGCTTAAAATTTTAGGACCATTAGTGCTAGTTCTTTATTTTGAGATGTTTGTTTGTTTATTTGATTTAGAATTTATTTTTTATTTCAATTTTTGTTTAGCCGGAATAAAAAAGGGCTACTTAGTGGGAACTCCCTTATTTTGTACCAATTTGGAATTGGTTAATGAAAATGTGATTTATTTGATTTCTTTTTTCTACTTAGAGCATTATTTGCAAAATTTATTTTTCGATGCATTGCAAGTTATTTCAAATCTATAAGTTGGTCAATTGCGTGGCACTAACTTTCCCTTACTAAGGTTTGTATTGGGTGTAAGTCGATGGCACCAAGGCGTAGAACTATTGTGCGAGAAAGAACTATTTGGGAGAGTGAGTCATCCACTCCAGAGTTCAAGCAAACACATCGGTCCACCTCGAAACTAGAAGAGGAACTCGAGCAAGAGCGGGAACTGATATCTGGAGGATCCTGAGAGGTGACCATGGGGCAGGCCTTCGACAAGATGGCTGCCATTCTTCAGAACTTGGCCGAAAAAATAGATAAGATGGGTAAGAAAGTGCCTAGGGGTGAGGATGAGGCTCTGGAATGATTCCTCAAGTTTCAACCTCCGACGTTTCAGGGAGAGGTGGAGCAAGACGAAAAGGCAGAATAGTAGATTGAACAAATGGAGGATATCTTCGTGACTCTTTAGTACACCAAGAAGAGGAGGGTGAAGTTTGCTACATTCAGGCTGAGGGGACTTGCCCAAGCTTGGTGGCAGCAAGTTCAAGTAGTCTGGGAGAGAGAGGATAGCAACTGGATGTGGAAGAACTTCGTGGAGGTATTCTGAGCAGAGTATATACCATGATGGATAGCGAAGAAGAGGGAGGATGAATTTCAGACTCTCAAGCAAGGAGGAATGACTATGGCTTAGTATGCTGCACGGTTTACCCAACTGTCCAAGTATTGCAAGTGCCTAGTCGATACCGCACATGTCAATTTGTGAAGGGTCTCAGGCAAGATTTGAGAAGGGCACTGGAACCTTCTCCACCGGTGATATATACGGTTGAAGTAGATGCAGCAACTCGAATGGAAAATAAGGATAGGAATCAGCTGAAGAACCGGTCATTCTAGCTGAGCCGACCACCAATGAGACCCCTGACTCACAAGTGACCCGTTGGTCCGATGCAATGGGGAAATAAGGGAAAGCAGCCTAGGACAGTACCGCCAGATCCTATGTCGAGCGCGTTGATATGTTAGAATTGCGGGAGGCGAGGTCACGCCGAAAGGGATTGCTAGTCAAATGGAGTGACGAAGAGATGTTTCAACTGTGGAGAACCAAACCACTTAAGGAACAACTGCCTAAGACCACTCAGAATAGGGCAAGAAGCTACGACTCAACCAGCTGGGGCAGTTAGAGGGGTATCTGCTGGGACGACTGGAGGAGGAGGCCAAAAGCCTCAAGTGAAAGCCAAGGTCTTTACTGTGAATAGGGAAGAGGTTGGAGTGGATTCAACTGTAGTTGAAAGTACGCATTCTGTGCAAGGTCACTCTATTTTTGTTTTAATAGACCCCGGATTGCCTCATTTATATGTGAACGATAAGTGTGCATGCCATTTGGTTTGGGACAGGGTAGAGTTACCTTATACAATGTTGATGAGTACACCTTTGGGGTGGTAGAAAGATGCGAGTAAGGCAGTTCAAGGGTGTGATATTGTGGTTGGAAAAGAGATTTTGAAGGTGGATCTCATAATCCTACCCATCGATGACTATGATCTCATTCTGGGTATTGACTGGTTAGCGAAGCATAGAGCAAGAGTGGATTGCAATGCCAAGATAGTGCAAGTTGTTAGACCTTGATGCAGTGTATTAGAGTTTAGTAGGAGGAAGATAAGGAAGTTGAAATTCTTGATAGCAGGAGTAAAGGCGCAAAAAATGTTAAAAAAGGGTTGTGTATGTTATCTGGCCTATCTAACCAATAAGCCCAAGGATCAGTGTACTTTGGAAAGCATCAAGATGGTGAAGGACTTCACAGATATGTTTTTGGCCAAACTTACTTCTCTTCCACCTTCCTGAGAAATCGAGTTTACCATCGATCTAGTTCTTGGAGCTGAACCGGTATCAAAGACTCCTTATTGGATGGCGTCCATATAATTGAAAGAATTGAAGGAGTAACTCGAAGAATTGCTTAAGCAAGGAAATAAGACCCAACACATCACTATGGGGAACCCCATTGTTATTTATCAAGACAAATGATAGGATGCTGAGGTTGTGCATAGACTATAGAGGGTTGAATAACCTCACGATAAAGAATAAGTATCCTTTACCCTTGATTAACGAGTTATTTGACTAGTTGCAAGGCTCTTGTTACTTCTCCAAGTTAGATCTCTGGCAAGGTTATTATCATGTGCAAATCAAATGGGAGGATACTCCAAAGATGGCCTTCAACACTAGATATGAGCTCTACTAGTTCGTGGTGATGCTATTCGGAGTAACTAATGCACCTGCCGTTTTCATGGATCTTATGCACAAGATTTTCCATCCGCACCTAGATAAGTTTGTGGTGGTGTTCATAGACGATATTTTGATCTTCTCAAAAAGTCCCAAGAAGCATACGGAGCATCTGAAGTTGGTACTAGAGAAATTGAGAGAGCATAAACTCTATGCTTAGTTTAGCAAATGCGAGTTTTAGTTAGATTCAGTGGCCTTTCTTGGTCATGTGATATCTAAAAATGGAATCAATGTGGACCCATCAAAAGTCGAGGTTATCTCAAATTGGAAGCAACCGGAGAGCGTAACTGAGATCAGTGAGTTTCCTTAGATTGACAAGAAATTACCATCATTTTATTAAGAACATCTCTATGCTGGCGACGTCGATGACCCGATTACTAAGGAATGACGTGTCGTACGTCTGGAGTGATAAGTGCGAGAAGAGCTTAAGAGGAGATTGATGACAGTTTTTGTGTTGAGCCTACCTAAAGAAGATAAGGCCCATTCCTTGTATACAGATGCTTCTAAGGAAGGTCTACGGGCGGTGCTAATGCAAGATAGAAAAGTTATCACCTACACATTGTGGAAGTTGAAGCCACACAAGGTAAACTATCTGACGCATGACTTAACATTGGTTGTGATAGTGTTTACTTTGAAGAAATAGTTACACTATTTGTGTGGAGCAAAATATAAAGTCTTCATGGATCATAAGAGCTTGAAGTACATATTCACATAAAAGGACTTGAACTTAAGGCAAAGGAGGTGGATGGAATTCTTAGAGGGATACAAGTGTCCAATTAACTACCATCTGGGAAAAGCGAATGTGGTAGCTGATACGCTGAGTCGAAAAGTGAGGATAGCTACCTTGAGGGTGCAAGAGGCAAAAGTGGGAGAAGGGAAAATTAGTTTGAGCAACTTGAGGTTGGAGCTTAAGCTAAGGCAAGAGATTAGTGAGGTTCAGTGGAATAACTAAGAGTTTTAGACTTTTAAGGCAAAGGAAGCAAAGAGAGGAAATAAGGAGTTTTAGACTGATGAAGCGGGAGTGATGTATTTCCGAGAACGACTATGTGTATCGAAAACCCAATATTAGAGAGAAAGATAATGGAGGAGGCTTACAAGAGCAAGTATTCTATTCATCCGGGAGAAGTGAAGATGTACCAAGATTTGAAAAAGACCTACTGCTGGCCAGGAATAAAAATAGATATGGCACAATATGTCTCCACTTTCTTGACTATTAGAAGGTAAAAGTAGAGCATAAGAAGGCAGTTGGGTTGCTGCAACTGTTACCTATTTCCTAGTGGAAATGGCAAAAGTAACGATATATTTCATCACCGGGCTGCCGATGTCGAAGACAATGAAAGATGTTGTGTGGGTTGTGGTTGACAGGTTGACAGGTTGACCAAGACAGCTCATTTCATTGTGGTAAATATAAAGGACTCTATTGGAAAATTGGCTAAAACTTATATTCGGGAAGTGGTTAGATTGCATGGTGTACCATCAGGTATTGTATTTGACAGGGATCCTAGATTTATCTCGAGATTTTGGACCAATTTTCAAGAGTCAATAAGAATGACTCTAAAGCTCAGTACTTCTACTCTCCACAGATAGATGGACAATCTGAAAGAGTCTTCTAGATATTGGAGGATATGGTTAGAGCTTGCGTATTGGATTTTGGGGATAAGTGGTTGGATTGCATACCTTATGCCAAATTGGCCTACAACAATAATCATAGGCATCAATTGGAATGGCACCCTATGAAGCGTTATATGGGCAAAAACGTCAAGTATCATTGTATTGGGGTTGGACAGAGGATGGTCAAATTAGTAAGTCTGGGGAAGTGAATATGACTGATAAAGTGAAGGTGATAAGGGAAAGATTGAAAGCCGCTCAAAGCTAACAGAAGAGCTATGCCGACAATAGAAAAAGGGAGTTGGAGATTCAAGTGGGAGATCAAACTTTTCTAAAGATAACACCGAGCATAGGAATTCTGAAGCATCCTAAATGAGGGAAGCTGAGTCCTAGATATTTAGGTCCTTTTCTAGTGATCGAAAGGATTGGACCCGTAGCATATCGATTAGAGCTGCCAGAAGGGTTAGCAGGAATTCATGATGTGTTCCATGTGTCCCAATTGAAGAAGTACAACCCTGATCCAAAGCATGTATTGAATGAGGAATCATTAATTCTTCAGCCTGATTTGAACTATTTGGATAAACCAATTAAAATTATTCATCGAAGTGTCAAGAAGTTGAGGAATAAGCAGATACCGATGGTGAAGATTTTATGGGAGCAACATGATTCTAAGGATATGATGTGGGAGACTGAAGATTGGGTGAGGAGGAAGTATCCGAGTTTGCTTTAGAGGAATAGCACTCTGAATTTCGGGGCGAAATTCTCTTAAGGGGGAGAGCATATAATACCTCGTATTAAGCCACCTTTAGTATGTGGGGAAAGTTATGCATGTCGTAGCATTTATATATTGCATCCGGTAAATTGAATTCCTTTCATGAAAATATGAGTTTCATGAGTTGTTGTTTCATGAATTAATTTGCTCTTGAAATGGTTATGTTACTTGAGTTAGTGAGCTTTTGTTTTTATTGAGGAGAATTCATTAGGAAGAGGATGAAGCAAGTGAGTTAGAATTAAGGGAATTTAGTTAGGGGAAAATTTATACAAGAATTAATGTGGAATAGTGGAAAAAGCTTGATGTTTAATTCTTAGTGGGCTAGAGTTCAAATTCTAGCTATTTCAAATCCTTTCCTTTCTTTTATTTTCTTCTTCCCTAATTTTTTCTAAGCCTTGGCCGAAATACTCCTAGGGTAGCCGCCACCTTGGAGCCAACTTCCTAAAAGTTAGGAGTGAGAATTATTTTGTGAATTATGTTATAAAGCACTTGAAAGTAAATTAAATTCTTATTTCTAATATCCTATCATAATCTTTGAGAGAATTTTAAATATTCCTAATCTAGATTTTTTTTAAAAGCTATATCTAAGAAATTTATTAGGAGATAAAATATATGAACATATATATCTTGTTTTAATATGGTAGCTGCCATTTCTTAAGGAGATAAGTCTCCATACTTTAATTTTCTTCAAATAATTTTTAAAAAGGAAATAAAAGAATAAAATCTAGATTTTAAATGAAATATTTATCTCTTGGATGAATTTTCGAAATTTGGGGAAATAGGAAAAAGATTTCAGGTAGCTTCAAAGAAAAAAAGGAAGCCTGAATTTTATCTTGTAATATAATTATTTAAAAGCCATTTAAATAACTCAAATTAATATAGGAAATTAATTAAATTATTTCTTAAATGAATAACCTAATTATTTCATGCATTTTTGAAGAAAATCTCTCAAAGCTACCACCACACATTAGAGCAATTGTTGCTCAACTAAAACTCTCCAAAACCTAGGTAGGGCTATCCAAGAAAACCTTAATCAATTAGGAATTTGTTTTAGCCACAAAAAAAAAAAAAAAAACAAAATTTCCTCTCCCATTCCTTTAGATTTTTTTCCACAATCAGTACCATACTACACGAAAATTCTAGCAAAAAACCTGCACAAAAATCTCTCTAGTTATTGCACAAAAATATAGCTACACAAAGGATTACCTTTCTTCTCTCATTCTTGCCACTATAAAGACCGAAACCAACCAGATTTCTTCCCTCTTTCTATCCAGATTTTTGGCCATAATAAGCATAAAAAATACAACTGCAATAACCCCTAAACTACTGTCCAGTTTCAGTACTCAAAGAAGGACCAAAGCTATCCAATTTTTCTCTTGTGAGCAAGAGTCCCTAACAAGGCAGAACTCCACCAAACACCGAAACACCAAAACCTAGTCTTTTCTGTCCAGCAAACCATGAAATCCCTACTCTCTCAGCCTCCCAAACTCATGAAACAAACAGCATTCTCCCTGCTCAAAAATTCAGCCAGGCTACTCCAAGAACAAAGCCAAAATCGAAACTCCCTACAAGGTAATCGGTCTTCAACCCTTCTATTCATCTCTTACTCCATTATTTCTCTCTTTTCTCCCTTAAATCACGTCCATAAGAGACTAATTTTACCCCTTTCTTGGTGAGTGTCGATCATGGACATCTAGGTGGACCAATCTCTTCAACTATCCATCGAACTCAAGCTAGTCATCAACGAGTTGCCGTGTTTAAGTCTAGTTCACTAAAAGGTACTCAGTATCCAATCTTTACAGATTTAAATGAATTTGATCTTTAAAGTATTATCTTATGAATGGTTATGGAGGCTAGTATAAAAGCATGAATGGACTAGAATGATAAACATATTAATGTGAGCCATAGACAAAGCATGTATGAGATAGGACCATGATTCATCCTGTCATGATGAATCTAGATCTATGCTGAGTGGGCAAAGATGATATCGTTTAATGTTTATGGGGCTAATTATGGCGATTTCATGCTAGTGAATATAAGAGTTGTCATATAGTGATGTGATTTGGATGAATGCATGGTTATGATCAATAGCATGGCAAAGGAAGTTGTGTATGTGATCTAAATTACCGAGATACCATGGATGAATTAGGTGATTAATGAGATCTTGAAAATTCATATTTCATGAAATAGTGGATGTAATATTTGGATTCTAATTCTACAATCATTTATTCAAAATAAGGAATGAGTAGAAGTAATGGCAATCAATTAAGTTAGGTCAAGCTGTTGATTTATCCAAGTAAGTCCTTGCATAACCGTTATAATAAATAATACATATTTGCAAGTAATTTTTTATAATGTTATTTTGAATTGATGTCAATATAATGTTTTGACAAGAGGATTGAAACGTTGGCTAAAAATGATTACTGTGTTGTTCTAATACTTGGGTTGGAACTGTTGGGTTTCTCAGGCTCGTATCCTATATGGCGCAGTGAAAAATAAATGAGATACCATCCCAAGACCCGCCTATGTGTGGAAAATAAGACATAAAAATAATAAAGGTAATAGCTTTTTACCTTTGTTTGATCGTCCGAAGAACAAAATTCTTCTTCAAGTAGAGGTGCGATCCAGCAATCCTCTTGTGCAAACTCTACGTGGGTTGAACGTCTAACCACTATAATTACAGTGTGTGATTATCTCCAATAGTTATCCACATAGAGGAATACTCAAGCACCAAAATTTTCTATGCTAGCAAAAAAATACGGTGGCTAGGGCTATTTTCGTTTTCAGCAAAATGAGAAAATGAGAGGGAAGAAGAAGTTGTTGTTTCATGTGTCCAATTTCAGCTAGGGTTTCGTGTGTCTTCTTAATATGTCACACAAAATTTCCTTTCCCAAAACTAAGAAGTCTAATCCTATTAGAATTTCCTAATTGTAATTGGAAACATCATGTTCTGACAATTACAATTTGGAACACAAATTATAACTAATTATAATTTGTCCACAATAACTTCTCTTTCTCTCAATTAACCCCACTATGTTATCAATTAACATCTTGAGTATATAATCCTCTACTGTGTGTGACCTATTAGGTTTCCTAGTCAATTGGTAGTGAATATGAATTCAACCAAACATCTTTGAGATTAATAATCCATAATTAATTAGAATTAATCCTATTAATTCTAATTAGGATTGGTTTATTAATTCATCAATTAATAAACCCATATTCCCAGATCATGAGCGGTATCTAGCAACACATCATGACCACCCAAGAGTTCAGGAAGTCAAGTGGCTTGACATGAACCCTTTAATAACAAACTTCAGTGCAATTAACTCATTTCACCATACAATATCTTATTTGGTTTAGAGTACGAAATTAGTGCCAAATCCATCCAGAATTAATTATGGCTCGAATAAAATAGTACTTGTACCAGGAACCTACTACTCTTGATGTGTATCAATTAAAACTTTTTCCAATACACAATTGCCCTAGCCAAGGACTTTTTGAGAAGCAATTCCTACAATTGGCCATGAGATATTTGCCCCTATTATTAGGAGTGGTGAATCCTTTATTGACCCTCTCAACTACTTCTGTTTACCTCACAATGTACCTAATATCCATCATATAGACGGCCCTCAATCAAGCTCCGGAGATTGGAATTAAAGTACAATGCTCAGCAAACAAAGTACCTTGGAGATCTCAAGTCTAAGAATACTTGCACGTTTGCTATATTGAGATTATATCACTAGCACTAAATAGTTATCCATGTGATTATCTCCAAGCTAGGTCATCCAATGAACTTGTTCCATTAACAAGCATCCATGTGTTAACTTTGAGTATCTCAATACTCACGGTTATGAGAATTACTGTCTTATCAAATCAGGAAGTCTAACACATGCTAGTCTTAACGCATTAATGATGTCCTGTCTCATTAATACTATGACTAGTGACTATTTACGTACTAACAACATCCAGTGTAGCATGAATCTCATATCATGATCTCTATTATGATTTCCTTAACACAGTGTTGTACTATGGACTTTATCGAATAGTTATATTACTTAAAGTAAACAAAAGAAACTGTAAGATAATTAATGAATTTTATTAAAATAAAAATTGTCATATACATTGTACAAATGATTGCAACTAGGGCACAACACTAACAGAACTATGGATGTTTTACTTTCTAAATGAGTTTATTAAATTTCAACTATTTAAACTCAAAAATGATTTCTTACTCTATAACTAAACGAATTGGAAATGCCATTACAAAAAACCAAATTTTGCAGTTAAGCTAATCAAAGCATTTTTAAAAAAAGAAATGATTCTGCCCCTAAATAGGGAGCGTTGAGTACTCAACTGGGGTAGGCTAGTGGTACTAGTCTTGAAGAGCAAGAGTGAGTCTTCTAGTAGGAGGCCACCCTAGAAGATGAACTCAACTTGGAACGATAGCAGTACTACTTAGTCACGCCGTCTGAGCTAGCATATTGGTCCATGTGGACATTGTTGATCCGGGTTGGACAACCGTAGTGTTGAGTGTAGAGATGGAGGAGTATCTCACCCTAGTGGGAGGATCCCCCACTGCCCATTGTTGAAAGCATACATTAGGACGCTATCATGGTGGTACCTATGATAAGGATTATGATAATATTATTTTAATCATTGCAAATCCCTACTTAATGAATTATGAATCTGATGAAACGATGATTTATTGTGAACTATTTTTGATTCATTGAGCAAGGCTCCTTTGTATGACTATTATTGATGAAATTGATTTGCAAGCATGATTTTTGTGATTTTGATAAATCTGCGTGTACGAAATGGTTATATTTGACCCTTGCACACACAGAACTTACTGAGATACCAATCTCACACCTTTTATATCATGATTTCTGGGGCGGGGGGGTACTTATATTGAGTAGGTTTAAGGGATAAGCAATGATTGCCCAATTGTTTATTTTATTTTGATTTATATTTCTTTCAAGAGATATTTGTTAGTTTTGATCTCTCGGACTTGTATAAGTATTTCCCTCGAATGTAATAAGAGTATTTTATTATTTTGTTTAATTGGTCTTTTATTATTATTTATTATTTGCACCTCGTTATAAAGACTCTTGGTCCTCTGGATGGGGTGACATCCCGCCCTATCTGGGTAGTGGGGTGTTACAGATGTTACGTCACGCCCCGTGCCCACTGACTCAGAACTCGACTATAGGTTTGGCAGTACCCACAGTGTGAAACACCAACTAAAACCAACCCTAGAGTAAGGGGGTCGGGATGCATATCATAATTTCTTGCATGTATAAATATATTTTTGAATGATTTTATGTGCTTTGGAATTGTGATTTGTAGTCTAGAAGGCTTAATTGTGCTTATTCAGTAGGAAGGGCAAAATGGTATTTTTGCTTGAAGTGCAAATAGAGAAATAGCTTGAGGAGTAAATAGGAAAAATATTTATGAGAGAAAATAAAAACAAAAGTTGTGATGGTGTAGTGGTTAGGGCTTTCGAATTAATCCTTGATGTCTTGAGTTCAAATTCCATCATTTAAGTTTTAGCATGATTAATTTTATTTTTGCTTGAGGATTGGGATTTTCGGCCTTATGCTCCATGAATAGAAATAAGAGTGTTGTCCTAGAGGAGGCATGAAAGGAGTGTTCTAATCCTATTCTTATGCCGTGCAAGAATTCTTAAAGGACTCATGTCCTTCACATCTCTAGCCTACCTTAATTCTTTATCAATTAAGTTGTTCAATTCATCCCAAGGCCATTATTATTTCCAGAAATTTCAGCAAGGTTTATTAACCTTAGAATCTCAAAAATAATTCTTAGAGGATGCAGTTTTGGCTGCAAATAGGGAAAGAGTTAAGGAAGGTTCCCAAGAGAATTAATCTCCATGGTTGAACCTTCAAACTCAACCCTATAAGTGTTCATCTTTTTCATGTAGTAATCTAGAAAATTTTTCCAGCTTCTTAGTCAGTCCAACGTTTGAAATCTTCAGCCACATTTCTCACTCAAATACTGCCAGAAAAATAACCAATTTACTCAGTTTGAAGACTAAAAACTTTGGCCAAAATTCAGACTGCACAAAGCTGTGCAAACCAGAAAAAAATTATGGGTAGATTCGCAACATAGTAGTCCAAAAACCAATCTGTTTCTTCTAGCCTTCAAACCAGTAATTCACCTCTGTCTTTCCTCCATAAAGAAGGCTGGAAACCAACCTTAAAGGACCCTCTAATACCTTTTCAATCCTTCTGCAATTCAACTGGAACATTGCAGAAAAATCTGCACAAAAATTCCAGTAAACCATACGAATGGATAACCAGAAATTCCAGCCCTGTTCCTTCTCCATCCTTATCCAAAAAACCACTCCAACTTTCTGTGAAACTAACATAAGTCAGGTTTGAACTGAACTCCTTCACCTCCTCCATTGATCTACACGAATGAAGCTCCATGGCTACTCCTTAAATCACTCTATCAATCACTACAATTAAGCCTCCAATTAAAATTCAAAATTCCAGCAAATTGCTCCATGAAAACTCCTTGGATTAAGCCTCAAACAACCAGAAAATCTTCCACCATTATACTCTGAATTTCAGCCATCCTATAACCCATTAAAACATCATTCATCTCAGCAAAATCCCAGCCAAACCAGTCGGCCATTGAAGCTCCCAAAGACCTCCATCAACCAAGCCATTCTTACCATATCTTCTACCTTAATTCACTCCCTAAATTACTTCTTTTGAATTTCAAACAACTAGATTTCCCTCTTCTCCCTAATCTGAAAATTCAATCACAAGAATCCCCTAACCATTCGGCCAACCCCTTCAGCAAAATTCTTCCAGCTTTCTCTCCATTTTACCAAGAACACACACCACCACTCTTCAAGCCTAAGACCACCCTAAACACCTCCAATCTCTCCCAAAAACTCCAGATCACGTCTACTCACCCTCTAGAGTCCATTTCTATATTTTATAACATCAAACACTGAAAAAAAAAAATTCTTCTATTAGATCAAAAACCAGAAATTTTCTTGGGAATTCAAGAACTCTCTCAAGGTAACCATGAAAGATTATGTTCATCTTCCATTCCTTTTCAATCTTTAAAATAAAGTACTAATTCTCTCTCTCTCTCTATCTCTCTCTCGGCCGAAATGGTTGTTCCAACCATGTCCATTTTTCTTCTTCCTCCTTAGACTGATCAAGCCTTCCAAGCGCGAGGATTCTCTTGAGACTTCTTCAAGGTAGTCAACATTCAAGTAAGCCTCTTCAACCTTCTCTTTAAATTCAAGATCCATGTCTCTTAGTTGTTGTTGGAAAAGGATGGAATATGTTTGGGGGTTGAGTATATGCTTGTGAATGAAGGAGTTGAGATTGGAATATGTGGATGTTTTGCCAAGATTAAGTGCTATAGTATTTCTTGTGGATCGATGAGTATTTTTCATGTCTTGAGTGAGTTGGATGGTTAAGCATACTAGACATTATGTCACCTTTGGTGAATAGGATTTTATGTTCTTGTATTCTTGTTGAAGCCATGATTGTGATTATGCTTAGTGAAGTGTAGAACATGTGATGGTTGTTGGGATTCGTGGACTCCTAAACGCGGAAAACATCTACGAATCCCTCCCGAGGACCCAAGTAAACGATTAAGAAGATCTAAGCTTTAAGAATTACCTCTGGTTGCTGTAATCGAAATCCTTCGATTCTGGTTGCGCTGTTGTACGTTCAACCCGAACAATCACCAGACGCTGCAGTATGCGAACGTCCTCTATCGGATACACACCGCGAACTCACTCGATACCCGGGGAGTGCTAGCGCCTAGGGTTTGAGAGGTTTTTTTTCTGGTAGAGAATGGCACGAAAGTTCTCAACCGAAAATTGGACTATTGAAAGACAGCTAGGGTTTTCTTAAAAAACCCTCGAACCTCTTAGAGTCCAACCCTAATAATATCTTATCATATTCTAATTTAAATTCAAATTAAATTAAAACTGATATGATAAGATTCTGCCATTATCTCGATAATTTAACTAATTATTTTACCGAGTCAGATTCTTATAATCTGGATATCATCCAGATTCATCGAACCTGGTCACCGGAAAAATAACCTAACAAGTTCGCTTATTGTGTGACCCTATAGGTTCATTTAACACCGGCAGTGTGCCTAAATCATATTTAAATGGCCCACAAGTTATAAGCGATTTCTAGCAAAACATTATAACTATCCAGGTTAAATGAAGATCGGTGATGTCTTTGAACCAAACCATAATTTTATATTTAGTCCTTTTGTCACACGATATCCAGATTAAGCATAAGGCACGGAGCATGTCATCCTTATTAAGCTTAATCAATTATTTCTTAATTTCATAGTAGACTGTTCAAACAAATGATATGAATATCTTAGATTGATATATTTGAGCACGGCCATGCATTTTTTAACAGTCTAACTTATCAAGGGGCCCATGGATATCTCTCCCATAACTGAGAGTGACAAATTCCTTCACAATCAATCATATTCCTCTCCCTGATTTATTCTATATCCAACAGTAGTCTAATTTATTATCTGGTTAAAGACAACTTTAGACAATGTCAAAATATAGAATTTATCAAGTAAGAAACTATGATGAATTTAGGTCGAAGGACTTTCAATATTATTATGGCTAGAAAGTACTTATGACATATTCCATGAAGTACTCTCACAGTGGATCATGTTCAATACAATGTTCTCTAACATTTATTTATGTCTTGACTCGATATCACAAATATCCATGGCCAGTAAAACATAGCCATCAAGTCACAAACATACTAATCTTAATTTATTATTATTCCAATAATAATAATCGATCAGGGACAGTTTTAGAATAGTCATTGTATTCATTGTAGGGTTTTACTATCAAGTCACGTACTTGATGACCAACAAAACAAAACTCACTATTCATGGAAAGGAAAGCCTCATATTATTATATAAAACATAATGACAATTGTATAAGTACAAATTGACTCTAGGGCATATCCCCAACAATGGTAACTATAGATTTAAGCCCTTATTCATGAATTGAATGGTTAGTATTAGAATTTATGTTCTTGATTATTGTTGGCAATAGGAGAATTATGATCATGACCTTGTTGATCCTAAGAAATTTTGATTATCCAAATGTTATTACTAATACTATATTTCCTCCCAATGATTTCGAAAACCCTAAGGAGATTTGGAATTAGATTGTTATATAAAATAGTGAAATTTTAGCCAAATAAATGATATCTTTATTAAAAATAAAATATATAAACATTATATATATAATAATAACATTAAATAAAACCTTTTATATAAATAATCATAATAGGTAAAATATTAATCTTATAAGGCTTATATTCATAAATACTATTAAAATTTATTTATTATCTTTTAATCAAAATATATAATTACTTATTAATTTATCAATTATTTTCTAACTATTAATTATTATTAATTAAGAGAATAGTAAAAGTTATTATTTTTAATAATAACATCTAGGACTTAGGATCCTTCATCAAATAAACTCTAGTTTATTTATTAATATCAAAGGTTTATATTTTAAACCTATAACTTATTAGTAATTATTTTGCAATCCTTAGTTATCTTGTTATCAAGCTAGACCTATTTATAAAACATATATCATCTAGCTTTAAAACATAGGACATTAGGGTCATGATTGTAATAAGTTGAGCTAGGATTATTTATGGAAGCAAATATGGCTTGAGTTTAATTATGGCTTGTATTTACCCCAGGCGGGGTTAGCCCAGCTTTGGAAGATCTTTGATTTAGCTCAAGGAAGGATCAGGTAAGCTCCTGCACAAACTTATTTAATGTCAAAAGGTTACTATGGCAAGCCAAACGTGAAGTGTATGGACACACATTTTGTAAAGGCAATTAAGGACTGCTTCTTTTTTGTTCAGTCAAATAAATCTTTTGAAAATCAAACAAGTAGTTTTGGTCAAACACTAAACTCTTTCTAAAACCCACTTTGACACGAATTTTAAAAACCCTTAATTGCTATTTCCAAGTAAAGCACTATTTTATCTGTTTTCTCCCAAGTGGGACAATCAACGTTGAGTACTCAATAAGGATAGACTGATTGGACTAGTCTTTGAAGGATTAGGGTAACTCTCTCAGTAGGTGGCCACCTCTGAGGGGTAAGTCCTTCCCGGATAAGATGTCAGTCCAATAGGTTATGCCGATCCGAGCTAGCAAATTTCAATCATGTGGATTGTGTGTTGCCAGAATGGATAATCGATTTGTTTGGGTGTAGAAAAGGAGGGGTATCTTACCTAATAGGCCGTACACCTACCTTTTGTCAATCTGCACAAAGTGTGGCATTCTGACCATTATATAAACATAGGGCCCAACGTGTGGTAACCCATGGCCGCCCATTTCAGTGGTTGTGTTTATTGTGCACTTGTATAGTTTGAAAAGAAGAAAACGTCACTTTTTATTTTAACCTTCTTTATTGCTTGCTAGCATTATCTCTTATGAAGTCTTACAACCTATATTCATGAACTGTTTTACCTGAACACTCAAAGCACACACGGACTTACTGAGATTTTTATCTTATCACCTTTTTTCCATGTTTTTAGGTCGGTCCTGCTGTGGAGATAGTTTGTTGCTTGCTTGGAAGACCTTGTGTTATTTTCTTTATGTATTGCTTTGAGAGATGAGAGTAATCAATGTATTTATGGATTTGTCTTGAATTCTTGGATTGTAATAAGTTTTAATTTTAAAGTATTATTTTATTCGTGTTTGTGTGACCTAGTTATAAAGACCCCTTGTCCTCTTGACAGGGCGACATCCCCAGCCCTGTTGGGCATAGAGAGTGAGGTGTTACACACAGTCAACTACTTTGCTGCCATCCTTTTTGAGCCAAAATGGATCTCCTAAGTTGACAATGGATACTTAGACCCATACATATATACTATTCACACTTCTTATCCCAATCCCATGTGGGATAGGTGTATCACATTCACCCCTCAATTAGGCCCAAGAGTCCTTACTAGACCCATACTTTAAGGGCCAAACCCAGGACCAACCCAATGGCATGGGATTCTTGAATTGGCGCCCACTATGCATGGTATAGAATGTAGTTCCCATATCAAGGGTTGGTTACCTGCTCTGATACCAAATGTCATTCCCTGTGCCCGCGATCTCAGAATGTAACAATGGGCCTGGCAACACCCACACTCATTTACTTGGCCGCCGTCCTCATTGGAGCAAAATGAATATCCTAAGTTGATAATGGGTACTTAGGCTCCTTGTATACCATTCACATTTTCATCCTAATGCCATGTAGGATTGAGGTATCACATTAATATGAAACAACTCCTAAAACTACCCTTATGAGAAGGAAACTAGTTTTCATTACATAACCATATCATTTATGCATTCGTTTTCGTAATTAAATTTTTACAGACTTTAAATTGTTTAATTTTGTTTTGTAGTGTGTGTGTATTGATCAAGAATTTCTAGTTTTGGGAATAGAGGATTTTAGTTTAAGATGGTGTTGAGAGTAGTAAAATATAGAGAATATGGCAGACTTCAAACATTTGTTTGGAGAGAATTGATTAGGGAGTCTAAGCACAAGGATTGTTGTAGATTAGGTGGTTAGTGTTTGGCAATTGAAGTCATGCATTATCATAAACACAGCAGAAAAAAAAATTGAATTCCAACCCCAAGATCACATTCTTGTGAATTAAAATGTGTAAATAGCAATGGTCACAGGGTTTTCCTTTGCTACGTGAGGTTTCACTGCTATTCAAAATTTCTTCATTCACTTGATAGTGCGATCCAACAATCGCTTGAAGAAGTTGATGTTTGGTCACAACCACTGCAACTCAAAAGTAGAATTACCTCCAATGATAATCCACAACAGGATTACTCAGTTACACCATGGACAACATGCTAGTATGTTCACAACGGCTAAGGTTTAGAGAGAAAGAAGAAGAACAGAGAGAGATACCGGAAAAATAATTTTTCCTCTCACATTTTGTTGTCTTAAACATATCAATGCATATTAGAATATATTCATCATGATTGGTAACCAGATATCCTTAAAGTATAAGGATTTCTTAATTCCTAATTAGTATTGTAATTTTTTTTCTAATTATAATATGGCCCATGAATTATAACTGATTATAATTTGACCATAACATCTTCTTCTTTTTGCAAATAACCCTATAATGTTATCAAATAACATCCTGAGTACTTTATCCTTTATGGTGTGTGACCTATTAGGTTTACTGGTCAATTGGTAGCGAAATATAAATTAATCCACACATCTTTAACGTTAATATTCCTTAATAATTAGAATTAACTTATTAATTCTAATTAGGATTGATTTATTAATTTTTTAATTAATAAATCCTTATTCAGCATTTTATAAGCAATATCTAGCAATACATGATGACCACCCAAACGTCCAAAAAGTCAAGTGGCTTGATATTAACCTTTCAATAGAAAACAACAATGTAATAAACTCTCTTCACCATATAATATCTCATTTGATTTAAAGTATGGAATTAATCCCAACTCCCTCCAGAATATTAATTAATTCTGGCCCGAATATTTTAGTACTTGTTTCTGGAATCCCTTATCATGTTTATCAATTGAAACTATTTCCAATATACATCGCCTTGGCCAAAGATATTTCGAGTATTAATTCGTACAAGTAGTCATGAGATATTCGCCCTTACTATTAGGAGTTGTGAATCTGTTATTGATTTTTTTAACTACTTTTAATTAATTCACGTTGTACCTAATATCCTTTCCATAGGCGATTTTATTAGGACTCCAAAGATTGGAAACAAAGTACAATACTTAGAAAACAAAGTATCTTGGTGATCTCAAGTCCAAAGACACTTGCACATTTACTATGATGAGATTCTATCACTGGCACTAAATAGTTATCCATGTGTTTATCTCATAGTTAGGTCATCCAATGTACCTGTTCTAGTAACAAACCTCTGTATGTTAACTTTGAGTATCACAATACTCATGGATGTGAGAACCACCACCTGATTAAATTAATAAGTATAACACGTGCTAGTCTTGATGCATTAATGATGTCATATCTCATTGATACTATAACTAGGAATAATTTAAATACAAACACTGTCCAGTATAGTAGAAACCTCTTATTATGATCTCTATTATAATTTTCGTAACACAGTGTTGCACTTAAGACTTTATCTAACAGTTATATATTCACACGAAAGTATAAACAAAATAAATTGAAAGATAAAGAATGCATTGGGTTATTAAATAAATGTGCAAAATACAAAATACATGTGAGTGTCTTTAGGGCATAACCCTAACAAACTCCTACTTGCACTAGAGCCAATCATTCATGTATCTAGTACCGAATGACTAACATGTCTATCATGTTTCTTTTAGGATAAGGCTTTAGTAAGTGCATCCACTACATTCTCATAAGTGGAAACTCTCCCTATTTTTACATCTTTTATGTCTATGATCTCCCTAATCAAATGAAAATTCCTGAGGACATGCTTAGATCGCTGGTGAGACCGTGGCTCCTTTACTTGTGCAATAGCTCTGCTGTTGTCACAACACAGAGATATTGGTTTAGCAATGCTAGGTACCACTCCAAGCTCCATCAGGAACTTCTTGATCCAAACTATTTCCTACATCAGAAGAGGCTATGTACTCAGTTTCAATCGTTGAGTTAGCAATAGTATCTTATTTGGAACTTTTTTAACTTATTATCCCTCTACACAATGTAAATACGTAGCCCGACTATGATTTGAAATCAATTTTATCTGATTCACAACTGATACGAGCTAAAAACGCAGAAGCCTCATTATTTGATTGACAACTGATACGAGCCTAAAGTTGGTCACCCAACTCCCTACGAAATTCACACTCACAAATGAACTAAATAAAAATGCACCTAACCTAATGAGAATTGGTGAGTCTAGCCTACTTCAAAACACCTAAATACCCTAATCTATCAAGAGATTAGAACAAAAAGATGGGATTTGAAAGCACCCAAAAACTCAACCTTTCAAGAACACTAGAAAAATACTAGCACCCAAGAATAGAAAAAGAGATTTAGATTATCCCATTGAAGTTTAGAGACTTTGAATCAAAGGTAGAACTAAGCCTTTTGATTTGGTCTTGAATGGGAATCACCCCTTATACACTCTCCCCTAGAGAGAATTTGGTTTCTCTACCAAAATATTCTAATTCTCTTAAAACTATCTATTACAAGAGTAATGAGACATATATATAAAGATAATAAACTAAACCTAGTAAAAGGGAGATGTAATCTCAGCCATTCATCTCCTAAGTCTAAAATATACCTATTACAAGTTAAAATTTGTGAGAATTAAATTCAAAATAAAATAAAACAAAACAAGAAAAATCAACCAAACGGGGCATTTCCTAGAATGACCTGGCGCCAGGTGTACAGGTGGACCCGATGCTAAGTGTGAACTGCAAACGGAACAATGTTGTTCCAGTATAGACCTGGCGCCTGGTGTACTAGTGTACCTAGCACTAGGTGCATTCTGCCCTCCTTATATCTCGCTTTTCTTGCCTTTTCAGCCTCTTCTTGTGCTCTTTTGGCCCTCCATACCAATTGTTGTTCAAATTTTGATCTTCTTGGCCCTTCTTTAATCCCTCGTTGCTTGACAACCTTCTTCATACTTGGCTTGGAATCTTGAAATGCACCTTGAAGTCTCTTGAAAATGAACTTCACTTATAGGGGCATGTGTTGTATCTTTGTCCTCCTTCCCCCTTCTTTATATTGGCCTTCATGCTTGGGACGATTCCTATTATTTCCTCCTTCTTTGATGATTCGTCCTCGAATGGTCACCTACATCAAAATTCAAACAAGGATTTTTAGGTGAAGGCAAAAATGTAGTCTTTTGAACATTGCCATGCTCATTGTTTACTTCTTTCACTACCTACATTTTCTTTCTCATTTCACCTCCACTCTCTATTCTTTTCTCACCTTCTTATTTGTCACTCAGTTCATTTTCTCCAAAATTTGAAAGGTTATTCTTGTAACAGCCCACGACTACGTACCCTAAAAGGGTGGGGATGTCGCCCCGTCCCGTAGGACAAGGGGTCTTTAGAACGAGGTATAAAATATAAAGACAATCTCCAAAAGGATCAACTTAGATAAATAAAGAAATATTCTTATTACATTAGGCTCAACTTGGAGCAAAACGGAATCAAATAAAATATTATCTAGAACATAAGCAATAAATGTCTCCTAGAACAGATAGAGAAAATAGCAAAAGCTTCAACTATTGCATGCCCCGCTGACTCAGCACAGTCTATCCCCTGAAAACATGATGTAAAACAGTGTGAAAATAAATCTCAATAAGTCCTGTGTGTGCACATGGTGTTTTTAAATAGTTCGTGTATGCAAAGCATAAAACATTTGTAAAAATAATTTGGCAAGTCATAAACAATCTCTTTTCGCAAGGAGTGGGTTTTTCTCAATGCCACACTTTGTACAAAATAAATCCCCCACTCGGATAAAAGTCATGTCACCACACGTTGGGCTCCATGAGAACAAGTTGGCCAAGGCACCACACTTTGTGCATCTTGTCCGGACCAGATTACCACACGTTGGGCGTTCTGATCAAGGTGAGTGTACAGTCCACCGGGTGAGATACTCCTCCATCTCTACACCCAAAAAAACCATCCGGGTGTCCATGCCGGGAATATAAATAATACCTTTCAGGCATAATGCTAGCTCAGACTAGCTTGACCAACCAACACTGTCGCCTTTTCAAGCAGAGTTCATCTTCTGGAGGTGGCCTCCTGCCAAAAGACTTACGCTAGCCCTCCAAGACTAGTATTGTTAGCCTACCCTTATTGAGTACTCAACGAACATATTCGTCAATTCCTGATTCAAAATATTTTCAAACCTTGGCTTTGCAAAACGTGGTTTTCTTTAAAAGAGATTTCTAAAAATTTAAGGAAAAGAATAGTTTTCTTGCTAAAAACGTTAGTCTGACAAAAACCGTTTAAAGAATAAATATCCACGTTTACAACCCAAGCAAACATAGTTTAACAATAGCTTTACAACATGGACTTGCCATCACAACCTTTAACAAAACAGTTTATAAAAGGACTTACCATCACAACATTTAATAAAAAAGTTTATGCAAGAACTTACTTGATATGCCTCAGATAAATGCGATAAATTCACAGCTGGCTTTTCTCAATTATCCTCCTGATCTAAACCATATAATATCATGATCAGGGTCTCAATTAATTCAAACATGCTCTAATCCCATTTATTTTCATAACAATTTGCAATCTCCTATTTAATTCCAAGTAAACTATTCAATCCCCAAAGATCAAATACTACGACCACATGTTTATCTCGCTAATAAACACCATTACACTTTACTTCCGACATCAAGGGAGGGTATTCCCTTACCTTGCAACTACCGGGTAATGAGGTCTCGATGCTCCTATGGTGATCGTCCCGAGTTCGCTTGAGAAGAAAAGAGAAGCTACCTCCTTTGCTTCACTTGTCCGAAAATTTAGGAAGAAGAGGAAATCAGCCTCTATAGAGCGTGATTTAAGGGTAGAAGAAATAGAAAAGATTCATTAGAGAAAACGGCATCAAGAGGTTGAAAAGATTTGTGCTTACCTTAAGGTGTGTTCGATTTTTGCTTGGAATAACTCTTGTGTTTTCGAAAATTTGCAGAGAGATGTTGCTAAAATTTTCATGTAGAATGGAGAGGGTAAATGGTGGTTATGATTTAAAGTTGAAGAAGATTGGTTTAGGGTTAGATGGTGATGTTTAGATAGACTCCTAATGGCTTTAGGTTTCTTGGACAGCAAAGGCGAAATTTCCAGCTTGCGCGCGCCTCCTTGCTGCCGATTTTAGGGGAGTTTTATGGAGGGAAAAAAATCTGCAATTTGCTCCTCTAAGCAGGCCAAAACACTGCTCAAAGGAAGGGCTAAATGTGTTCAGAATTTTGGGCCAATCAAGGAAGAGTTTGAGTGAGTTTTGATGACTGAAAAATCCTGTGCAAGTGCTGTGAAAATTCTGTGCAATTGTAGCAAGTTTTGGACTGGTTTGGCTGCTATAATTCTACCAAAATTTCCAGAGGAAAATTGAGGGTTTTGGGCGCTGAAAATAGCTTGTTCAGCTGGGGGTTTTCAATGAATGCTGTGTGCAGAATTTAGGTTGAAGTAGGAACACAAAGCTGGCCGAAAATCCTACACAAATCTATCCGAATTTTATGTGTATATGCTGGACGTATTTCAGTGTTTTTGTGTGAATAAAATCCTGATTTTGTGCAGCTAAGGTAGTTGAATTATTAAGGAGTGTTCTAGATGTTTTGAGCTAGGATTTTCAGAGTTGGATTGTAGCTAAAGATGGCTGGAATTTCGGACAGCTTACGAAGATTCAAAGCTGCCGAAATTCAGCTAGGAAAAGGAAGAAATCCTAGTTGAATTTGGATTGAAATAAAATCTGGTTTTATCAAGGATTTGGATAAGATTTCCTCTAGTCCTAGAAGAGTTTGGATTGAGCTAAAGGTGCTCCAAGGTGGCGAACAAAATATGGAAAAATATCCAGAATATTTCCAGCTTATGGTTTCCGAAAATTCAAGGGAACAAAAGCTGAAAGTAAAACAAACTTTATCCTTATCTAAAATCCTTGAATTTAGGAGTTAAATATAGAGTCTTACTCCAATGGAAGTGGCGTTTAATCCCAAAGAAAATATCTAAGACTTTAGTTAAAATATTTCTCTAAAATAATTAAATAAATAAAAGGATTATGGCTAGAATTCTTGAAGAAGTGAAATAAGATTTTTCCCTAATATATTCCCTAACTCTAATATTCATCAAGAAGAGTTTTATACCACTTGAAATTCTTCAAAGTGGCTCCAAGCTTGGGGTTTTTTGAAGATCCTAAGGAACACAAGCTGAAAATTAAGGGTGAACTTTATTCACATCAAAATCATTGAATTTAGGAATTAAATATAGAGACTTATTTCCTTGGAGTAAAAATACTAAAATTTCTCTATGATAGCTAGATTCTTTTTCGGCCAAGATAAGAAACGGTCTAAAGAAAAGAATTTCAAGAAGAGAAACTTACTTCACAAAAGGTAGGATTCGAACTCGGGTCACCAAAGGAAATCACCAACCTCCCCGCTATTCCAAAACAACTCCAATGCTAATTTTTCTATAAGAGGTTCTTACCACCCCAATACTCATCCTTCCAAGTCTTCGACCAAACCTCCCTTAAACAAGTCTTTAACAACACAACTATTTCACATCAATTAATTCAAATGCAAAAGCAACTGAAAAATTCACATGCATCCATGCAAATAAAATTATTCTAGCTACCACATAAAATGCAAGATGCTATGCAATGCATGACTTTTTCCCATAGTCAAAGGTGGTTTTGGGCGGGGTATTACATCCCCTCCCCCTTAAGAGAATTTCGTCCCGAAATTCTGGTTTCATACTCTTCGAGTATACCCGGATACTTTCGTCTTAACCATTCCTCCGTTTCCCACGTTGCCTCCTATGCTCCATGATGTTCCCAAAGTATCTTCACCATGGGTATCTGCTTGTTTCGGAGCGTCTTAATACTCCGCTCCAAGATCTTGACGGGTCTCTCCACATAACTCAGATTGGGTTGCAACTCCAACGGTTCCTCATTGAGTACATGACTCGGATCGGAATTGTACCTTTTCAACTGAGAGGTATGGAATACGTCATGCATCCCGGTTAGGCCATCAGGTAGATCCAATCGGTAGGTAACCGGTCCAATTTTTTCCAATATCGGGAATGGTCCCAAGTACCTAGGACTCAACTTCCCTCCCCTCGGATGTTTCAGGATTCCTCTACTAGGAGTCAACTTCAAGAATGCACGGTCACCTACCTGGAACTCCAATTCCCTCTGTCTAGAGTCTGCATAACTTTTCTGTCTGCTTTGTGCTGCCCTTAGCCTTTCCCGAATTAACTTAATTTTGTCGGTCATCTCCTGAATGCATACTTCACCAGTCTTTTTAACGTTCCCTTCTTCTGTCCATCCCCAGTATATCGGTACTTGGCATTTTCGCCCATACAGTGCTTCGTACGGCGCCATTCCGATCGACGCCTGATAGCTATTGTTATATGCTAACTCCACATGCGGTAAAGACTCAATCCACTTGTCTCCAAAGTCCAAGATACATGCTCGGAGCATGTCTTTCAGTATCTGAATGATTCTTTCGGATTGACCATCAGTCTGTAGAGGAGCAGAGGTACTGAATTTCAGGGTAGTGCCCAAGGACTCTTGGAACTTACCCCAGAACCTTGAAGTGAATCTAGGGTCCCTATCCGACACGATGCTCGACGGTACACCATGCAACCTTACAATTTCTCGGGTATATATCTGAGCCAACTTTTCCATTGAGTCCCTTACATTTACCAGTATGAAATGCGCTGTCTTAGTTAATCGGTCCACTACCACCCAGATCGCATCTTTGTGTGACTTGGTCATCGGAAGGCCAGTCACAAAGTCCATGGTCACCTCTTCCCATTTCCATTCAGGAATCGGTAACGGTTGCAGTAAACCTGCAAACTTCTTATGCTCCATCTTAACCTTCTGGCATGTCAGGCAGGTTGACACATGCCGAACTACATCCCTCTTCATTCCAGCCCACCAATATTTCCTCTTCAAGTCTTGGTACATCTTTACCTCCCCAGGGTGTATGGTGTATTTGCTCTTATGCGCTTCGTCCAGTATCCTCTTCCTTAAGTCTTGGATGTCAATCCGGTCTCGAAAGTATAATACCCCATTCTCATCGGTTCGGAAATCGCCTCCTCCTCCCGCGAGCTCTTTCTCCTTGAAATTTTGAAATTCTGTACTGCCCTGTTGACTTGATACAATTTCCCGGTCCAGATCGGGTTTCAGGGTCAGGTTGTTCACGCAGATCTTCCCCTTTTGTACTTGCGCCTTTTTCTCTAGGATATCCTGGATTGCCAACACCTCCTGTATTCTCAAGTGTGCCATTTTCACCTTTCGACTTAGAGCGTCTGCTACCACATTTGCTTTACCCGGGTGATAGTTAATGGGGCACTTATATTCTTCTAGGAACTCCATCCACCTACGCTGCCGGAGATTAAAGTCCTTTTGCATGAAGATATATTTCAAACTCTTATAGTCCGTGAAAACCTCGTATTGTGCACCGTACAAGTAATGTCGTCATTTCTTCAAGGCAAACACTATAGCTGCTAGCTCTAGGTCATGCGTGGGATAATTAACTTCGTGCGGCTTTAGCTTTCTAGATGCATAGGCTATGACTTTCCCTTCCTGCATCAGCACAGCTCCTAGTCCTTCCTTGGATGCATCTGTATAGAGTGCACAGGGCTTATCAGCCTCGGGCAGACTCAGCACGGGTGTTGAAATCAACCTCCTCTTAAGTTCTTGGAAGCTCTTCTCACACTTTTCACTCCAAGCAAAAACGACATCCTTCTTTAACAATCGTGTCATCGGTGAAGCTAAAGTGGAGAAGTTTTTAATGAAACGCCAATAGTACCCGGCCAACCCAAGGAAACTTCGTATCTCGGTAATGTTCTCCGGTTGTTTCCAATTAGCTACCTTAACGGGGTCCACTTTGATCCCTTCCTTGGATATCACGTGACCAAGGAAAGACACTTACTGAATTTAGCGTAAAGCTTGAATTCCCTCAGCTTCTCTAGGACCAACTTTAAGTGCTCCGCGTGGTCCTCCGGATTCTTGGAGTAGATCAAAATGTCATCAATGAATATAACCACGAACTTGTCCAAGTAGGGTTGGAAAATGCGATGCATCAAATCCATGAATACTGCTGGTGCATTGGTTACACCGAATGGCATTACTACAAATTTGTAATGGCCATACAGCGTGTTGAATGCAGTCGTAGGAATGTCTTCTTCTTTGATCCTCACCTGATAGTATCCTTGCCGTAGGTCCAATTTCGAGAAACAAGCAGCGCCTTCCAGTTGATCAAACAACTCATCGATCAAGGGTAGAGGGTATTTATTCTTGATCGTTAGATTGTCCCCGATAATTAATACATAGCCTCAAGGTACCATCTTTCTTCTTGACAAACAACACCGGGGCTCCCCACGGTGATGTACTCGGCCGAATGTAACCTTGCCTTAGCAGTTCTTCCAATTGCTCCTTTAACTCCTTCAACTCTGTCGGTGCCATCCAGTAGGGGGTTCTGGATACCGGTTCTACTCCAGGAATCAGATCCACGGTGAACTCAACTTCCCATTCAAGGGGTAGGGAAGTGAGCTCCGTAGGGAACACATCCGAAAAGTTTTTCACCACCTCCGTACTTTCCAAGATACACTGGTCCTTCGGTTTGTTTAGGAGATATGCCAAGTATCCTGTGCATCCTTTCTTGAGCAACTTCCAGGCTTTAGCTCCAGCAATAAGGAATTTCAGTTCCTTCATTCGCTTGCCATTGAATTCAATTACATCCCGTCCAGGTCTCACAAACTGCACCGTCTTAGTCTTGCAGTCCACACGAGCTCCGTGCTTCGACAACCAGTCCATGCCCAAGATCAAGTCATAACCGTCCATGGCCAGGATTATAAGGTCGGCCTCCAGAATCTCCTTCCCAACCTCAACTCCACAACTTCCCATTTTCTTGCCTGCTTCCACCACCTTTCCCAAGGGAGAACTAACTACTAGGGTATAAGGTAGCTCATTTCCTTCCCAGCCCAGACGTGAAGCCCATACTTTACCTACATAAGAGTGTGTAAATCCTGGATCTATCAGAACATTAACAAGACGACCTTGGATAGAAAGGTTACCTTCGATTACGGTGGCGTCCGCTCTGACTTCTTCTCGGTTCAGGGCAAAAACTTTGGCCTTCACCTGGGACTTCAGGCCTCCCGCTCCGGCTGGTCTAGTAGCGGCACCTCTATTGCCTCCCATTGGCTGGGTTGGCGCGGTCTACTTAGTCCTTAGGGGTTTGGAGCAGACGTTCCTCAGATGTCCTGGGTCTCCGCAGTTGAAACACCTTCTCACACCCCCGCTACCCCAGCAGTTTCTCTTAGTGTGGCCTCACTTCCCACACAGTCAGCAGTTCAGGCTGCCTTGCATTGATCCGGCTACAGGCACTCGGGGCTGCTTACCCCGATTTCCCCACGGCATAGAACCCACAGGTCGCTTATTGCCTGAAGGCCTCATAGGTGGACGACTTGGTTGGAAGGGTCGGTTCACCGGTCGGTACCGATCTTCATTCTCCATCCGAGAAGTTGCGTCCACAGCGGCAGTGTACGACATTGGTGAGGATGGAGCCAACGCCCTCCTCAAATCTGGCCTTAGCCCTTTCACAAATTACCGGGTGCGCTTCTACTCCGTATCTACCAAGCACTTGCAGTACTTGGACAACTGCATGAATCGGGCTGCATATTGGGCCACAATTATGCCTCCCTGCCTGAGGGTCTGGAATTCATCCTCCCTCTTCTCAGCTACCCATCGAGGAATGTACTCTGCCCGAAAAGCCTCCGTAAAATCATCCCAGGTCTACTCCTGCTCCTCCTTGTCCCAATCACCCCGTACTCGCTGCCACCAAGCCCAAGACGGTCCCCTTAGCCGAAAAGCAGCAAACTTTACCATCCTTTCTTCCGAGTACTACAAAGTAGCGAAAATGTCCTCCATCTGCTCAATCCATTGCTCAGCTTTCTCATCCTGTTCCACATCCCCCTGGAATGTGGGAGGTTGGAACTTCAGGAAATGCTCCAGGGCCTCATCCTCTCCCCGCGGTGGTTTCCTAGCCACCTTGTCCACTTTTTCGGTCAAGTTCTGTAGAATCGAGGCCATCTTGTCGAAAGCCTGACCCATGGTCACATCCCGTGACCTCTCCGAAGCCATCCCCTGCTCTCCTGGCAGGTGTTCCTCCACATCGGGGGTGGAACGACGCATCTGCTCAAACTTCGGGGTGGAGGATGCACTCTCCTGCACCGTTCTGCTATGCACCATTGTTCGGCGTCTTGGTGCCATCTTAATCACATTCACTCAGGGTTAAATAGTTATCAAGGGGAAAAAAGAATATGCTTAGGTGCATGATCAGTTGATAGTAATGTACTCATCTAAAAGAGAATGTGATGATAACGTGTAGAGATAAATCAAGTAATAAACGAAACTCATGCTTGTCATATAAACCATTCTTTGCAGAATAAAAGGGGTCATCTTATACGATAACCCTTTTTATTTAAAGTGATTAATAGGCCCTATGAGCCATATGCTCCCTCAAGGAAAAGATAAACAAACAAAAGTATGCAAATTCCAAAGAAAGAATGAGTAAAAGCTGCTGGTCTTCTATGTTCGACTCTCCCTAGTTTCAACAGAAGTATCGGAGTCGTCAGAGGCCGGTTCCACCAACCACCCCACAGAACTATCGGGTCTCCCTATGTAGTTCCTCGCGAAACCAACGCTCCCACTTGGCTGCCCTTACTCCCCCTCTCGGTATCTCTTGGCTCTCATGACCATCTCATAGAGCTCGTCCAACGCTAATCTAACTATACCCTTAGGCGCAGGCCAATCACTCCCCAAGTCAGATGGATCAACTAACCCTTTTCTCCTTAATATGGCATCTACGCCCAGTCCATATCGGAGTACACACCCCTTAGGACTCCCTTCTAGCTTCCTCTTTCCCTTATCTACCCCTCCTAGAGCTGACTGCCTGTTGTCTCTCTCTCCCGGGACAACCTCCATTACCTCCTCGTCCTCTCTTTCTACCCCAACCATCTCTTCCTCGTTCTCATCGTCTCCCTATGATGGAATTTGAACCTAAGACCTCAAGAACTAATTCTAAGGCTCTAACCACTACACCACAACAACTCTTTTGACCATCCTATAAACAAAAGATAGGAATTAGAATCAGATCGAAATACTTAAGAAAATAGAACCCCATAAGTCAAGTAATTGCCTAAACCATGTCTCTGATACCACTTGTAACACCCCACGAATACGTACCCTAAAAGTGCGGGGATGTCGCCCCGTCCCGTTGGACAAGGGGTCTTTAGAATGAGGTATAAAATATAAAGGCAATCTCCAAAAGGATCAACTTAGATAAATAAAGAAATATTCTTATTACATCAGGCTCAATTTGGAGCAAAACGGAATAAAATAAAATATTATCTAGAAGCATAAGCAATAAATGTCTCCTAGAACAGATAGAGAAAATAGCAAAAGTTTTAACTATTACATGCCCTGCTGACTCAGCACAGTCTATCCCCTGAAAACATGATGTAAAACAGTGTGAGAATAAATCTCAGTAAGTCCTGTGTGTGCACATGGTGTTTTTAAATAGTTCGTGTATGCAAAGTGTAAAACATTTGTAAAAATAATTTGGCAAGTCATAAACAATCTCTTTTCGCAAGGAGTGGGTATTTCTCAATGTCACACTTTGTACAAAATAAATCCTCCACTCGGATAAAAGTCATGTCACCACACGTTGAGCTCCATGAGAACAAGTTGGCCAAGGCACCACACTTTGTGCACCTTGTCCGGACCAGTTTACCACACGTTGGACGTTCTGATCATGGTGAGTGTATAGCCCACCGGGTGAGATACTCCTCCATCTCTACACCCAACAAAACCATCCGGGTGTCCATGCCGGGAATATAAATAATACCTTTCAGGCATAATGCTAGCTTGGACTGGCCTGACCAACCAACACTGTCACCTTTTCAAGCAAAGTTCTTCTTCTAAAGGTGGCCTCCTGCCAGAAGACTTACGCTAGCCCTCCAAGACTAGTATTGTTAGCCTACCATTATTGAGTACTCAACGAACATATCCGTCAATTCCTGATTCAAAATATTTTCAAACCTTGGCTTTGCAAAACGTGGTTTTCTTTAAAAGAGATTTCTAAAAATTTAAGGAAAAGAATAGTTTTCTTGCTAAAAAACGTTAGTTTGACAAAAACCGTTTAAAGAATAAATATCCACGTTTACAACCCAAGCAACCATAGTTTAACAATAGCTTTACAAAGCTTCACAACATGGACTTGCCATCACAACCTTTAACAAAACAGTTTATAAAAGGACTTACCATCACAACATTTAATAAAAAAGTTTATGCAAGGACTTACATGATATGTCTCAGATAAATGAGATAAATTCACAGCTGGCTTTCCTCAATTATCCTCCTGATCTAAACCATATAATATCATGATCAGGGTCTCAATTAATTCAAACATGCTCTAATCCCATTTATTTTCATAACAATTCCCAATCTCCTATATAATTCCAAGTAAACTATTCAATCCCCAAAGATCAAATACTACGACCACATGTTTATCTCGCTAATAACCACCATTACACTTTACTTCTGACATCAAGGGAGGGTATTCCCTTACCTTGCAACTACCGAGTAATGAGGTCTCGATGCTCCTATAGTGATCGTCCTGAGTTCGCTTGAGAAGAAGAGAGAAGCTACCTCTTTTGCTTCACTTGTCCGAAAATTTAGGAAGAAGAGGAAATCAGCCTCTATAGGGTGTGATTTAAGGGTAGAAGAAAGAGAAAAGATTCATTAGAGAAAACGGCATCAAGAGGTTGAAAGGATTTGTGCTTACCTTAAGGTGTGTTCGATTTTTACTTGGAATAACTCTTGTGTTTTTGGAAATTTGCAGAGAGATGTTGCTGAAATTTTCATGTAGAATGGAGAGGGTAAACGGTGGTTATGATTTAAAGTTGAAGAAGATTGGTTTAGGGTTAGATGGTGATGTTTAGATAGACTCCTAATGGCTTTAGGTTTCTCGGACAGCAAAGGCGAAATTTCCAGCTTGTGCGCGCCTCCTTGCTGCCGATTTTAGGGGAGTTTTATGGAGGGAAAAAATTCTGCAATTTGCTCCTCTAAGCTGGCTGAAACACTGCCAAAAGGAAGGGCTGAATGTGTTTAGAATTTTGGGGCAAACAAGGAAGAGTTTGAGTGAGTTTTGAAGACTGAAAAATCCTGTGCAAGTGTTGTGAAAATTCTGTGCAAGTGTAGTAAGTTTTTGACTGGTTTGGCTGCTATAATTCTACCTAAATTTCAAGAGGAAAATTGAGGGTTTTGGACGCTGAAAATAGCTTGTTCAGCTGGGGGTTTTCAGTGAATGCTGTGTGCAGAATTTCGGTTGAAGTAGGAACACAAAGCTGGCCGAAAATCTTGCACAAAGCTGCCCGAATTTTCTGTGTATATGCTGGACGAATTTCAGTGTTTTTGTGTGAATAAAATTCTGATTTTATGCAGCTAAGGTAGTTGAATTATTAAGGAGTGTTCTCGATGTTTTGAGCTAGGATTTTCAGAGTTGGATTGTAGCTAAAGATGGCTGGAATTTCGGACAGCTTATGTAGATTCAAAGCTGCCGAAATTCAGCTAGGAAAAGGAAGAAATCCTAGTTCAATTTGGATTGAAATAAAATCTGGTTTTATCAAGGATTTGGATAAGATTTCCTCTAGTCCTAGAAGAGTTTGGATTGAGCTAAAGGTGCTCCAAGGTGCCGAAAAAAATCTGGAAAAATATCCAGAATATTTCCAGCTTATGGTTTCCGAAAATTCAAGGGAACAAAAGCTGAAAATAAAACAAATTTTATCCTTATCTAAAATCCTTGAACTTAGGAGTTAAATATAGAGTCTTACTCATATGGAAGTGGTGTTAATCCCAAAGAAAATATCTAAGACTTTAGTTAAAATATTTCTCTAAAACAATTAAATAAATAAAAGGATTATGGCTAGAATTCTTGAAGAAGTGAAATAAGATTTTTCCCTAATATATTCCCTAACTCTAATATTCATCAAGAAGAGTTTTATACCACTTGAAATTCTTCAAAGTGGCTCCTAGCTAGGGGTTTTTTGAAGATCCTAAGGAACACAAGCTGAAAATTAAGGGTGAACTTTATTCACATCAAAATCCCTGAATTTAGGAAAATATAGAGACTTATTTCCTTGGAGTAAAAATACTAAAATTTCTCTAGGATAGCTAGATTCTTTTTTGGCCAAGATAAGAAACGGTCTACAGAAAAGAATTTCAAGAAGAGAAACTTACTTCACAAAAGGTAGGATTCGAACTCGGGTCACCAAAGGAAATCACCAACCTCCCCGCTATTCCAAAACAACTCCAATGCTAATTTTTCTATAAGAGGTTCTTACCACCCCAATACTCATCCTTCCAAGTCTTCGACCAAACCTCCCTTAAACAAGTCTTTAACAACACAACTATTTCACATCAATTAATTCAAATGCAAGAGCAACTGAAAAATTCACATGCATCCATGCAAATAAAATTATTCTAGCTACCACATAAAATGCAAGATGCTATGCAATGCATGACTTTTTCCCATAGTTAAAGGTGGTTTTGGGCGGGGTATTACAATTCTATTTTCTTCTTTTCCTCTTTTCTCTTTCTCCACTTTGTCCCCAACCTCTTCTTTTGTTTTCATCTCTTCTTCTTTTCTCTCAATCTTTTTTTCCTCTTTCTTTTCTTTTCATTCTCCCTTAAAATATTTTTATCTTTCAGAACCTCTCTAAGGGATAAGAGAGCTAAAGTGAACTTTTTTTCATCTTTCTTCAAGGTATAAGTGTTTTTCCTCCCCTTGTGGACTACATCCCTATCAAACATCCAATGTCTCTCCAACAAAATATGCCCAACATGCATGGGATATACATCACATAACACTTCATCATGGTATCCTCCCATGTCAAATTCAACTTGGCATTGTTCACCATTACTTCTCCACAATTATTCAACTAATGGAGCTTGTAGGGACTAAGGTGTTTCAAGGTTTCTAGCTCCAATTCTTCCACCAATGTAGCACTAATCAGGTTTTTACAACTTTCCCCATCAATAAGGACATTATATGGTTTTTCTTGGTAAGTCACATTGAAAAGAAAATATTTTCCCTTTGCATCTCATCTCCTTCTTTACCCTCACAAGCATCCCCATCTCTACTTGCTACTCCAATCAATGGACAAATTAGCTCAATCACCATTCCTCTTTTACTACACATTCCAACCCCTCCATGATTCTCATTTCCCACATCTCTTGATTGATTAAGGGGAGGGTTGGCATGAGTGGTTTGCTTTGGGTCTATTCTTTTGTTGTTGTTTCTCAACATTTACATGTTTTCCTTTTCCACATTGTGCCCCATTAAATCTCCTATGTGCCAATTTGTAGGGATAATTAGCTTTGGCATGTCTATGGGCGGAATTTCTACTACGTTGCAACTTATCCTTCCTCCATTGTGGTTCATTAGGATAATTGTAAAAATAGTGCCATTTTTCCCAACAATTAGAGCAATCATACTCCTTCTTCTTTTGCAATACTCTTTCTTTTTTTGCACTCCATCATTTGAGTAACTTTGCAATCTACCCTTTGCTCTCTTTGGAGGTCCTCCCACAAGAAATCCATCACTCTCATAGTCTATGCGTTTATAGCTTCCTTTTTTGACATCCACCATTTCTATCTCCACTAGTGCTTTGCTCTTCATCATAATCATTCAACAATTCACAATTGTCTTCTCATTCTTCATAGTCCCATTCTTCCTGACTATAGTCATCACATTCTCCTGTACTTGAACATGACATTTCATAGTAATCACTTACTTCACTTTAAGCACTCATAGAAGATGAATCATAGGAACTCTCATAATCCATTTTTTTTTTTAACAGAATTTTTGAGTAGAAAAACACACAAGAAAAGTGTGTCACTTCACACCCTCACGTGTTTAGCACTCAATCAATGGCACTCAACCCTCGTGTTTACACTCTTCTTTGGCTTTTACAATAATGACCTCACCCTCTTGCCTTTTTCAATCCATTCAAGTGCTTCCCAAGCTCAAGACTAATTTAAAGTGAAACAAACTTTCTAGTGGCTACACACTAGGAACAATCTACTATGCTAGGAGACAATGTAGTTCATGAATGGAAGCTTGAGATAGTCATGTATAAGCAATCACAAGTCATGGATGCAATATATCAAACACTTGAGGTGCAACCTCGTAACTTAACTTTGATTGACAAATTTCAGCTTGGTTTTGGCCCCAAATCAACAAATTTTGAAACTAAATGACTTTCCAAACACCAATATCTCATATAGGATCAAATTCACAATATTCCTATTGCATAAATTCAAGTTTTTAACCCACAAAAACTGCAAGAAATTTAGTTACGGGATTTCTTATGTGCAGAATTTTGTACAGCCAATCAATTCAAATAACTTCAAATTTTCAATAATTTTAATCCTTAATTCAAATAACTTCAAATTTTCAATAATTTTAATCCTTAAATTGCTTCCCAATCATAAACCCAATATGTATGCTCAATTTTACATCAAGTTCATAGCACAATATTGAGTTCTAAGCATTCAAAAATAGCCCCAAAATAAGTGATGAAAATCTGAAAATTTTAACAAGTTCTTAAAGAAAATTATATTTTTGCCCAAAGTAAGTTGTATTGATTAAAATCAACATAATCTAGCACAGATAGTACTTTGATACAAGCTAAAAACACGGAAGCCTCTTGATTTTGAAGAACCCTAGAGTTGGTCAATCAACTCCCTACCAAATTCACACACACATAAATGAACTAAATGCAAATGCACTTAACCCAATGAGAATTGGTGAATCTATCCTACTTCAAAACACCTAAATACCCTAATCTATCAAGAGATTAGAATAAAAAAAAAAAAAAAAAAGGGATTTGAAGGCACCCAAAACCTCAACCTATCAAGAACACTAGAGAAATACTAGCACCCAAGAACAGAGAAAAGGGATTTAGATTATCCCTTTGAAGTTTAGAGACTTTGAATTAAATGTGGGACTAAAGAATGGGAATCACCCCTTACACACTGTCCTCTAGAGAGAATTTGGTTTCTTTGCCAAAATATTCTAATTCTCTAAAAACTATCTATTATAAGAGTAAAGAGGCATATATATAAAGACAATAAACTAAACCTAGCAAATGGGAGATGTAGTCTTACCCATCCATCTCCTAAATAAGCCTAAAATATACCTATTACAAGTCAAAAGTCATGGGAAGTAAATTCGAAACAAAATAAAACAAAACAAGAGAAATCAGCAAAACAGGGCATTGCTCGAAGTGACCTGGCGCCAGGTGTACTGGTGGACCCGGCACCAAGTGTGATATGCAAATGGAACAATGTTGTTCTAGTGTGGACCTGGTGCTTGGTATGCTAGTGTATTTGGTACCAGGTGCTTTCTGCCCTCCTCACACCTCGCTTTTTTTGTCTTTTTAGCCTCCTCTTACCTCCTTTAGCCCTCTATACCAATTGTTGTCCAAGCTTTGATCTTCTTAGCCCTTCTTAACCCTCTATTGCTTGACAACCTTCTTTATACTTGGCTTGGAATCTTGAAATGTACCTTAAAGTCTCTTGAAAAGGAGCTTCACCCATAGGGGCATGTGTTGTGTCTTTGTCCTCCTTCCCCCTTCTTTAGATTAGCCTTCATGCTTGGGATGATTCCTATCAACCACTGGTGTCAGTATACCCGTTTATTTTCAAATCACCTCCTCTATAACCCAAGAATACATCCTTAGTCCTTCACAAGTACTTAAAGATATTCTTCATAGTCGCCCATGACCCTCACCAGTTTCAGATTGGTATCTACTCGTCAAACTAAGAACAAATAATATATCAGGCCTAATACATATCATAGCATTCATAATGAATCTAATTGCCAAGGCGTATGGAATCCTACTCATATGATCCCTTTCAACTTGTGTCTTTGGAAACATTGACTTTAAATGACTTACCCTATGGGATATGGATAAGAATCCCTTTTTAGATTGATCCATGCTAAACCTCTTTAGCACTTTGTTTATGTTTGTAGACGGTGAAAGACCGAGCAATCTTTTTTATTGACCTCTATAGATCCTTGTTCCAAGAATATAGGTTACTTCTCCGAGGTCTTTCATGGAGATTTCTTAGACAACCAAACTTTTATTGATTGAAGGACAGGTATGTAATACACCATCTAAAGTACACCTAGAAGTAGGGTACATGTGACCTAAATGGCATGAGTATGCTTGTATGTGGACACATTTGGCATGGTATGGTTGAAGTATATGAGCTTGTTATGTGGAATAAATGTTGTGCATATGATGATGGATTTAAGTGTCGAATGGCGTTAACTTAAATAATTTAGACAACTAATTATTAGACGATAAATAATTGATATTTATGTCCTTGTCATACTTGAGCAACTTCTTTTATTTATATCCATTAGACACTCATTATATGGTTGTTTTATTTAATTGCTTATGTATTAAATTTTAGGAAGTAATTAAATATAAGATTAGCAAGAATTTCCTTTTTATTTTATTTTGCTTGGAGAAACTTGGATTTCTTAAATTAAATATTTGGTTGGGTTAGGAGAATTATTTAGAGGGGACTACTAGGCTTCTAGAAGCCCTATTAGCCACCATACTGGGAAGAAAAAATAAGAAAACCTAATTCTAGTATAATTGGGAAATTATCCTAAAGAGAATATTAATATCTTTTTTGCAATTCTATAATGCTTATAAAAAATTAGGGAATATTCCTTCTTATTCTCCCTCATGTGTGCTGCCACCTAGGGCCTTAATACCTTAGGATTTTAGTTAATTAATTAATTGAAGTTTTAATTAGATAAATCCTTTAGAAAATAGGTTTTTCCTTTAATTCTTTCCTATTTCCTAAACCCATTAAAACTCCTTTACATAAAACCTAATTAATGAGATTTTCTCTCCTAATTCCTACCCTAGCCGCCATACTCTCTTTCCCTCTCACTTCCACATGAAAATCCCTTCCTCCCCAATAGCCAAAGTTAATTATGTTGGTAACAGAGAAAATTCTCCACAACATAGCAACTTGGGAGTATCAATCAAAAGTCAAATCTTTGGCATTCTTGGTGGTAATGAATGCTAGAAGCCATCTAACCCCTTCTTCTAAGATTGATTGAGTTAGGCAAAGCAAAAGATAACGATAAATTATTTGATAGGAATCATCCTAGGTATGAAGGCCATTCTAAAAAAGGCGGAAGGAGGATAAAGACATAACATCTGGCTCCATAGGTGATGCTCCATTTCAAGAGACTTCAAGGTGCATTTCAAGATTCCAAGCCAAGGATGAAGAAGGTTGTCAAGTAATGGAGGATTAAAGAAGTGCCAAGATGATCAAAGCTTGGACAACAATTGGTATGGAGGGTCAATGAAGCACAAGAAGGGGCTACAAAACAAGAAAATTAGGTTGTGAGAAGAGTAGTTCTCACCCGGCACCAGGCCGGACAAGCCTACCTGGCGCTAGGTCAGTTCGATCACAGCCCAATTTTGCTGATTTGTGTTGTTTTGCTTTATTTTTTTCATAACTTCATTCCCCCGACTTTTAATTTGCAGTAGGTATATTTTCAACTTACTTAGGAGATGAATGGCTAAGATTACATCTCCCATTTGCTAGATTTAGTTTGTTACCTTTATATATGTCTCATTACTCTTGTAATAGTTAGACTTTTGAGACTTAGAATATTTTTGGTAGAGAAACCATATTCTCTCTAGAGGAGAGTGTATAAGGGTGATTCCTATTTCAAGACCAAATCAAATGGCTTAGTCCCACCTATGATTCAATGTCTTCAAATTTCAAATGAATAATTTAAATCTCTTTCTCTATTCTTGGATGCTATATTTTCTCTAGTGTTCTTGATAGGTTGAGTTTTTGGGTGCCTACAAATCCCATCTTTTTGTTCTAATCTCTTGATAGATTAGGGTGTTTATGTGTTTTGATGTAGGCTAGATTCACCAAAAATCATTGGGTTAATTCCATTTACATTTTAGTTCATTATGTGTGTAAATTTGGTAGGTAGTTGGGTGACCAACTCTAGGGTTCTTGTTCTCAAAATCAAGAGGCTTTCTGCGTATGGTATCAAAATGGTATCAAAGCAAGATTTTGTTGATTTTAATCAATACAACTTTCTTTGGGCATGGTACAATTTTCTTCAAGAACTTGTTAAAACTTTTAAATTTTCGTCACATATTTTGTGGCTACTTTTGAATGCTTAGAACTCAATATTGTGCCTTGAAATTGATGTGAAATTTAACATACATGTTAGGTTTATGATTGGGTAACTATTTGAAGATTAAAATTGCTAAAAATTTGAAGTTATTTGAATTGATTAGCTGCACAAAATTCTGCACATAAGAAATCCCGTAACAAAATTTCTTGCAATTGTTCTGGGTTAAAAACTTGAATTTGTGGCATGGGAATGTTGTGAATTTGATCCCATATGATATGCTAGTGTTTGGGAAGTAATTTGGTGTCAAAATATGTTGATTTAGGGCCAAAACCAAGCTAAAACTTGCCATTCAAAATTTAGTTATGAGGTGCATACAAGGTGTTTGATATATTGTATCATTGACTTGTGATTGCTCATACATGACTATCTCAAGCTTTCATTCATGAACTACATTGTCTCCTAGCATAGTAGATTGTTCTTAATGAGGTAAATCTTTCTTATAGGCACTAGAAAATTTATTTCTCTTTGAATTAGTCTTGAGCTTTAGAAGCACTTGAGTGATTGAAAAAGGCAAGAGGGCGAGGTCATTGTTGTAAAAGCCAAAGAACAGTGTAAAGACGAGGGCTGAGTGACATTATTTGAGTACTAAACATGTGAGGGAGTGAAGTGAGGAACTTTTCTTATGTGTTTTTCTACTAAAAATTTCTCTTTAAAAAAAAAAAAAAAAAGCTTACGAGAGTTCATATGATTCATTTTCTATAAGTGTAAAAAGGTAAAGTACATGATTTCTATGAAATATTTTGCTCAAATAGAGGAGAATGTGATAGCTATGATGAGGAAGAATGGGAGTATGAAGAATGTGAAGATAATTGCGAATTATTGTATGATTGTGATAAAGAGCAAAGCACTAGTGGATGTACGAATGGTAGATAGGAAAAGGGAAGAATTTGGTGGATAGATTATGAGAATGATGGAATTCTTATGGGAGGATCTCCAAAGGGAGCAAAGGGTAGATTGCAAAATTATTCAAATAATGGAGTGCAAAAAAAGAGAGAGTATGTGCAAAAGAAGAAAGAGAATGAACTACTTTAATTGTTGGGGAAAAGGTCATTACTTTTACAATTATCCTTATGAACCACAATGGAGGATGGACAAGCTACAAGGTAGTAGAAATTCCAACCATAAACACACCAAAGCTATTTATCCCAACAAATTAGCATATAGGAGATTTATGGGAAAACATGTGAATGTTGAAAAATAACGACAAAGGAGAGTAGACCCAAAGCAAACAACTCATGCCAACCCTCTACTTAATTAATCAAGAGATGTGGGAAATGAGAAACTTGGAGGGGTTGGAATGTGTAGTAAAGGAGGAACGATGATTAAGCCAATTTGTCCATTGATTGGAGTAGCAAGAATAGATAGGGATTCTTGTGAGAGTAATGAAGAAGATGAGATGCAAAGGGAAAATATTTTCTTTTCAATGTGTCTTATCAAAGAAAAACCATGTAGTGTGCTTATTGAATGGGAAAGTTGTAAAAATTTGATTAGTACTGCATTGGTGGAGGAATTGGAGCTAGAAACCTTGAACTATCTTAGTCCCTACAAGCTTTATTGGTTGAATAATTGTGGAGAAGTAAAGGTGAACAAGAAAGCCAAGGTTGAATTTGACATGGGGGGATACCATGATAAAGTGTTGTGTGATGTTTATCCCATGTATGTTGGGAATATTTTGTTAGGGAGACCTTGGATGTTTGATAGAGATGTAGTCCACAAGGAGAAGAAAAACACTTACACTTTAAAGAAAAATGAAAAAAAGTTCACTTTAGCTCCCCTATCCCCTAATGAAGTTTTGAATGATCAAAATATTTTGAGGGAGAATAAAAACAAAAGGAGAGAGAAAAATGAGGGGAAAAGATTGAGAAAAAATAAGTTGAGGAAAAAACAAAAGAAGAGAATGGGAATCAAATTGAGAAGAGGAAAGGAGAAAAAGAGAAAAAAAAATAGAGTGACCTCTTCGACTTTAACAGAAAAAGAAATGAGGGAAAAACAGGGGGTGAGAAGAAAAAAGAGAGTGGAGGTAAAATGAGTAGACAAATGTTGGTGGTCAAAGGAGAACACAAAGTGCATGACAAAGTGCAAAAGACTACATTTTTCCCTTCACCAAAAATTCCTTATTTTAATTTTTATGTAGGAGACAATTCGAGGATGAATCATCACAAACAAGGGGAAAATGATAGGAATCATCCCAGGCATGAAAGCCATTCTAAAGAAGGGGGAAGGAGGACAAAGACACAACATTCAGCTCCATGGGTGAAGCTCCATATCAAGAGACTTCAATTTGCATTTCAAGACTCCAAGCCAAGGATGAAGAAGGTTGTCAAGTAATGGAGGACTAAAGAAAAGCCAAGAAGATCAAAGCTTGGAAAACTATTGGTATGGAGGGTCAAAAGAGCACAAAAGGGGGCTGAAAAGATGAGAAAGTGAGCTTGTGAGGAGAACAGTTCTCACCCGGCGCCAGGACCAACTAGGCTACTTGGCGCCAAGTCACTTCAGGCACGGCCCAGTTTTGTTGATTTTTCTTGTTTTGTTTTATTTTGTTCCTAATTTAATTCACACAACTGTTAATTTGTAATAGATATATTTTTTACTTACTTAGGGGATGAATGGCTAAGATTACATCTCGTATTTGCTAGGTTTAGTTTGTTACCTTTATATATGCCTCATTACTTTTGTAATAGTTAGACTTTTGAGACTTAGAATATTTTTGGTAAAGAAACCAAATTCTTTCTAGAGGAGAATGTGTAAGGGGTGATTCCCATTTCAAGACCAAATCAAAGGGTTTAGTCCCACCTTTAATTCATTGTCTCTAAACTTCAAAGATATAATCTAAATCTCTTTCTCTATGCTTGGGTGCTATATTCTCTCTAATGTTCTTGATAGGTTGAGTTTTTAGGTGCCTTCAAATCCCATCTTTTTGTTCTAATCTCTTGATAGATTAGGGTATTTAGGTGTTTTGAAGTAGGCTAGATTCAAAAAAATCTCATTAGGTTAATTACATTTGCATTTTAGTTCATTATGTGTGTGAATTTGGTAGGGAGTTGGGTGACCAACTCTAGGGTTCTTGTTTGCAAAATCAAGAGGCTTTCCACGTACCATATCATTATTCCTTTTCTTGGATTTTCTTGACTATTGTCAATAAAGGGGGGAAAATAGGGTTTTTTATTTTAAAAAAAAATGATCTTATTTGTTCTTTGCGTGGAATCTGATCATTATCATTTGATTAAGCTTATGTACTAAAAAGAAACCAACTTTTAAGAGTTTTGATAGAAAGAATACATTTTTGTGAATTATGGATGAAATCTGGAAAATTGTTGATGCTCTAAGATTAAAGCAAAATAAAATAGCAAAGAAGTTATTATTGCAAGGAATTTTGAACTTGTTTACTATACATGTTTAGGGTGTGATTTATGCTAGATTTCATGCAAGAAACGCTTTATATTATACTCAGTAATTTTTTTTTAAAGCATAAGAAAACAGAGTGTTCTGTTTTTACTAGTCACTTACGTTTCGTGGGTAATTTAGTGTAGAACAATGCTGAATCTAGGAAACTCAAAATAGATATGTTGTAGACCTATGTGTGTAGAAGTTTCCTGTAAAATTTCATAATTTTCTGATAAGGGGTTAATAAGTTAAGAATTTTTCTTTAAGTCTGGACGAGTCTAGAAAGAAAAGTACAGTAGAGAAAATAAATATTCTAAGCATAATTGGGGCTTAATTTGCATGCAAGACTACCTGAACTCTTTTACATATGTATTAAGGTGTATCTCTGTAAAATTTGAGGTCAATCCGAGGAATGTTCATAGGTAATATGTCTTTGGAGAAACTGAGATACCTTGCTGGAGATTCTGTTTAACCTACGAAAAGCTAAGGAAACCTTTTATTATAAACTCATGTGTGTTTCTTATGTGTAACAATAGTGTAAGAAGGCATTAGGATGTAATAAAGGATTTAATGTAGGAAACCCTAAAAGTGTCACTATTTTGATTAAGTTTTGATGAAGGCTAAAATCATCGTTATTTTCCTAGTTATTTGAGGCTAATTTGAGACATTTTTTATACAATAACTAGTTATATTCCTTCTTATTGGATATTTCAATTATAAAAATACTTTTTTGAAATCTTATGCAAAAAATAGGCAAATTTAAAGCTAATTGTGTAATTTTCCATTACAGACCCAGCACCAAGCCAAGAAGATGGACCTGGCGCCGGTCCTATACTGGAAGCACAGAGGAAAGCAGAGAAAAAGTAGACAAAATAGAGCAATTGAAAATTGGAATTGAAAAGAAAACAATGGCTCGAGTGGAAGCCATGGCTTGCACGGCTAAGCAAATAAACAAAAGCAACAAAGGAAAAAGAAATGCAATCGGTGGGCCAAGAAAGCAAAACAAAGACATAAAGCAAAGAGGGAAAGGACAAAAGCAAAAGAAATCGGTGGGTCTTGACGTTGAACAAAGAAACAAAGTTAGCAAGAAGGTAACAAGAGAAGAAAAGGAGATTTCATAGTGAATTCAATAGCTAAGCAGAATTGAAGGTCTTTGGCGGCTTCAGCAATTTCATAGCTCGGCAGAAAAAGCTACTGCGGCTCGAATGAGCTAAAGCAAATTCGAAGGAGATTTTGGTAGTTGAATGGCTCAATTAAGCTAGTTTCAATCCAAGAAAAGAATGTCTTCATTGTATACGACAAAAAGAATTCTCAATGCTCAATTTCACAATTAAAGTTGGTGGATGTCCTTTTTAGAATTCAATTAGGAAAATCACTATTCCTTTTTGGTTTTGGATTTTTAGGCAATTACTTCTTCTTTACTTAGGGTTCTTTTAGGAATTTTGTAAGCCTATAATTAAAGGCCAATTACCTTAGAAAAGGGGGTGCAAAATGTAGAGACTTAGACATATTCTTTAGAGTGCATCACCAATATTTTCTCCATAGAAATTACTCAAGGAGCGTTGATGCTTGGAGGGGTTTTCATTAGAAATTGAAAAGTTTGTCTATGAGTATTTATCTTTTTTCTTTGTTTTCTTTTTCTTGAACAATGATGATTTTAATTCTTTAATTGTATTTGGATATTATTCTTGGATTTATGATTTTGAGTTTATTTAGTTCTTTCATTAATTAATTATTTTCTTTGGTATTTGATTACTTTGGTTATTAATGCAAGTGTTTCTAATTGACTTAGACAAAACAATGTTAGAAGTTTCGTTGCATTGATATCGAATTTGTTAAACCTTAATGGATTTGAACGATGAAATTAGGATTTTAAAACTAAGTGATCAAATGTTAAGTTGATTTCGCCTTGACATAGGGTTATTAGCTAATTTCATGATTTTAAGGAATTTTGATTCATGTATATTTTGATTAGGATGGCTTGATTGACAAATCTGCTAATTGAATCAAAATATATACTGATGAGCTTATTGCATGTTTTGGTTATGCTAGCTTCATTGACAAATATGTTAATATGAATCAATAGGATTCCATGAATTGACAAACGAAGTGGAATTTACCTAAGTAAATTCATGACTTGACAAACAATTGAGTTTTACTTTACGTTCCTCCATGATGCCAAGGTGATAATTAATTGAGAGAATTGCTAATTGGTTCATTATCATGTTTTCTAGGGTAATTGTCTAAATTGCATAAACCTACATCTTTGAGTTGTATATATTTCTTTATTTTTGTTTTTAATCTTTTCTCACTTTATTTGGATTGGTTAAATAGCGAATGAAGAGTGATTAGTGTGTACTTATTCCTTCGAGGATTGATACTCGTTAATTTCCTATACTATGCTTGCGATGAGTATACTTGCTCGTATGTGTATTTTGGAATTAATGTTTTAATTAAAACTTGACAAATGGATAGATTTAAATTTGATGATTTTTATGCACCCAAAAATTAGGAATCAAGTTTTTGGCGCCGCTACCGGGGAAAAATATTATGAAAGCTTGGATTTCATTGATTTAGCCATGTAAATATGTAAATAGGAAGATACATGTTGATAATTATTAACTTATCTCTGTGTGTTTGCTTATATTGTATATTTAGTTATTTAATTTTACTAACCTAATGTTAATGTAAAATATGTGTACTAATTTTATTTCTAATTTGATAATTTTTACGTCTATAATTTGGAGTCAATACTAACTCTTTTTATTGTCAGGTTTGGACTTTTGATGACACGATATTTTAGACGGACTGAATTTATTTTATTTTTATTTATGTATTTATAATTTATAATTTTAGTTGAATATTTAATTTATGAATTCTTCTTTTAAATGTACTGTGTTCATTCACTCAATTAGGATAGTTTTTATTTTAAAAAAAATAAAATTTGTGTCAGTGCTGACCTAGAGCTAGGCTAGAAAATGGCTTGTGCGCCAGTCCAGCACTGCTTGATAGCAAAAAAAAAAAAAAAGAAAAAAAGGGGAGGGGGGGGGGGGCTAGAGTGGACCTGGCGCCAGGCCAGAAAATGGCCCTGGCATCAGGCCAGTTCTACCCAACAGAAACCCCACCCAAAAAAAAAAAAATCTTTTTTCCCTTTTTCGTTTGTTTCCTTACTCTTTTTCATTTCTTCCCAGATTCTTCCTACTTTGTCTTTGCCTTCCTTTTTCCTTTTTCTTTTGCTTTTCTTGTTTTTGTCTCTTGTTTGTCACGTGAAGAACTAACCCCCTTCCAAATTCCTTTCTCTATGGTCTATTTCACTATGTTAGTCTTCTTCCTTTCTTTTTCACCCTGATCTTCTTCTTCTATGAATTATCCCCCATGAATTAAAAATTTTAAAGCTCAAATGTTGGGGAATACATTAGTGGAAAAACTCTCTTCATGTTAAGGTAGATTTTATCCTCTTGAATTTCTTAGCATTTTGTATATGTATTTTCAAGGAAAATTTTACTAGACATGGACATCTCTTTGTTGAATTAATTTGGTGGTAGAAAAATGCATAGAATGGATTGTGAGTCTTGTGATTACTTCTAAAAGTTAGCTATGTGTTTTTTCTGAAAATTTTGCAACTATTGAAATCTTGGCCTCCTTGTGATATTTTGTGTTGGTTAAAGTTCGTTGGCATTATGCTTTTGCTATCTATGTTGGATATTCTTCGTGTTTTTCTTGAGCATCAAAAGTTTGAAAAAGTTCTTCACTGACAAGAGAACCATGTGCAAAATTTGTTTAGTTGAGACCAGGAGGACCTTGTGATCCATTTGGTGGTCGTGGTGGTCTATTTGGTGGTTCTTTTGGCCAATCTAGAGGCCCGTTTAGCGGCTCTACTTCGAGGGGGACTTAAAGGCTCTGACTTTCTATTTTTCTTTTCCCTTTATTTTTATTTTCTTTCAATTACTCTTTAGGCTTTTACTTGTGTGTTCATTTTTCTTTTTGTAGGCTTATATCGTGGGCAATAATTCTTCCAAATTTTTGAAGGATAACCTTCTCTTTTCTTAGAGCTAATCTGCCATGGGGAGTATTATTTTCTTTTCCCTGTTTACATTCTTGTTCACTTGGTTATGCTTTAGTGTAATATTTTAGGCCATTGAGGACAATGATGAGACTCCGCTTCATCATGGAGGTTAAGATAAAGGAGGGGGAGGTGTGGCCATGCAAGGACAGGGACCGGCGATAAAGACGAATGAAACTACACCAAAAAGGAGGCCACCAGAGGACGGCTGGTGCCGGCTCCAAGTAGCCAAATCAACGCCGGCTTCATTCTGCTCAACAATAGATTCATCTGGCTTTCAACTGTCCGAAGGCAGAACATAGCCAGCACTGGCTGTAGTGGCCAAACTGGCGCCGATTCCACCCTGGGCAGCCAATGACAACTCTGCGTTTTTAATGTTTTCTCCAGTTTTCTTCAATTTTAATTGCTTGTAAAAACTTTTTATTACCCTAAACTATAATAGAACCTTAGGGACTACTTAGCTAGGGTTAGGGTAGTATAAATAGCACCTTTAGTGATTTGAAAACACAATTCACTTGACTTTAATTTAAATTTGAGAGAGAATCTTGAGAGGCCCTAGCCTCCTTGTTCATCTTGTTCAAGACCAAGCTTAAGGGTTAGTCCTCCTTTTGTAAGAGTCTATAAATCTTTTGGATAATCCAATGTCGTTTTCTTTGAATGGGTCTTAGTTTCTTTGTTCTTCTAAGGTTTGTTTGAAATTCACTATTTGGTAAGATAAAAAACCAGGCAGCGAAATTTGAGTTTGAGCCTTTGTACTGTTCATGCTGCTGCAAATTTGGCCATGTTACTGAGGCATGTATGGGGGAAACCATGAAAAGAAAGGAATAGCAGGGAGCTAACAGAAATGAAGAGAACAGAAAGATGGGAAAAGGTAGTACAAGGTCTCCTACTAGGCTGATGTCAGCCCCGGTTAGACAGAATAAAAATATGAGATCATCATCTCAGGCTCGGACTGATAAGATTGGTGTTGTAAGCAAAGACAAGAGGAAACAGCCGGTTCTTAATTTGGACCAGAATATTTTAAGCAGTGAGCATACAAATGACATCCAATATCATAGTGGAAATGCTTCAGTTGACGTCCCTTCCTCAACTAATGGACCTAGCAACCAACTTACTCACACTAGAGGCTAATCAAAGGTTAGGTGTAAGGGATGGCTGCATTAGCAGAAAAAATTGAATGCACAAGCTAGACTTACACATTCATTCTCCCCTTCCCGTTTAGGAGGTTGTGATGAGGAGGTTCCAGTGACCATGGGGAATACTGGTAAAGTGACTACTCAAGCAACAAAATTTATTTCTTCGGTATGGAAAAAATATGCCCAGCGTAGTGTTGACTTAATTAGTGCCCAAGGGGTACTAGTTAGCCCACAATGAGAGTAGCGTGCTGGAATATATAAGGGTTCAACATGACCCTCAAACATCATGAGGTTCAAAATTTTATTTCTAATCATCGTGTGGACGTTATTGGTTTATTGGAAACAAAGTTGAATGCTGTTGGGGTGGATAATTTTCTATACCAAAAATTTCCTAATTAGTCGGATATTCATAAATTGGATGAATCAGAAAGAGGCAGAGTGGTTATCTTATGGAATGATGCTAGGGTGGATGTTCATTTACTTTACTGCGCGCCTCAAGAGATTACTGTGAGTATCAGTTGTAAGATCACTCATATTTCTTATTCCTTCACATTTATCTATGCTTATAATTCAGTTATGGCTAGAAGAAGTTTATGGGAGGATATTCTGTCATTATCTTCATCAATTTCGGATTCGTGGATTCTTATGGGAGATTTCAATTCCTATTTACATATTGAGGACAAACTTGGAGGTTCTGTGCCTTCCTCGTATGAAATTAGGGACCTATCGGCTCTATGTGCGGATATTGGGCTGGAGGACCTTCCTTATGTCAAATCAAGGTATACTTGGACAAATTCTAGAGTGTGGTCCAAACTTGATAGGGTTATGGGTAATGCAGCATGGTTTCAATGCCTTACACAGGCTTCCGTTGAGTTTTTCCCTATTGGGAGCATATCTGATCACAGTCCTGTTATATGGTCTGTGGTGGACAACAATGTAAGTTACGTACGTCCATTCAGGTTCCTTAATATTTGGGCTGAACATGATTCGTTCCATAATATTGTTCAAGAGGTTTGGGATCAGGAATTCTTTGGGTACAACCAGTTCACCTTTTGTCGTCGACTGAAGATGCCTATTTTCTCTATTCTATTTGTTCTTGCTTGCCTTTGTTGCTTCAAGGATATTAGGGTGAGATTATAGTAAAACTTTCTACTTATCTTGAGGATCTTTGAGGCTTTGTTCTCCAAGGGTTTGAAAAAGTGTAGGTAGTTATTTAGTTTTCTCCTTTTTGGTCACAAGAATCTCTGTTTTTGGTCCTTTGGTTCGAACTAAACACATAGCTAACAAAACACCCATAACACCAAAAAAAGCCGCACATAAGAATTCATATCAGACAATGTCCAATTTAAGTGTGAGGGAGAGATTTAATATTTTGTCAAGTATATCTTTTTTATTTTCAATGGATTTTCAATGATATATGTTTGAATTTTTTAAATTGTTAACGTTTTGAAAATTATTTTTGGCCTATGATAAGGTTATAATTTTCTCTTTCATTTTGGATATGATTTTGTCATTCAAATTGGTTAGATTTTTATTTAAAAAGGTAAACTTGTGTATTAAATTGGATTTTTCTAAGTCTTAAGAATTTAAGTTAACCGTGTTTATATATTTGAGGTATGTTTTATTCTTTGAGTTTGAATGTGGATGATATGATAAAGTATGGGAAGAGTTGTTGACTAATTCTTGTATTATAGATTTAAATTTTACTTGACTTTGAGGTGTGAATAAGGAATGTGAGAAAAAAAATTTTAAGTGAAAAGAAGAAATGTGAGTTGAAAAAAAAAACGTTAAGTTGGAAAAAATATATGTTTTTATCTCTAAAAGAGAGAGAGAGAGAGAGAGAAAGAGACCTTTTGCTTAAATTGGGGCCAATATGGTGAGTGAAATAGAAGAAACAAAGAAGAATCACATTCTCTTGAGGCTATCCCGAAGGCAAGAAAGTAAGGAAAGAAAAAAGGCAAGAAAGGGAAAAGAGAGGGAAAAAATGCTAAAAAAAAAAAAAAAGATGATGACTATAAGGGGACCAATACGGTGCGTGAAGAGAAATCCATTCACTTAAGGTTATCAATTCCCTATGTCGTTGAAAATGACTTAAGAGGAAAAAAAAAAGAAAAAGAATTGAGTGTTTTCCTTATCTCATTACTTAAGTTTTGTAAAGTTGGGTTTATAATACTTGAATTGGTTAAATGACTTAACTTGTATGATTTATGTTATCTATGTTTTTGCTTGAGGAGTGGAATAATTTTCTTGTACTAGATATAAGCTTATTTAACTTAACTTTGATGGCCTTGGGAATACTTAATTTAATGCATAAGTTTACAAAGGTTTTTAAAGGGTTGAATGAATGACAATTTTTTATCTAAGGTTGAAAAAAATTATAACTTTATTATTGATGGATATGAAAAGAAATAAATTATTTTGAGTACTTTGTTTAAGTATTCACTTGAGGACAAGTAAAGATTCAAGTGTGGGGGTATTGATAGGGGTTAAAAACATCGTTATTTCCCTAGTTATTTGAGACTAATTTGAGACACTTTTTATACAATAACTAGTCATATTCCTTCCTATTTGATATTTCACTTATAAAAATACTTTTCTGAAATTTTATGCAAAAAATAGGTAAAATTTAGAGCTAATTGTGTAATTTTCCACTATAGACCCAACACCAGACCAAGAAGATGGACCTAGCACCAGTCCTATACTAGAAGCACAGAGGAAAATAGAGAAAAAGTAGACAAAATAGAACAATTGGAAATTGGAATTGAAAAGAAACAATGCCTCAAGTGGAAGCCACGGCTCGCATAGCTAAGCAAATGAACAAAAGCAACAAAGGAAAAAGAAATGCAATCAGAGGGGCAAGAAAGAAAAACAAAGACATAAAGTAAAAAGGAAAAGGACAAAAGCAAAAGAAATCGGCAGGTCCGGACATTGAACAAAGAAATAAAGTCAGCAAGAAGGTAACAGGAAAAGAACAGGAGATTTCATGGGCTTTAGTGAATTTAATGGCTCGGCAGAATTGAAGGTCTTCGGCAGCTTCAGCGATTCCATGGCTCGGCAGAAAAAGCTCCATGCAGCTCGGATGAGCTGAGGCAAATTCAAAGGAGATTTTGGCAGTTTAGTGGCTCAATTGATGCTAATTTCAATCCAAGAAAAGAATGTCTTTAGTGCATACAACAAAAAGAATTCTCAAAGCTCAATTTCACAATTAAAGTCGGTGGACATCCTTTTTAGAATTCAATTACGAAAATTACTATTCTTTTTTTGTTTTGGATTTTTAGGTAATTACTTCTTCTTTACTTAGGATTCTTTTAGAAACTTTGTAAGCCTATAACTATAGGCCAATTACCTTAGAAAATGGGGGTGCACAATATAGAGACTTAGACATATTCTTTAGAGTGCATCACTAATATTTTCTCTAGAGAAATTACTCAAGGAGCATTGATTCTTGAAGGGGTTTTCACTGAAAATTGAAAAATTTGTCTATGAGTATTTATCTATTTCCTTTATTTTCTTTTTCTTGAACAATGATGATTTTAATTCTTTAGTTGTATTCGGATATTATTCTTGGATTTACGATTTCGAATTTATTTTGTTTTTTGATTAGTTAATTATTTTCTTTGGTATTTGAATACTTGATTTCATTGGTTATTGATGCGATTTCTTCTAATTGACTTAGACAAAATGAAGTTAGGAGTTTCATTGCATTAATTTCGCATTTGTTAAATCTTAATGGATTTGAACAATGAAGTTAGGATGTTAGTACTAAATTATCAAAGGTTAAGCTGATTTCGCCTTAACATAGGGTTATAAGCTAATTTCATGATTTTAAGAATTTGAGATTCATATATATTTTGTTTTGGATGGCTTGATTGACAAATTTGCTAATTAAATCAAAATATATAATGATGAGCTTAATGCATGTTTTGGTTATGTTAGCTTGATTGACAAATCTGTTAATATGAATCAAAATATAGGATTCCACAGATTGACAAATGAAGTGGAATTTACCTAAGTAAATTTATGACTTGACAAATGATTGAGTTTTACTTTGCATTCCCTCATAATGCCAAGAAGATAATTAATTGAGAGAATTGCTAATTGGTTCATTATCATGTTTTCTAGGATAATTGTCTAAATTGCATAAACCTACATCTTTGAGTTATATATATTTCTTTATATTTCTTTTTATTCTTTTCTCACTTTATTTGGATTGGTTAAATAACAAATAAATAGTGATTAGTGTGTACTTGTTCTTTTGAGGATCGATACTCTTTAATTCCCTATACTATGCTTGCAATGAGTATACTTGCCCGTATGTGTATTTTGGGATTAATGTTTTAATTAAAACTTGACTAAGAGATAGATTTAAATTTGATAATTTTTATGCACCCAAATTTTTCACATCAACTCTCATTAATATTGTTATTAGTATTGAAACTAATATTACTAGTATCTTCATTATCATTATTGCTAATATTAATACTATTAATAATATTATTACCATTAATATTAATATTATTATTCTCATTGTTGTTTTTAATAGTACCATATGCATTTATCACCTAATAAATTACCTATCCATTAAATAATATAATCCCTTAGTCATTTACTTTCCTATAGCTATAAATAAATAATATTTTAATTAACTAAGAAAATAATTAAATGAATATCTGCTTATTTAAATTCTTTAGTCACTTAATATTTTTGCATTAGATAACTTAAATACTCTCTTGACCAACTTCTATTTTAATAACTAGTCAATCTTTTATGCAATATTTCTGTGCATAATTCCATTGAAAGACACTTGGGATTGAAGTAAGAAGCTGGGCGAAAAGGTAATTGGATTGCTTGTTGTTTGCAATTGATTTCTTGAAATACTATGACTAGATTATGACTAGATTACTTTGTCACTTTTAGACATGGAAGGTTATCAAGAGCAAGGATTCACTCCTTTCAAATAAGAAATTAGTTTGCTCCCCTAAGGTAAGTCCTTGCATAAAACTATTTGTAAAACGTAGGAATTGCATGTTGTCAAATGTTTTGAGGTATCAAAGGAAACATGGTTTCATGTGATAAAAAGTTCAGCATGGCCAGATTTTCCTACTCTTCTCCAAATCACACATTGTTTCTAAAAAAAAAAAGGGTTTCAAAGCACTTCACTTGATTTTTGTACTAAATGGTTTTATAAAGGCTGACCACGCCATGCTTGATACTCTCTTATTGGTTACTACTTGATGCTAACGTGTTTCCTGTTAGGATTCGCGGACTCTTAAACACGGAAAACATCCACGAATCCCTCCCGAGGACCCAAGTAAATGATTAAGAAGATCTACGCTTTAAGAATTACCTCTGGTTGCTGTAATCGAAATCCTTCGATTCTGGTTGCACTGTTGTACGTTCAACCCGAACAATCACCAGACGCTGCAGTATGCGAACGTCCTCTATCGGATACACACCGCGAACTCACTCGATACCTGGGGAGTGCTAGCGCCTAGGGTTTGAGAGGGTTTTTTTTTTTTCTTTCTGGTAGAGAATGGCACGAATGTTATCAACCGAAAAAAATTGGACTATTGAAAAGATGGCTAGGGTTTTCTTAAAAACCACCGAACCTCTTAGAGTCCAACCCTAATAATATCTTATCATATTCTAATTTAAATTCAAATTAAATTAAAACTGATATGATAAGATTCTGCCATTATCTCGGTAATTTAACTAATTAATTTACCGAGTCAGATTCTTATAATATGGATATCATCCAGATTCATCGAACCTGGTCACCAGAAAAATAACCTAACAAGTTCGCTTATTGTGTGACCCTATAGGTTCATTTAACACTGGCAGTGTGCCTAAATCATATTTAAATGGCCCACAAGTTATAAGCGGTTTCTAGCAAAACATTATAACTATCCAGGTTAAATGAAGATCGGTGATCTCTTTGAACCAAACCATAATTTTATATTTAGTCCTTTTGTCACACGATATCCAGATTAAGCATAAGGCACAGAGCATGTCATCCTTATTAAGCTTAATCAATTATTTCTTGATTTCATAGTAGATTGTTCAAACAAATAATATCAATATCTTAGATTGATATATTTGAGCACGGCCATGCATTTTTAACAGTCTAACTTATCAAGGGGCCCATGGATATCTCTCCCATAACTGAGAGGGACAAATTCCTTCACAATCAATCATATTCCTCTCCTTCATTTATTCTATATCCAACAGTAGTCTAATTTATTATCTAGTTAATGACAACTTTAGACAATGTCAAAATATAGAATTTATCAAGTAGGAAACTATGATGAATTTAGGTCGAAGGACTTTCAATATTATTATGGCTAGAAAGTACTTATGACATATTCCATGAAGTACTCTCACTGTGGGTCATGTCCAATACAATGTTCTTTAACATTTATTTATGTCTTGACTCGATATCACAAATATCCATGGCCAGTAAAACATAGCCATCAAGTCACAAACATACTAATCTTAATTTATTATTATTCCAATAATAATAATCGATCAGGGACAGTTTTAGAATAGTCATTGTATTCATTGTAGGGTTTTACTATCAAGTCACGTACTTGATGACCAATAAAACAAAACTCACTATTCATAGAAAGGAAAGCCTCATATTATTATATAAAACATAATGACAATTGTATAAGTACAAATTGACTCTAGGGCATATCCCCAACATTTCCTTGTGGCAAGATCGTTGAGTACTCAATAAGGGTAAGCTACTATCACTAGTCTAAGATGGGCGAGCTAGGTTTCCAGTAGGTGGCCACCTCCGAGAGATAAACTCGTTCTTGGTTAGGCGACAGTATTTGTAATACCCCGCCCAAAACCACCTTTGACTATGGGAAAAAGTCATGCATTGCATAGCATCTTACATTTTATGTGGTAGCTAGAATAAATTTATTTGCATGATGCATGTGAATTTTTCCGTTACTCTTGCATTTGAATTAATTGATGTGAAGTAGTTGTGTTGTTAAAGATTTGGTTAAGGGAGGTTTGGTCGAAGATTTTGAAGGATGAGTATTGGGGTGGTAAGAACTTCTTGTAGAAAAATTAGTATTGGAGTTGTTTTGGAATAGCGGGGAGGTTGGTGATTTCCTTTGGTGACCCGAGTTCGAATCCTACCTTTTGTGAAGTAAGTTTCTCTTCTTGAAATTCTTTTCTTTAGACCGTTTCTTATCTTGGCTGAAAAAGAATCTAGCTATCCTAGAGAAATTTTAGTATTTTTACTCCAAGGAAATAAGTCTCTATGTTTATTTCCTAAATTCAAGGACTTTGATGTGAATAAAGGCCACCTTTAATTTTCAGCTTGTGTTCCTTAGGATTTTCGAAAAAACCTAGCTAGGAGCCACTTTGAAGAATTTCAAGTGGTATAAAACTCTTCTTGATGAATATTAGAGTTAGGGAATATATTAGGGAAAAATCTTATTTCGCTTCTTCAAGAATTCTAGCCATAATCCTTTTATTTATTTAATTGTTTTAGAGAAATATTTTAACTAAAGTCTTAGATATTTTCTTTGGGTTTAAACGCCACTTCCATAGGAGTAAGACTCTATATTTAACTCCTAAGTTCAAGGATTTTAGCTAAGGATGAAATTTGTTCTATTTTCAGCTTTTGTTCCCTTGAATTTTCGGAAACCATAAGCTGGAAATATTCTGGAAATTTTTCCAGATTTTGTTCGCCACCTTGGAGCACCTTTAGCTCAATCCAAATTCTTCTAGGACTAGAGGAAATCTTATCCAAATCCTTGATAAAACCAGATTTTATTTCAATCCAAATTCAACTAGGATTTCTTCCTTTTCCTAGCTGAATTTCGGCAGCTTTGAATCTACAGAAGCTGTCCGAAATTCCAGCCATCTTTAGCTACAATCTAACTCTGAAAATCCTAGCTCAAACCACCTAGAATACCCCTTAACAATTCAACTACCTTAGCTGCACAAAATCAGAATTTTATTCACACAAAAACACTAAAATTCGTCCAGCATATACACAGAAAATTCGGACAGCTTTGTGCAGGATTTTTGGCCAGCTTTATGTTCCTACTTCAACCGAAATTCTGCACACATCCTTCACTGAAAAACCCCAGCTGAACAAGCTATTTTTAGCACCCAAAACCCTCAATTTTCCTCTGGAAATTTCGGTAGAATTATAGCAGCCAAACCAGTCCAAAACTTGCTACACTTGCACAGAATTTTCACAGCACATGCACAGGATTTTTCAGTCATCAAAACTCACTCAAACTCTTCCTCGTTTGGCCCAAAATTCTGAACACATTTAGCCATTCCTTTGACTAGTATTTCGGCCAGCATAGAGGAGCAAATTGCAGAATTCTTTTCTCCATAAAACTCCCATAAAATCAGCAGCAAGGAGGCGCGCGCAAGCTGAAATTTTGCCTTTGCTGTCCAAGAAACCTAAAGCCATTAGGAGTCTATCTAAACATCACCATCTAACCCTAAACCAATCTTCTTCAACTTTAAATCATAACCACCGTTTACCCTCTCCATTCTACATGAAAATTTTAGCAACATCTCTCTGCAAATTTTCGAAAACACAAGAGTTATTCCAAGCAAAAATCGAACACACCTTAAGGTAAGCACAAATCCTTTCAACCTCTTGATGCCGTTTTCTCTAATGATTCTTTTCTCTTTCTTCTACCCTTAAATCACGCCCTATAGAGGCTGATTTCCTCTTCTTCCTAAATTTTTGGTCAAGAGAAGCAAAGGAGGTAGCTTCTCTCTTCTTCTCAAGCGAACTCGGGACGATCACCATAGGAGCATCGAGACCTCATTACCCGGTAGATGCAAGGTAAGGGAATACCCTCCCTTGATGTCGAAAGTAAAGTGTAATGGTGTTTATTAGTGAGATAAACATGTGGTCGTAGTATTTGATCTTCGGGGATTGAATAGTTTACTTGGAATTAAATAGGAGGTTGCGAATTGTTATGAAAATAAATGGGATTAGAGCATGTTTGAATTAATTGAGACCCTGATCATGATATTATATGGTTTAGATCAGGAGGATAATTGAGGAAAGCCAGCTGTGAATTTATCGCATTTATCTGAGGCATATCAAGTAAGTCCTTGCATAAACTCTTTTATTAAATGTTGTGATGGTAAGTCCGTCTATAAACTGTTTTGTTAAAGGTTGTGATGGCATGTCTATATTGTGAAGCTTTGTAAAGCTATTGTTAAACTGTGTTTGCTTGGGTTGTAAACGTGGATATTTATTCTTTAAACGGTTTTGTCAAACTAACGGTTTTTAGCAAAAAAAAAACTATTCTTTTCCTTAAATTTTTAGAAGTCTCTTTTACAGAAAACCACGTTTTACAAAGCCAAGGTTTGAAAATATTTTGAATCACGAATTGACGGATATGTTCGTTGAGTAGTCAATAAGGGTAAGCTAACAATACTAGTCTTGGAGGGCTAGCATAAGTCTTCTGGCAGGAGGCCACCTCCAGAAGATGAACTCTGCTTTAAAAGGCGACAGTGTTGGTTGGTCAGGCCAGTCCGAGCTAGCATTATGCTTGAAAGGTATTATTTATTTTCCCGGCATGGACACCCGGATGGTTTTGTTGGGTGTAGAGATGGAGGAGTATCTCACCCGGTGGGCTGTACACTCACCTTGATCAGAATGCCCAATGTGTGGTAATCTGGTCCAGATAAGGTGCACAAAGTGTGGTGCCTTGGCCAACTTGTTCTCATGGAGCCCAACGTGTGGTGACATGACTTTTATCCGAGTGGAGGATTTATTTTGTACAAAGTATGACAATGAGAAAAACCCACTCCTTGCGAAAAGAGATTGTTTATGACTTGCCAAATTATTTTTACAAATGTTTTACACTTTGCATACACGAACTATTTAAAACACCATGTGCACACACAAGACTTACTGAGATTTATTCTCACACCGTTTTACACCATGTTTTCAGGAGATAGATTGTGCTAAGTCAGCGGGGCATGTAACAGTTGGAGCTTTTGCTATTTTCTCTATCCGTTCTAGGAGACATTTATTGCTTATGCTTCTAAACAATATTTTGTTTTATTCCGTTTTGCTCCAAGTTGAGCCTGATGTAATAAGAATATTTATTTATTTATCTAAGTTGATCCTTTTGGAGATTGCCTTTATATTTTATACCTCGTTCTAAAGACCCCTTGTCCTACGGGACGGGGTGACATCCCCGCCCTTTTAGGGTACGTAGTCGTGGGGTGTTACAGTATTAGGGAGTCAGGCCAATCTGAGCTAACGAACCGATTGCTAGTGGAACGGTATTTATATTCTAGTGTGGACAACTAAAGTTAGCAGAAGAATGGGAGATGGAGGTGCATCGCTACCCGGTGGGCCGATCAACTACCGCACTGTAGTGTAGTAGTATTACAATACAGTTAGCCGGGTTATGATGCAAGGTTTCATGACTCGGACTACATTGCAAGGTTTTATAGTCCACATTTTTTTTTTTTTTTTGAGCAGTTAATGTACTTGAGATAAAGTTAATTATTGAGATTACATATTGAAAACGCCACTCCTGTGTTTAAAATGGTTGTTTAAGAATGCAATTGCGCTATTGGTATTTCAAAATACATCTCATGAAATGGTTTTAAACACATTCTTAAACAACCATTTTAAACACATAAACACATAGGGTAGTGTCAACCTTTTTTGATGGAACTCTGTCTAGAATATAAACAGAAGTCTCTAGTGCATACCCCCAAAACGATTTTAGTAAGTTTGCAAAAGCCATCATGGTCCGTACCATGTCTAGAATGGTTCGATTCTTTCTCTCAGATACACCATTATGATAATGTGTATATGGTAAAGTCTATTGAGATAATATCCCATTATCTCTAAGATAACCCTCAAACTCTTGGCTTAAGTATTCATCTCCTCGATCAGATCTTCAAGTTTTACTTTTCCCAAGTTGTTTCTCTACTTCATTCTTGAAATCTTTGAACTTGTCAAAGACCTCGGGTTTGTATTTCATTAAATACAAATACCCATGTCGTGAATAATCATTAATAAATGTTATAAAATAGTGATAACGTCTTCTTGCTTGTATAGACATTGGGCCATATATATCAGTATGTATGACTTCTAATAACTCTTTAGCCCTTTCTCTTTTTCTAGAAAAATAAGTTTTAGCTATTTTGCAAGAAAAATGAAAAAATTCACAGAAGCAAGCTCGAAATAATTTTCATAGCATAAAAACACATAAAAACCGCAAACATGATGTCTCTGATACTACTGTTAGGGAATTATAGTCATGCATTTTCATAAACAGAGCAGAAAAAAACTGAATTCCAACCCTAAGATCATATGCTTGTGAATTAAAATAGGTAAATAGAAATGGTCACAGGGTTTACCTTTGCTGCATGAGGTTTCACTGCTATTCAAAATTTCTTCACTCACTTGATGGCGCGATTCAACAATCACTTGAAGAAGTTGACGTTCGGTCACAACCATTGCAACTTAAGAGTAGAATTGCCTCCAATGATAATCCACACAAAGATTACTCACTTACACCGTGAACAAGATGCTAGTATTTTCACTGGCGGCTAGGGTTTAGAGAGAAAAAAGAAGAACCAAAAGAGACACTGAAAAAATAATTTTTCCTCTCATGTTTTGTTATCTTAAACATGGCAATGCATATCAGAATATATGCATCGTGTTTGGTAACCAGAAATCCTTAAAGTATAAGAATTCCTTAATTCCCAATTAGTATTGTAATTTTTCCTAATTACAATATGGCCACGAATTATAACTAATTATAATTCAATCACAACAACTTCTTCTTTTCTCAAGTAACCCTGTAATATTATCAAATAACATCCCAAGTACTTTATCTGTTATTTTGTGTGACCCATTAGGCTTACTGGTCTATTGGTAGTGAAATATGAATTAATCTAAATATTTATAAAGATCAATAATGTAATACCCCGCCCAAAACCACCTTTGACTATAGGGAAAAGTCATGCATTGTATAGCATCTTGCATTTTATGTGGTAGCTTAGAATTATTTTATTTGCATGGATGCAAGAGAATTTTTTTGTTGCTCTTGCATTTGAATTAATTGATGTGTTGTTAAAGATTTGGATAAGGGAGGTTTGGTCGAAGATTTGGAAGGATGAGTATTGGGGGGGGATGGTGAGAACTGACTGTAGAAAAAAATTAGTATTGGAGTTGTTTTGGAGTAGCGGGGAGGTTGGTGATCTCCTTTGGTGACCCGAGTTCGAATCCTACTTTTTGTGAAGTTAGTTCTTCTTCTTGGAAATTCCTTTCCTTAGAGCTTCCATGTCTTGGCCGAAAAAGATCTAGCAAACCTAGAGAAATTTTAGTGTCATTATTCCAAGGAAATAAGTCTCTATATTTATTCCCTACATTTAAGGACTTTGATGTGAATAAAGTTCACTTTTAATTTTCAGCACTTATTTCCTAGGATTTTCGAAAAAGGAAGAAAAAAAAAACCTAGCTAATAAATAAAATTCCAGCTTCATTTTAGCTTAATGGATGTTACCATGGATAGTTGGAATTAAAGAGTTATTTTTTTAGTAGGAAACCTTGTTAATTTTAACCCTAGAATGTTAGCTAAAAATCTAGAAAAATTTTCCAGATTGTGCCGCCACTTCTTGGAGGAACTTTAGCTTAACTCAAACTCTTCCAAAGCTAGGAAATCTTATCCTAAATCCCTTAGCAAATCAGACTTTTATTTCAATCCTAATTCAACTAGGATTTTCTTCCTTATCCTAGCAGAATTTCGGCAGCTTTGTGTCAACACAAGCTGTTCGAAATTCCAGCACCTTTAAGTACAATCCAACTCTTCAAACCCTAGCTCAAAACACCTAAATACTCCTCATCAATTCAGATTACCTTAGCTGCACAAAATCAGAATTTTATTCTCACAAAACCACAGAAATTCATCCAGCTTATGCATAGTATTTTCGGCAGCTTTGTGCAGGAAATTTCGGCCAGCTGTTGTGTTCCTATTCCAACCGAAATTCTGCACACACAACCCACCGAAAAACCCCAGCTGATCAAGCTACTTTCAGCGCCCAAAACCCTCATTGTTTCTCTGGAAATTTCGGCAGAACTACAGCAGCTAAAATAGTCCAAAACTCGTCACTCTTGCACAGAATTTTCACATAGCTTGCACAGAATTTTCAGTCACCAAAAATCACACAAACTCTCTCATATTTTGGCCAAAAAACCTGAACACACACAACCCTTCTCTTGAGCATTATTTCGGCCAGCCTAGGGAGCAAGTTCAGAACACTTTTCTCCTCTTAATCCCTCTTGAAATCGGCCAGCATCAAAGGTGCGGCAAGCTGCAAATTTTCGCCCTTGCTGTCCAAGAAACCTAAAACCATTAGGAGTCTTTCTAAACATCACCATCTAACCCTAAACCAACCTTCTCCAACTCTAAATCATAGCAGCCATCTATCCTCTCCATTCTACATGAAAATTCCAGCAAATTCACTCTACAAATTTTTGAAAACTCAAAAACTATTCTAAGCAAAAATCGAACACACTTTAAGGTAAGCAAAAATCCTCCCAACCTCTTGATGCCGTTTTCTCTAATGATTCTTTTCCTTCTTCTTCCCTTAAATCAAGCCCCATAGAGACTGATTTCATCTTCTTCTTTAATTTTCGGTCAAAAGGAGCAAAGAAGGTAGATTTTCTCTTCTTCTCAAGCGAACTCGGGACGACCACCATAGGAGCATTGAGACCTCATTACCCGGTTGTCGCAAGGTAAGGGAATACCCGCCCTTGATGTCAAAAGTAAAGTTTAATGATGTCTATTGGTGGGATGAACATATGGTCATGGTACATGATCTTTGGGGATTGGATAGTTTACTTGGAATTAAATAGGGGATTGCGAATTGTTGTGAAAATAAATGAGATTAGAGCATGTTTGCATTAACTGAGACCCTGATCATGATATTATCTAGTTTAGATCAGGAGGATAATTGAGGAAAGCAAGCTGTGAATTTATCTCGTTTATCCGAGGCATATCAAGTAAGTCCTTGCATAAACTCTTTTGTTAAATGTTGTGATGGTAAGTCCTTGTATAAACTCCTTTGCTAAATGTTGTGATGGCAAGTCTATGTTGGGAAGCTTTGTAAAGCTATTGTTGAACTATGTTTGCCTGGGATGTAAACGTGGATATTTATTCTTCAAACGGTTTTGTCGAACTAATGATTTTATCAAGAAAACTATTCTTTTCCTTAAATTTTTGGAAATCTATTTCAAAGAAAACTACATTTTACAAAACCAAGGTTTGGAAATATTGTGAATCAGGAATTGACGGATATGTTCGTTGAGTACTTAATAAGGGTAGGCTGACAATACTAGTCTTGGAGGGCTAGAATAAGTCTTCTGGCAGGAGGCCACCTCTAGAAGATGAACTCTGCTTGAAAAGGCGACAGTGTTGGTTGGTCAGGCCAGTCCGAGCTAGCATTTGTACCTGATATGGTATTATTTATATTCCCGACATGGACACCCGGATGGTTTTGTTGGGTGTAGAGATAGAGGAGTATCTCACCCGGTGAGCTGTACACTCACCTTGATCAGAACGCCCAACTTGTGGTAATCTGGTCCGGACAAGGTGCACAAAGTGTGGTACCTTGGCCATTTTGTTCTCATGGAGCCCAACGTGTGGTGGCATGACTGTTTATTCGAGTGGAGGATTTATTTTGTACAAAGTGTGACAATGAGAAAAACCCACTCCTTGCGAAAAGAGATTGTTTATGACTTGCCAACTTATTTCTACAAATGTTTTGCACTTTGCATACAAGTACTATTCAAAATACCATGTGCACACACAGGACTTACTGAGATTTATTCTCACACTGTTTTACATCATGTTTTCAGGTGATAGATTGTGTTGAGTTAGTGGGGCTTTGATAGGAGAGGCTTTGGCTATTTTCCTATGCTGTTCTAGGAGACTTTTGTCGTTTATACTTCTGATCAATATTTGTTTTATTTCGTTTTGCTCCAAGTTGAGCCTGATGTAATAAGAGTATTTCTTTATTTATCTAAGTTGATTTCTTTGGAGATTGGCTTTATATTTTATACCTCGTTCTAAAGACCCCTTGTCCTATGCGACGGGGCGACATCCCCGTCCTTTTAGGGTACGTAGTCGTGGGGTGTTACAAGTGGTATCAGAGAGAAGTTTAGGCAATTACTTGGCTTATGGGGTTCTATTTTCTTAAGTATTTTGATCTGGTGCTAATTTTTATCTTTTGTTTATAGGATGGTCAAAATAGTTGTATCGGCTGTCAAGGACTGGCCCGCTAGCTGTGGGAATCCACTTGCCCCACTACCTGTAGCCCTGTAGCTGATCCACCCGCGTTTGATTCAGAGAGAGAGCGTGAGCCGTCAGTGCTAGACGACCCGGCAGTTGAGGCGGAGATAGAGGTCGAGGAGAGCTTAGGGGAAGATGAGAGAGATGAGGAGATGACGGAGTTGAGTGAGGGAGAGGTAGATGAGCTAGGGAATGAGGGAGACGATGAGAACAAGGGAGAGATGGCTGGGGTAGAAGGTGAGAATGAGGAGGTAATGGAGGTTCCCCGGACCCCGCAGATAGGGGAAGTTGATAGGACCCCTGCTCGCCATAACCCTAAAGGGTCTAGTGGTGAGGGATATACGCCGAGAGATGGGGTTGTCCTGGGAAAGAGAGACCTTAGGCAGTCAGCTCTAGGAGGGGTAGATACGGGAAAGAGGAAGCTGGAAGAGAGTCCTAAGGGGTGTGGACTCTGATATGGACTGGGCGTAGATGCCATGCTAAGGAGAAAGGGGTTGGTTAATCCATCTGACTTGGAGAAAGGCTAAAATAAGTACAATAGGAACAACAATCCTTGTGGAGAATTAAGCTAACATTAAAACAAGGATTGAAGACCAAAAAATCGACAAGAAGAGATCGAGACGACCAACATTTCGTTTGTAAGATCAAGGTAACACATGTAAAAGGAATGGAGGGAATGGAGGTCAAATGAGCAAGGATTGGAGCGCAACAAAACAAGAGAGGTTACCCAAAGCTAACCCGGTGCTCGTTTAGATCGACCGACCAGGCACCAGCTGTGATCTGTAAAAATTCTTCAAATTTTAACACAGGCATTGTTCCTATAGAACAAACCCAATGCCGACTCCAGCAGCCAGAACCAGCACCTGCTGTGGACTGGAAGATGCCTCAATTGTTTGTTTCAAATTTTGTGCATGACAACTATTCTTCTAGATTGGACCCGGCGCCACCCTCAAGAGACCTACCCGGTGCTAGCCCTTTTCTGGCTAGTTCTGAATTTTATAATTTTTCTTGTTTTTAATCTTTTCAGTGATAATTTAATTTTCATGATTTTTATTATGTTTTAAACAATTTTAAGGCATGTAATGGGGCCTCAAAGCATGTATTAAGGCCATTTAATAGTTAGGATCAGTTGCAAAATAGTTTAGGTTAAAGAAAAATAGGCTATTATAGCTTTTTAAACATAACTTTAGTATTTTTGGGAAGGAGAATTTAGAGAGAGTTGTTGAGGGTGGTCCTCATGGGTGATTCCATTAAACATCAAGACTAAATTAAAGGATTTAGTACCACCTTTGATCTTTTCTCTAAATCTTAAGGGATAATCTCAGCTCATTCTCTATTCTATGTGCTAGGTTACCTAGTGTTTTTGGTAGGATTGAGTTAGGTGCCTTCAATTCCTATCCTTGGTGTTCTAATCTTTGATAGATTAGGGTGTTAGGGTGTTTTTGAAGTTGGCTAGATCCACAATATCACAAGAGTGTTATTTTCCTAGCATTTTAGTGTTCTTGTGTATGGGTTTGGTAGATTTCTTGTTCTTGAGTTGAATCCACAAGTTTGGTGCTTTTCAAGATCATATCAAGTGGTATCAGAGCTTGTATTGTGTTGATTCTAATCAACCAACTTTCTTTAGACTAAGGTACAATCTTCTTCAACATCTATTGATTTTCAAATTTTCGTCACTTTTTCTCTTGCGATTTTTGGATGTCAAAAACTTGAAATTGTGCCATGAAAATGTTGTTAATTTGACCCAATATGGTATATTGATGTTTGAGGAGTCATTTGGTGTAAAAATTTGTTGCTTTGGGATCAAAACCAAGTTGAATTTTTCTATACTAAATTAAGCTACCGGAATGCACACAATGTGTTAAATATAGTGTCCCAATATGTTTGATAAATTCCCTTTAAGACACCTTTCTTTCATATCCATTAAAATTTAGTTGATTTGACCTGTAGAACTAAATCCTTTGAAGTGGGAAAGAGTTGGAAAGAACTTAAGTGAGGAATTCAGAGTTTGAAAATGGCAAGAGCACATTATGATAAAAGCCAAGAAGAGTGCAAACACGAGTGAAGAATGACCACTAAAAATTGAGTGTAAACACGTGAGGGAGTGAAGTGAGGAGTTTTCTTCTTATTTTCTACTTCAATTTTGTGGGTACTTCTTTTGAAAGAAAATTCACAATTTCTAGTTGGAGTGAAAGTGAATAGTATGACTGATGCGTATGGATTTGGGTATAAAACTCATATAAAACTAAGCATATTCCCAATCAAGTTTACATTAAAACGTTAACCCCAAATTACACATATGAGTAAGCGTACTCATCATTAACATAGCATAGGGTTCAAATGGGTGCCAATCCTCAAGGAACAACTATACACTAATCACCTTTCTTTCATTGTTTAGCCGACTTGATAAAGTGAAAAAGAAATAAAATAAAATAAAAGAAAAATATATACATGTCAAGGATGGAGAAGTATGCAACCCAAACCATTGTTCCGACAAATATAATCTTAAAGTAACTAATTATTATCATAACTAATCATTCTCTTGGCATCATGAAGAATTAAAGTAGACTCACTTCTTTTCCAATCCATGAATCCCTATATTCTAGATAACTTAGCATCACATTCCTGTCTCAACCAGTCTTACCCAAAAGATGCATTAAACACAATCCTTTGATTAAATTTCCATTCCTGGCAAACTTAAAATATGAAATTAACCAATGAATCCATTCCTGATAGACATCAATTAACCTTTAACTACCTTGTTCTTAGCAATTAACCCCTGTTCCAAGCAAGTTAAGGGACAACAACAAATATGAAATTAATCAAATTGAAACCTCCATCAACCCCTTTTCCAAGTAAGTCAATAGAAAGAAACAATCAATCAGTCTCGTAATACGTCCAAGTAATTAAATACCAAGAAAAATAACCAATTAATCAAAAGATCAAATAACTCTAAAAACCATGAATATCTAAAATAATGTCAAATTACAATAAAATAATTAACATATCATTGTTCAAGAAAAAGAAAACAAAGTAAAAGAAAGAACTCATAGACATGCCTCATTCTGCTTCCTTTGAAGACCTTCTTGCACAACCCTCCTTGAATTGAAGAATTCCTCCTTTGATTTGAGTGATTTTCTATGATGATCAATTAATTCTTCCATTTTCCCTTATGTTTTTCATCTATTTATAGGCTTGGGAAGTGCCTAAACTCTTTGGTGTAATGTTCTAGGCCGAGTAGAAGTAGGAAAGCACTAAAACTCCACAGATTACCAAAAACCGCATAGAAAAAATTAAGCACCGCCTTGACTTCAGGGCACAGCCGGCGCCACCTTAGCTCTCAGAGCCGGAATCGGTTGTTTTCTAGTTCTCCACTCGTTCACTGATTTTTTTTCTGAATTCCGCACAATGTACTCCAGAATGCAGTCGGTGCCGCCTTAGCTACTGGAGCCAGTGCTAGTTCCACTCTGTTTCGCCCGGTTTCACCAATTTTTCATTGCCTCAAAGTTCATGCAAATAGTGCATGGCCAGCGCCGGTTCGTCTATCATAGCCGGTGTTGCCTCTAATCTATTTTGCAACGTTTTTTCTTCGTTTTACCCCAAAAATTTGAAATAATGAACAAAATACCTTTCCAAGGGTAAAATCTCAAATATGAAGGAAGATAACTAGTTATTGAATAAAATGTATCACAAAAGAGCCTCGAATACCTAGGAAAAATATAACTAATTTAGCCCCTATCATATTCCCCCACACTTAGCTCTTTGCTTGTCCTCAAGTAAAGTGTCAAAGACAAGTAGGAAAATACAAGGTTTAATCATTCACTCAATCAATTTCAAAATAATATTTTCAACGCTTCCTTCATTCAAAAACATAAAACACATGCTACTACATCTTTCACAACAAACGCAAGACTTGTGTAAGTGAATAATGACTTAGTCGAACCATCCTAATACTTTACAATATTCTCAAACCATTGGAAAGAATTTAGCTCAAAAAGATTATGCATTCCATAAGCTTACTTTTCATAACTCTCTCTACTAATCCGAGACATGTCATGATTCTTCTTAGATCAAGTAGAACTTTTAAGCTTGTAATGTAAGGCTAAAGGTTTGTAATGTAACTTATCAAATGAAGGATATAGGAAATTCAAATATCAAAGAAGATTAGAGTTTGCAAGAAAAGGATAAACAAAATGTATCAATAATTTCCAACTCTTCTTGCTCTCCTATTCCAGAAATCAATCAAACCATAACCTTATTTAGCAATTACAACTCAACTCAAGCAAATCCTGTATTTTTCTTTTCTTTTTCTTGTCTCTTTTCATCAACTCTTCTCTATTTTTTTCCACAAGATCACTCAAATTTTTAGCAATGGTGTTAAGGACTTGATATGAACTCAACTTTTACAGCTCAATCACCATTCCTCTTGTGATATTTCTTTTCTTTTTCTTTCAAAAAGTTTTTCTTTCTCTTTTCTTTCTTTTAACTCTTCTTTTGTCTTTCATTGCTGCTGTTCTTTTCTTTCTCAGTTTCTTTCTTTTCATCTTTTCTAGCAGCTTTTTGTTTTCTTTTCTTGTTTTCGATCTCTCTTTTCTCTTTCTTCTCTTTCTTTTCTCTTTTCAACTCAACTCAGTATTGATACATGACTAAAATTAACAAGTCATGATCTTTCTCCATGTACTCCCCCCTCACATTCTCCTTCATGTACTTTCATCCATCAAGAGCATAAAGATTTGGAAAATTATTCAAACTCTCAAAAACAAGTAATGGACAAAGTATTGTGATGGGTTTTAAAGAAAGAAATCAACAATTTAGGCTCAAAATAGGCACTAGAGATAATATGAAAATAGGTAGGCTTGAAAAGCTCAAACTATCCAAAGAAGGCCTATTACCGTCATCCCTAAATTAAATAATGACTTTCTTTCTTATTTTGCCTCGAGAGGTATTCAAGTAAGTTCTAGAATGCTCCATGAATTTTAGTAGAAAAACAAGTTTAAGAACAATTCAAAGCATTAGATCAAGAACTACTTCATCCAAGTGCGTGCAAAAAGTCATGCATAAGCCATAAATAATCTGGAACATATGCTCTATAACCCATCCTAAAGAAAATTAGAAAAAATTTGAAAATTTTGCTCACAAGGAAGATAAAGTATATGCATAGAAGAATTTTCAATCGAATCACTCCCCCACACTTAAACTGGACATTGTCCTCAATGGCCAAATAAATAGAACAAGGAATAAACAATGCCATGGGACCAAAAATATAAAGGAGAAAAGATAAGAAAGACAATACTTCCATTACAGTGTGCCCAAAATAAAATTATTTCTCAATTTCAAAATATTTCAAAGTAGCTCAATACTAAGAAAACACTAAGATAATTGATAAAAACTTGGACAAAGTATATGACCAAACCACTCTCCCACACTTAAGTTGGACACAGTCCTCATTGGCAAAAAATAAACATAAGAAAGCATCTCCAAATGGACTAAAAATAATAATAGGTTAGAAAGTTTAAGTAATACTTCCCAAGTGCATTAATGCTCCAATAGGTATCCAAACTTGAGGTAAAGAGAAGGGCTTATCCAAGAGGACTTTATGCCTATAAAACAAAATACAAATAAAAGCACACGAAAAATAATAATAAAATAAAGACATACCTAAATAAAAGAAAACAAACTAAAGAAAAAGACTAAAATAAAATAAATAAAATAAAAACTCTCAACACCCATCATGCTTCCTCATCAAACCTTTTGAAAAGAATAAAGCTAAAAATAGAAGATAGGCATGATGAATGTAGAATGAAGAATGGAGGATTTTGAAAAATGAAAGGTTCATGAAAATATTTTTTTTTTTTTCACTAAAGCAAAACACATAAACCTCTTTCTATAACATTTCTTTAGACACACAAATATTGTTGTCAACATATAAGTGCACATGGTTTCTAAATAATGCATCAAGCTTGAAATCACCGATTAACCCTTCAAAAGAATTTTTACAATTTAAAATACCCCTTAGTGTTTGAGTTCTTAAAGATGGGATTGGGAAATCCCTACTTTTCAATACTTCTACAAATACCAAGTTACCTCCATAAAATTGGGGTGAAGGGTAGAATTTGTCAACATCCTCAAAGGGTTTCTTATAATGAATGATAAATCCAACTTCATGAGGCATGTTAAACTCCATACATCATCATTAGGACCATTGTTCTCCAAGAAGTGAGAGGAACCTAAGAAATCATGTGACAAGGAAATATTAGAATTATGAGCACATAGAGTAGAATCAAATACCTCTCTTGCCATATCATGCAATTGTCCCTACTAGCCACTCTTTTTGTTCCATAGTCAATTGTACAGGCTAGCATGAACTCATGAGTCTCCTCAACAATCTGAACTAATTGCTTCCTTTGATCGCACAAACGTTAGGTTTCTTCTTCATGCCACTGAACAGATAAATTTGTATTGGCAACCAAGGAATTCACTAATGCTTCTAATGACGTCTCACTAAAAACATCAATGTTAGCTTGTAATTTTGTCAATCTATCATCAATACACTATTTTTTTTTTAAATGAAATAAAAATGATGAACATGCAGAAATGATAAATAATGCAATTTAATTCATGAAGAAATAAATAAAAATGAAACAAAAAAAAAATCTGTTATATCACCTTCATGTACCAAGGCAAACACCTAGCAAAGACAAGACGAAAGTTAGATAATGGAATTCATAATTCAAACAAAATTAGAAGAACAAATTAGTCAATTAATCATCAGTCAATGTTAGTAAGTTAGATTACATAGATACAAAGATACAAAAGATGGCACATTTTTACATAAAGAACAATTGTACATATCTACATATTTACATATTTGCATATTTACATGGTTAAATCAACAAAATCCAAGCTTTCACGATATTGTTCCCCGGCAACAGTGCTAAAAACTTGATGCGTATGGATTTTGGTAAAAAAAAATCATATAAAAATAAGCATATTCCCAATCAAGTTTATATTAAAACGTTAACCCCAAATTACACATATGACCAAGCGTACTCATTATTAACATAGCATAGGGTTCAAATGAGTGTCGATCCTCAAGGAACAAGTATACACTAATCACATTTCTTTCATTGTTTAGCCAACTCGATAAAGTGAAAAAGAAATAAAATAAAAGAAAATAAATATATATACATGTCAAGGATGGAGAAGTATGCAACTCAAACCATTGTTCCGACAAACATAATCTTCAAGTACCTAATCATTATTATAACTAATCCTTCTCTTGGCATCATGAAGGATTAAAGTAGACTCACTTCTTTTCCAATCCATGAATCTCTATATTCTAGATAACTTAGCATCACATTCCTGTCTCAAACAGTCTTACCCAAAAGATGCATTAAACACAATCCTTTGATTAAATTTCCATTCCTGGTAAATTTAAAATATGAAATTAACAAATGAATCCATTCCTAACAGACATCAATTAACCTTTAATTACCTTGTTCTTAGCAATTAACCCCTTTTCCAAGCAAGTTAAGAGACAACAAATATGAAATTAATCAAATTGAAACCTCCATCAACCACTTTTCCAAGTAAGTCAATAGAAAGAAACAATCAATCAGTCTCGTAATACGCCCAAGTAATTAAATACCAAGAAAAATAACCAATTAATTAAAAGATCAAATAACTCTAAAAACCATGAATATCTAAAACAATGTTAAATTATAATAAAATAATTAACATATCATTGTTCAAGAAAAAGAAAACAAAGTAAAAGAAAGAACTCATAGACAAGCCTCTTTCTTCTTCCTTTGAAGACCTTCTTACACAACCCTTCTTGAATTGAAGAATTCCTCATTTGATTTGAGTAATTTTCTATGATGATCAATGAATTCTCTCCCCTTTCCCTTGTGTTTTTCATCTATTTATAGGCTTGGGAAGTGCCTAAACTCGTTAGTGTAATGTTCTAGGCCGAGTAGAAGTAGGAAAGTACTAAAACTCCACAGATAACCAAAAATTGCATAGAAAAAGTCAAGCACCGCCTTAACTTCAGGGCACAGCCAGCGCCGCCTTGGCTGTCGAAGCTGGCACCGGTTATGTTCTGGTTCTCCACTTGTTTGTCGATTTTTTTCCAATTTTCGCACAATGTACTCCAGAATGCAGTGGCACCAGTTCCACTCTGTTCCGTCCTATTTCACCAATTTTTCATCACCTTAAAGTTCGTGCAAATAATGCATAGCTGGCACTAGTTCCTTTACCATAGCCGGCATCGCCTCTAAACTGTTTTGCGACGTTTTTGCTTCGTTTTACCCCAAAAATCTGAAATAATGAACAAAATACCTTTCCGACGGTAAAATCACAAATATGAAGGAATTTGACTAGTAATTGAATAAAATGTATTACAAAATAGCCTCGAATAACTTGGAAAAATATGACTAATTTAGCCCCTATCAATGACAATTATGAGGAATCTTGCTATGGTGAGAGTAGTTATGGGGAAGAAAATGAATATAAGCAAGAATATGATGAGGATGATTATGAGAGCATGGAATATATGGATGAACATGATGAGGAGCCAAGTACAAATGGAAGGGATTATGATAGCTATGAAGGAGACCTAGGGGAAAGCGATCAAGAATGTGAAAACTTGAGTCCTATGGAAGATTTGAGTATGAGGAGTGAAAACAATAGAGAATCTTATTGGAGTGGGGAAGGATTTGGTAGTTTTGAGGAACAAAATTGAGAATATGAAGAAGAAGGACATGGGAGTGAGGAATATTGGAATGAAGAAGTTTATGTGGGAGAAGCACCAAAAAAAAAAAAAAGCATGTGGTACAAAAGTACTTGAGGGAGCGTGAGTGCAAAATGTGTGGGAATTTTGAGAACACTTCCTATGATTGTCCAAAAAGAGTTAATCAAAGAGGGAGGAATGTAGTGTATAAGACACTGGAAGAAGGGGTGCATGAGAAGAAAAGCTATAATTGTTACAATAGTAGGAGTGATGGCCATTATTACTATAGGTGCCCAAGTTTGCTACAACAACTAAAGGAGAAGAAAGAGGCGTAAAGAAAAATGGGAGAATCTCAAGCCTCTATAAGCATGGTCCAACAAAGGAGTAGTAGAGGATTAACTTATAAGATTTGCTATAGTATAAGGCACACAAAGGTTGATTGTCCAAATAAATTGAAATATGAAAGATTTTATGAGGTGCAAGAAAATGAAGAAAAAGTTAAGAAGGTTGAACAAAAGGTGATGATGAGAGTAGAAGAAGATGAATTACATGGCTTTGAGACGGAGGGGAGGCTAGAAAAAGAGGCCAAGTGCCAAGGAATGCTTGATCAAAATGAAGAAGAAGTGTATGAAGAAGTTGAGAAAAATGTTGATAAGATTGATGAAAAGCTTAGTAAGATGAAGAAGAAGACGTTGAACTATTGAATTCAACAAATGGTGTGACTAAGGAATTTTACAACATTCTCTTTTTCATAGAAGATGAATCAAACCTATTGGGAGTGTTAGAGGAGAATGAGCAAGAAGGAGTTGAGCAAAATAGAGTAGAATTTGTTGAAAGTCAAATACATTCAAGGAATAAGGTAAAGGGGGAGCAAATGCGTTGTATAGATGAAGGTTCCCAAAGTGTTTCAAGTACTTATGAAGTGGAAGAAAGCTCGTATCCATAAGAGAAGAAAAGAAGGAGTTGGCTAGAGGTGGTGCAAAAGCAAATAAAAATAAGTGGAATTAGTAAGAATGAAGCTTCTAGTTCAACTTCACAAAATGACGCCAAATCGAGTAGAGGAGATAGAGTGGATGGAAGAGATAAGGAAAAACTTAAGAAATCATGTGCATTAATAGGAGTAGTAATAAAAGTTGAAAATGCTTGTGAGGGTGTGGAAGAAGGAGAAAATTCGCAAAGAGAGAATATATTTTTTTCAAAGTGTCTAATTAAGCAAAAATCATGTAGTGTCCTCGTTGATGAAGGGAGTTGTAAAAATATGATTAGTGCTACATTGGTGGAGGAGTTAGGAATGAAGAATCAAAATGGAAAACATCAAAGAAAAGCACAGTGGAAATTTTTTTAGTTTTTCAAGTCACATCTAGGATAGAGTACTTACTTTTCTTTATTGCTTGCTTATTAACCAACAAGGGGCTAGGTTGCACTGGAACTTGTGCTAAAATGGGAGAAGGAGGTGCCTACGGTTCGACCAGTATTCCCGCCAATCTTCTACTCATACGCATCAAACATCTCCAAGCTTCTTCTCTTCATCTTCCAGAGTATGACTCTACCTTATTCTTGGGTTAGCTTGGTGAAAACTCCTTCTTTAAATATTCAAAAGATCTCCAAGAGAGAAAAAAGAGAAGGACGAAAACAAGAGGAAGAGACGGCACACTTGGAGCGGGGAAAAAAAACTCAGACAACCACGTTATTTTCTTCCCTCTCTTACACCTCTAATATTAGCCAACCTTAGGGCTTGGTAAAGCCCTAATGGCCGAAAACACTAATCCCTTATGAGCTTGGTGCTGTGCTCCAAAACCAATCTAAGATTGGCCAATCCTCTTAATTAATTAATTATCTTTTCTAGGCTTAATTAAACACCCAAGACTAATTAAGTAATTCTAATTGGACTCTTAATATATGTTAACATATATTAGCTAAATTAATTAATTTATTCTAGCACAATTCTCTTAATTAATTAATTATCTTTTCTGGGCCTTATGAAAAACCCCAGGCTAATTAATTAAGTCTAATTGGATTCTTAGAATAAATTTTATTCTCTTCCAAATAATTATCCATTAAGCCCAGATTATGTTTAAGCAACATCAGGTAACTTAAGCTAGTCCAGGGACTAAGAGACATATTATTCATGGCTACTAAAATGACCAAAATACCTTTACTATTAAATAGCTACATTTTACCATTTTAAATATTTTCATTTATCACCATATGAAAATATTAACCCCAAGAATAATATTGCTAAAGTAATGTCTCCGATCTAGAAGTGAAATGACGAAAATACCCCTCAATGTAACACCCATCAATGAGACAGGATAAATGTACTAGCACCTATCTCAATGACATCTACCATCCTTAAATCTCTATTCCGAAAATCCATGACTCACTTGAATACACTTGCTTATCATTGGAAACTACCCAAAAGCACACACTCTAGAGTCACGTTCCCAGGGCCTTGGATTATTAAATTATCCTGGACAATCACAAATGGGTGATTTAACATCACAAAGTGAAGCATAGAAATTCTGTTACATAAGTTCGTCTTAACAAACTAGAGTAATATACCAAATGTACAAAGTTATTGATCTTACAAAAGAAATCTCACCCAATATACATCAAAGTACAAGACCTTAGCTTCGCCAGACCACCAACTCATACTCAAGTACGAAGGTATCCATCCATGCTGTAGCAGTACTAGTCTGATCTCTATAATTATAGTACTTTAAGATAGACCACTACTACAAGTCCAGTTTTACATATTCAAAATACGCTTATGCCAATGATGTGAGTGAATTACTTACTGATTCAAGGTAAACCATTCCTCATTAGAAATATGGCATAATAGTCTTATCTTGATGAAATAAGACTTCCCACAGTCGAAGCATAAGGGATTCTATTCATTTTCTACTTATCTTCTTGTGTTTGAGGTCACTGCTTGGAAGATAAGGATAATCTATCTCTAAAGGGTATAATAGCCCCTTTATATTAATCCATGCTATACTTGACCAATTTCTTGTCAATATAAGCAGGCTAGGATATGCCTAATATTCTCTACTTCCTATCTCTAATAAACTTAATACCTATAATGTAGCTAGCTTCTCCCATATCTTTCATGGTAAATTGACTAGACAGTTAAACCTTAACAGATAACAATGACTCTACATCATTTTCAATGAGTAGAATGTCATCTACAAAAAGTACAAAAAAACTCACTTTACCACTATCTAATTTCCTATACACACATAGTATATCCACATTTTGAATGAAACCATAAGTTTTCACAATTTCATCAAAACGTATGTTCCATTCTCGTGACGCTGGCTTAAGTCCATAGATGGACTTCTTAAGCTTACAGACCATTTGTTCTTAACCTCTAGCAAAAAAACCTTCTGGTTAGGACATATAGATGTCTTCGCTAAGATAGCCATTTAAGATGGCCGTGTAGACATCCATTTACCATATTTTGTAGTCATAATGATATATGATGGTTAAGAGAATTCAGATAGACTTAAGCATGGCTACTGGTGAAAAAGTTTCCTCATAATCGATCCCTTCTTTCTGAGTATAACCTTTAACAACCAACCTTATTTTATAGGTTTTAACCTTTCCTTCCGCACCTCTCTTCCTCTTGTATACTCACTTACACCAAATGGGTTTTATCCCATCAGGTGCAGTGACAAGATCCCAGACCTGATTAAGGTACATGGACTCAATCTCGGCATTCATAGCTAGCTGCCATTTATCTGCATCAGCATAAAAAATGGCCTCTTCGTATCTAGTGGGATCTTGTTCCTAATGATCAGAGACTAGATCATAGATCTCTCCGATCCACTTTTCTGGAACTCTTGTGATCCTCCCACTATGATGAGGCTTAGATTGTATAGGAACATCCGGTATTGTTTCTCTTGGTTCCTCGATCGGGGTGTTAGAAGTACCTAAAGTTGAATTAGTGACCAACTTCTCTTCTAACTCTATTCTACTTAAACCCATGGTGGATATAACTTGTTCATCCTCTAAGTATTTAGCATTATGCTCTTAAGGATGATAGAAACATCCACCTCTCGTTCCTTTTAAATATCCAACAAAGTAGCATAACTCTAATCTTGGTTCTAGCTTACTTCCTTTTGTCAGTACATAAGCTGGACAATCCCATAACTTGAGATGGTTCAAACTAGACTTTCGTCTAGTCCACATTTCATACAGTATCTTAGGTACTGATTTGAAAGGCACCAAATTTAAAACATACGCCGTTGTTTCTAAGGCATACCCCCAAAAAGAAATAGGAAGAGATGCATAACTCATCATAGTAACCATTTCTATTAAAGTTCTATTTCTTCTCTTAGCTATTCTGTTCTACTGGGGAGCCCTAGGCGCAGTTAACTGAGATACTATACCATGATTGTTGGGTATCTCTCGCATATCATATACAGCACAGCAGAAGAATAAGAACGAAATACCATTCCAGGATTCGCATATGTATGGAATACAAGACATATATATATATATATATACAAAACAAAGAAACAAAGATAACAGCTTTTACCTCTTTGTTTGTGTGGAAAACAAAACTTTCCTTCTTCAAGTATGATAATTATGACGCGATCTAACAATCCTCTTGAAGAATCACCACGAGAGTTGAATATCCAACCACTATAATCACAGTGTTTGATTATCTCTAATAGAAATCCACACGGAGGATCACACTCAAGCACCAAGACTTTCTGTGCTAGCAGAAAACAACAACGGTGGCGGGCGTTTTTCTTGTTCTTCTTGTTAAACAAAAACCAGAGAAAGAAAAAGAAGGGTTGTGTTCTCCTTGAAGAAGCTCATGAAAGAGAGAGAGTGAAGAGAACAAAAGATCATATCTTTATCCTCTTGTGTGCCCTTTGGTTTTATGTTGTTTTGTTTCATGTGTGCCTCTTGGGTCACCCAAAAAACCTCAACAATAAAACTATCTGAGAATTCTAAACAAACAATTGCAATTCTCCAATTGCAATTGGAACCCATCAAGTTCTTAGAATTACAAATTAGCCCATAAATTATAACTAATTATAATTTGACCACATCAACTTTTCTTTCTCGCAATAAACCCCACTATGTTATCAAATAACATCTTTTGTTTATATTCCTCTTTTGTGTGTGACCTATTAGGTTTTCCGATCAATTGGTAGCGAACATGAATTAATCTAAATGTTTTTTAGATTAATAATCCTTAATCAATTAGAATTAATCCTATTAATTCTAATCAAGATTGGTTTATGAATTCATCAATTAATAAACCCATATTCCCAGATCATGAGTGGTATCTAGCAACACATCATGACCACCCAAGAGACTAGGAAATCAAGTGGCTTGACATAAACCCTTCGATAACAAACTACAGTACAATTAACTCCTTTCACTATACAATATCTCATTCAGTTTGGAGTACGAAATTAGTGCCAACTCCCTCCAGAATATATATTAATTCTGGTCCGAATACAATTATACTTATACCAGGAACCCACTACTCTAGATGTGTATCAATTGGAATTATTCCAATACACATACGCCTTGGCCAAGGACTTCTTGAGTAGGAATTCCTACAAGTGGCCTTGAGATAGTCGCCCTTACTATTAGGAGTAGTGAATCCTTTATTGACCCTCTCAACTACTTTCGTTTACCTCACAATGTACCCAATATCCATCTCATAGGTAACCCTCAATCGAGCTTTGGAGAATGGAATCAAACCACAATGCTATGCAAACAAAATACCTTGGAGGTCTCAAGTCTAAGGATACTTGCACTTTTTGGGCCAAATTATAATTAGTTATAATTTTTGAGCCACATAGTAATTGTGAAAACTTGTAAGTGCCAATTACAATTAAATAATCCTAATTCTTTTAGAATTCAAAAGGACGTGTGCTTAGCAGCTATTTTTCTGGGATTTTCCCTTTAGAATAGGCCGTGGTTGTTTGATCAAATAGAGACACAGAGAAAACTTATTTTTCTTGGGTTTTTGATACACACGTTTTTCTGCACTTTCTCTTATTTCTCCTTTATGCACAGAAACAAGCCCTAGCCGTCAAGAGAGTCTTCTAGCAGAGACTCGTTTTGATTTCCTTGAGTCCCTCGTATGGATACTATCAAAGTCAACCTCACACTGAGATTGGAGTGGCTCGTCTTGGACGCCGGTGTTGACTGGTTTTTGAATGAGTGTATCTCAATCACGCCTCAGTCATTCAACGTGAAAGAAAAATTTTGAACGACAGAGGTAAAACCCGTGCTTATTTCTTTTGCCTGTTTAAATCATATGCATGTGATCTTTGGTTGGGATTTCTTTTTTTCCGCTGCTATAAGTGTTATAGCATTTCTGAAATCCCTTCAGTGGTATCAGAGATAGCTTGCTTGTGATTTTAACGGGTTCATTTATGCTATGAATTTGTTTCGAGCATCATTCTGGGCATTGTTCGTTGCTTGTTTTAGAGATTGTGAAAATGTTTTACAATGCGATCATGGTTTCTGAAAATTGTTTTTCGTTTGATTTGCTTGCCTATGTCTGAAATTGTTTCATGCACATAGTTGGATTATAGAAATTATTTATGTAATTCATTTGGATTGAAATTGTTTCTGTTCTGGTTTACTGCATGTGTTCTGAAAAGTGTTTATAGAATGCACAATTTTTCTGTTCAGTTTATTTCTTGAAATTGTTTCAAGGATAGTGGGTCTCTATTGTGCTGTAAACTTGTTTGATTTTCATGAAAATTAGTTTTCTGAAAAATTAAAGTTTCGTTTTCAATACAGAAAATATGTTTTTTGTGTTTTCTGCTTGTGCGGTGTAAGAAAGGTTCTTTTGGTTTAATTTTCTGCGTAATAGAATGTCTGTTTGATTAGTTGTTTCGTGAGGTTTTGAATTGCAGGTTTGTGAACACTGCCATATAAACACGAATAGAATGTCTATTCTCTGAAAACACTGTGAAAATCAAAAGAAAACGATCCAGAAATAGTTTCTGGAGAAGAATGAAGAAGTAAAAAAAAAAAAAATCTTTTTGTCCCAAGCTACGGCTTGAGGCACAATTGGCCCCAATCACAACTTGCTCGGGAATAGCTTCCTGAAGCGAGGCTAGTCATGGGTGATCATGGGGAGGATGAACATCATCCTCCCCATGATGCATTTTTGTCTTATATGTAAAAAAAAAAAAAAATCATTTCGTTGTTTTTTTCCTTTCAGTGGCCTACGAGGTTTTTTTCCCCCTTCTTTTCCACTTGCACTCAAATCTTCCCAAGATTCATGTTTTGGGACTTACCAATATTAATTTCTAAACTTGGTTTTGGAAATTAATATATATTATCCAAAATATCGATTTTTGATATGTAAAAAACATAATTTTTTTTTATTAATTCTCGTTTTGAGAATTAAATCTAATTATGATTAGTTTTTTAAATGGAATCCAAGATTTGGGATAAAATTATATTTTGAAAAATAATATATTTTCTAAAATATTGATTTTAGATTATATATTATTGTTTAATTTCTAAAATATGATTTTAGCAATTAATAAATTCTCTAAAATATTGATTTTAGATTTTATCCTAATTAAATTTCTAGAATTTTATTTTAGAAATTGAATCTAAAATATTAATTTTAGATTTTATCTTAATTTAATTTCTAGAATTTGATTTAGAAATTAAATCTAATTTTGTTTTATTTTTCCAAAATAGTGATTTTGAAATAATAAAATTATATATTTAATTTTTGTTTAAGCATAATTAATGGCATGGTGGATGGCTATGAACTAAAACCAAATTATATATGTTCATGCATTTTTTACAGTTTTGATTTTTATTAAATGGGACTTGCGAGTCCTGCCTTCTCTAAAATTATTGTGTAATTCTTCTTATCTAACTCTCTTCAAATGTAACTTGAGATTTCTCTATTTAGGAAATTTATGTAATTAGATTATATAGGTTAGATATGGATAGAGTTATTTTAATTTTGGCTATAGCGACCAAAACAAGGTAAGATGGTAAGACCTTTTACTTATGTCATGCATGAACACATAGGATTAACCATGTTAATTTCCTTTTTGGCTCAAGAAAATTAATTTAGGGAAAGTCCATAACTATATTACGTAATCGCTTTATTACTATGATTATCAATTTATGTGATTTATTGATATATTTATGCATGTCATTTGTGAAATCACTAAAAGGAATAAATCCCTATATTAATATTAAACCTAATTCCTTCCATTAATATAGTAAGAACGAGAGTCCTTTTTCGAGACCAGGTTGTTGAGCTAACCCAAGCCTATTCGACATCGGGCATGTTCAAGCTATGGAATTAAATTCTTATGGAATTAAATTCCTAATTAATGGGTCGGGATTAACTAAATTCTTTATCTTGGTTGGGCTAACTCAAGCATAAAGAAATTTAGAAGAAATTCAGAGGAAATTTAGAGGAAATAAAAGATGTTAATCACCAAATGATCCGGTAATTATATACAATGTAATTGGTATTGGATACCTATAATTGAATTTAAGGGTAGCTTGATGGGCAAACCCAAGGTTATTTTTAAGGAATTTAGATACCGGTCCACTGAAAAGCTTCCAATGGGCTTTTCCGAATCAATATTGGGGACTATTGATTTGAGAAAAATAGTGGAGTAATAATACACTTAATTAAAAACTTAATTATTTGCATTACATGTGCATATATAGCTAGCTAATGTTCTCTATCTTTACATCTAGGCCACACGCATCATGTCAACCAACCTAAACTTACGTAGCATCTTGGAGACCAACAAACTAACTGAGTCAAACTATCTTGACTGGTATAGAAACTTGAGAATCGTTCTCAAGTTTGAAAAGTTACTCTACGTGCTAGATGCTCCTATTCTGCCACCACCAACTCAAGATACTCATGCTGATGAGCATGTTGTCCACAAGAAGTACAAGAAGGACAGTGACACGGCATCTTATATCATGTTGGCGTCAATAACTCTTGGGTTGTAAAAATAGCATGATTATATGGATGCTCAATCGATGATTCTCCATCTTCGAGAGCTGTTTGATGCCCAAGCCAGAACAGAGAGATATGAGATTTCGAAGTAATTGTTTCGTTGTAAAATGGATCTCATTGGCTGAAGATGCTGGGCTTGATTGAGAAGTATGGATCTCTTGGATTTGTGATGGACCATGAATTAAGTGTTGTTTAATTCTACAATCTTTGCCTAATAGTATTTCACAATTTGTAATTAATTATCAGATGAACAAGATTAAGTCCACCATTCCTGAGTTGATCAATCTTCTCATGATTGTAGAGTTCTCTATAAAGAATGATTCTAATGCGATCTTGATGGTAGAATCTTCTTCTTCTAAGAAGAAAGTTCAAAGGAAGAAGAAAAAGGCTCCTGCTAAGCCCAAATGTGGTGTGAAGAAGAAGGATACAGCCACCAAAGGCCCATGCTATCACTATGGCAAAATGGGCTACTGGAGGTGCAATTGCAAAGCCTACTTAGAGACCGTTAAGGAAAAGAAGCAGAAGGAGAAGCTTGCAGGCACTTCTACTTCTATTCCTGGTATGTTTATGATTGAGATAAACACTACCTTTAGACATAAGATATGGGTATTGGATACCAGATGTGGATTTCATTTGTGCAATAACTTGCATAGACTAAAGGGCAGTAGAAGGCTAGAGAAAGGCGACGTGGACCTGTGTACAACAAATGGAGTAAAGCTTGCTGCACTTGCTATGAGGACATACGAGCTAAACCTATCTTCAGGATTAGTTTTAGAACTATAAAACTGTTATTTTGTACCAGTTTTAATGAAAAATATTATCTCAGTTGTGTGCTTAGACTAGTATAGATTTCATTTGATATTTAAGAATAAATGTTGTTCTTTTCATTGAATGACATTCATTATGGTTTTGCAACTTTAGTTTATGGTCTATATGTTCTAGACATGGATAATCCAATTCTCAATATAAATAATAAAAAACCAAAGATTGATAACCCAAACAATTCTTATTTATAGCAGTGCCGTTTAGTCTATGTAAAAGAGAATTGTGTTTCTAAGATACACAGGCTTGGTGAATTAGGGTGATTATGAATCATATGGCACTTGCGATTCTTGTTTACTAGGTAAAATGGCTAAAACTCATTTTTCTAGAAAAGGAGAAAAGGGCCAAAGAGTTATTAGAACTCATACATTCTCATATATGTGGCCCTATGTCTATACAAGTAAGAGGAGGTTATAACTATTTCATAATCTTTATAGATGATTTTTTGCGATATGGGTTTTTGTATTTAATGAAACACAAATCTGAAGCCTTTGACAAATTCAAAGAGTTCAAGAATGAAGTAGAGAAATAGCTTGGCAAAAGTATTAATACTCTAAGATTGGATCGAGGAGGTGAATACTTAAGCCAAGAGTTTCAGGGTTATCTTACACATAATGGGATATTATCCCAATAGACTCCACAACATACACCTCAACATAACGGTGTATATGAGAGAAGAAATCGAACCCTTCTAGACATGGTACAAACCATTATAGCTTTTGCAGACTTGCCAAAATCGTTATAGGAGTATGCACTAGAGATTTCTATTTATATACTAAATAGAGTTCCATAAAAAATGGTTGATTCTATCCCATTTGAGATGTTTTTCAGTAAAAAACAAAAGTTATCTCATCTAAGAGTATGGGATTGCCCAGCCTTTGTCAAAAGGCTTTTGTGAGACAAACTTGACAGTAAGTTTGATAAGTGTTTGTTTGCGGGTTATCTGAAAGAATCTTTCGGGTATTACTTCTATCATCCCTCCGAAAAACAAAATGTTTATTTCAAAGCATACTATCTTCTTAGAGATAGAGCACATGCTCAAAAGGGATAGTGGGAGCAAAATTGGACTTAGTGAAGTTTAAGAAGAACAAACAAACCAGGATCAATCGTCTGATTCCATATCTATTGAGAGAATAGATGAACATTCTACTACACAAGATCCTTATTGGTTGAGCAGGATACGTGTGACACCTGAGAGATATAGATTTCTCATAAGTGATTATGATGATATATTGCTCATAGATGAAGATGAGCCTACTACCCACAAGGAAGTTCTGAACAGTTCAGAATATAACAAATGGCTTGAGGCCATGAAGTCAGAGGTGGATTCCATGTACGACAACTAAGCATAGACTTTGGTTGATCCACCTAAAGGAATAAAACATATTAGGTGCAAATGGGTTTTTAAGAAAAAAACCGACATGGATGGTAAAGTAGTTACCTATAAAGTACGACTAGTGGCTAATGGTTATCTTCAATAACTTGGTATTAACTATAATGAAATCTTCTCGGCAGTAGCCATGCTAAAATCTATCAAGATACTCCTAGCTATTGTTGCTCATCATGATTATGAGATCTGGTTCATGGATATGAAAACAACTTTCCTGAATGGAAATCTAACTGAGGAATTGTATATGACACAACCTAAGGGTTTCACATCCGATGATAGCACAAAAGTGTGCAAGCTGCAAAGGTCCATCTATAGACTTAAGCAAGCGTCTAGGAGTTGGAACATCCATTTTGATAAAACAATCAAAGAGTTTGGTTTCAACAAAATATGGATGAGCCTTGTGTGTACAAGAGGATTGGTGGGAGCGCAATCATTTTCTTATTGCTTTATGTAGATGACATATTGCTAATAGGAAACGATGTACATGTTCTTCAATTCGTTAAAATTTGGTTGTCCAAGAAATTCTTCATAAAAGACCTTGGAGAAGCAACCTATATTCTTGGAATTAGGATCTATAGTGATAGATAAAAAAAGGTTGCTAGGTCTTTCACAGTCTGCATATATAGATAAAGTGCTAAAGAGGTTTAGCATGGATCAATCAAAAAAGGGATTCTTATCCATGTCCTACGGGATAAGCCTTTCAAAGTTGATGTCTTCTAAGACATAAGTTGAGGGATCACATAAGTAAGATTCCGTATGCTTTGTCAGTTGGATCTATCATGTATGCTATGATATTATTTACAAGGTCCGATATATCCTGTACTCTCAATTTAATGAGTAGATACTAATCTGACCCTGGTAAAGGTTATTAGGCGGCTGTAAAGAATATTCTTAAGTACTTATGAAGGACTAAAGATGTGTTCTTAGTATATGGAGAAGGTGATTTGAAAGTAAACAGTTATTGATGCCAGTTTTCAATCTGACAAAGATAATTTCAAATCACAATCTAGTTACGTGTTTACATTGTATGGTGGGGCAATAAGTTGGAAGAGTTTCAACAAGAGACTATTGCTGACTCTACGGCAGAAGCTGAGTACATAGCTATTTCTGAAGCAGCTAAGGAAGTTGTTTGGATCAAGAAGTTTGCGACGAAATTGGGTGTGGTCCCTAGCATTGATGGTCCAATATCTTTGTATTGTGGCAACAATGGAGCTATTGCAAAACCAAAGGAGTCACGGTCTCACCAACGATCTAAACATGTACTGTAAAACCCCACCTAAACCTACCTTACAGTGAGAGGGATGGGGTGCATATTATATCATCTTACATAATATATTCCTTGTATGATTTCGTGTGCCTTGGAATTGTAGTACATGGGTTATATGGTTTATTTATGCTTGTTAAGTAGTAAGGGTAAAAAGAGAATTTTTGCTTGAGGTCGAAATAGAAAGAAGGCTTGAGGCTTAGATAAGAAGAGAATTTAGTTGGGAAAATAAGAATAAGAGTTAATGTGGTTAAGTGGTTAGAGCTTTGTGATTTAATTTATCTTGAGTTCAAAATCTCATCACCTAAGTTTTATTCATAATTATCTTAACCAATGTTTGAATTTTTTTCTTTTATTACATTCCTTAAAGTTAGGAATGTTGTCTTAGGAAAGACACATTGGTAATGTCTTAACTATGTGATCTTGTTCTAAAAGGAATTCTAGAAGAATTTTGGTCTCCATTATTTTAGCAAGCTTTGTCCTAACCTATTTAAATTTAAACTACTCCTATTTCTTTAATTGTTTTCAATTTCTATAAAATGTCTTGGATAACTCTTAGCTAGAAGTTTCGAAAATTCTAGCTTTTGGGGATAGGTGGATGACCGAATTTAAGAAAGAAAAATAGGAAGAGGTTTTCATTAAATCACCATGGCTTTTCTTCCAAGATCTCTATTTTCTTATTGTTCTTGTTTTGGTTAAAATTTCCAAAAAATCCTCTTGGCTGGTTTTTGAAAATTGCAGTAGCTATTACCTATACAATTCTTGCTAGCAACCAACCTTTTTGTGTAAAGATGAAATTTGAAATCCTTAGAATTTCACAGCTTGAACAAAGCCCAACCAAACAAGAAATTTTCCAGCAAACTACCAAGATTGAGACATGAATATTGAGCCATCCATTTATGCATAAGAACACCTGAAACTTTCCTCTTTCTTCACCAAGATGGTGGTCGGAAAACCACCATTAATGGACCTTCAAATACTCCTAGATGTCGGCTGCAAATCCATTGCAAAGTAGTTCAAAAAATCTGCTCAAAATCATTCCAAATCTTAAGAGTTCTTGTAGCTTAAATTCCAGATTTTTTTTTTCCAACTTACCCATCAAAGGCAAGACCCGATTCCTTCATCATCCATCTTCATATTTTCGGCCACCTTACTACCATGGATAGAACACCTTGGCTTCTTCATCTACCATGGCCGAACTCCATTACCATACCTCAAATCACTCTTATTTTTACTCCATTCAAAACTTTTCAAATTTGAAAATTAAATTCCAAATTTTCCTCCATTAAACACTCACCTAGCTAGATGGTTAAACCAGAATTTTCTCTGCTCTTATACAGCCATTTTTTGCTAGTTTCAAGGTTGAAACCATCCTTCATTTCATGATCAAAACATAGCTAGTTTAGCCACCCATCATTGAAGGGTAAGAAACCTTCAAGAAGAAAGCACCATTACCAATCTTCTACCTCAAACTTCTCCACATTTTCCTCAATTTGAAATTTAAAATAGCTGAACTCTCTCTCTTCCCCTAGGATAACTGAAACTCCTCCCTTAGCTAGGCCATTCGGCCATCACACATCAAACACTTACAAACCATTCTCTCTCAAATTGCTCTTGTCTTCCCAAGAATACCAAGAACACGCACTAAACTTCTTCAATCTCCAGTCACCTCTATTCATCCCAAATCACTCTAAGAACTCTCAAACCAATTAGGATTCAACCTATACTCACTCATAGGCCACTTCATAATGCTAGAATCACCAAAGTTGATTGTTCATTGGGATCAAACATACTTTCGGTTCAAGAACAAGAAGAACATCAAGAAGGTAAATTTAATCACCTTGAACCATCTATACTTCTTCCACACCATTTCATTATCATCTTAATCTCTCTCTCTCTCTCTCTCTCTCTCTCTTTCTCGGTCAAACAATTGGTGGCCATTCTTGAACATACTTCAACCAAGGAAGGACCCCTCAAGCACTCAAGGATCTTCATTGGACAAGGCGATATCTTCAACTAACGATCATCAAAACAAGTATTTCTTTCATAACCTTCTTCTTAAATTTTCAAACTTAAGGCTTTTAGATGATGAATTTAATAGGTTGATCAAATAGTGTTGGGATGGAGATATGTATATGGGTGAAGGGAATGATTTTAAGACATGAAGATTGAAATGAATATTGAGGCTTAAGAGCTATTGTTGGATTATTCTTTGAGATCATTGTATATTCATTATGATTAAAGGCTTTATGTCTCTAGTATGGATGTTTTGATGTATGATGGACATTATACCACCATTATTTGATTATGCCTTCATGATGTTATTTTTTGTCAATCAATCTTTAGATAATAGTATTGCTAGTACAAATCTATTTTTGGGCAAATCAACATGTTATTTATTAAATGTATGTGTGTATGAAGATATATAAATTTTTGTACTAGTAATACACTATGGTCATTAAAAATTATTGTTTGAACTACTTTTATTATTATTATTATTATTATTATTATTATTATTATTATTATTATTATTATTATTATTATTATTATTATTATTATTATTATTATTATTATTATTATTATTATTATTATTATTATTATTATTATTATTATTATTATTAGTAGTAGTAGTAGCAGTAGTAGTAGTAGTAGTAGTAGTAGTAGTAGTAGTAGTAGCATTGTTTAATTTAATTTACTAATTTTGGTAAGCACTAAATATTTTTGGAATTGATAAGTATTTAAAATATTATTATAGATAGTAATTTTTATATTAAGCATTATTAAATATAAATAATAATATATAGGAATTAACTAATATAATATCAATATCTTTTAAATTTATATTATTTATAATAATAAATATTATTGGTAAATATTATCAAAATAATTTATTTATTATATTAGAAATTATTTATAAATCATTATTAATATTACTTATTATTTATTATTTGTTAATAAATAGTTAATATTATAATTTATAATTTGTTTATTATTTATAACACCGATTTATTTTGACTTATCAAATTAATCTTATGTTATAAAATATTCTATCAATTAATGTTAAAGCTTAAGGCATTGTTGTCATAATTGGATGTTGTTGTAACTAGTTGAGCTTAAGCATGTTAGGCTAATAGTTATTTATTTAAGTATGTGTTGTCTGGATATTGGGACTTATACCCTATATTTATCCCAGACGGGGCTAGTTTGCCTTGAACTATTTTGGAAGGCTATTATACCTAGGAAAAGCAAGAGATCAGGTAAGTCCTTGCATAAAGCTATTTGAGGATCAAAGTCACTTTGGCAAGTCAAACATGATGTATACGTGGGAATGTATTGTGGATGCAATTATGGACAAATTTTCCTTTTCTTTTCCAGCCAAACAAATAATTTCAAGTTGAACAAGCAATTTTACACAAAATGCTAAAGTTTTATAAAAGCCAACTTTGACAAGAATTTTTGGAAACCATAATTTCTATTTCAAGAAACATATTGGATAATTCTTCTTTTCCTGAAAGGGACATATACAACGTTGAGTACTCAATAAGAGTAGACTATTAGGACTAGTCTTTGAAGGGTTAGGGTAAGTCTTTCAGTAGGTAGCCACCTCTGAGGTGTGAGTCTTTCCCGGATAGGATGCTAGTTCTGTAGATCATACTGATCTGAGCTAGCAAGTACAGTCAAGTAGACTGTGTATTTTCGGAATGGACAGCCTATAAGTTTAGGTATAAAGATGGAGGAGTATCTCACCTGATAGGTAGTACACCTACCTTGTGTCAGTATGCACAAAGTACGGCATCTCGAACGATCTTTTATTATGGTGCACAAAGTGTGGTGCCGTGGCTACTTCTTTTAAGTGGTTGCTTTTATTGTATATAATGCGTAAATTTTGGGCGTATAAAAATCATCAATTTTAAATCCATCACTTAGTCAAGTTTTAATTATAATATTAATTCCAAAATACACATATGAGCAAGTATACTCATCGCAAGCCTAGTATAGAGAATTAACGAGTATCGATCCTCAAAGGAACAAGTACACACTAATCACTTTTCAATCATTGTTTAATCGGCCCTATAAAGTAAGAAAATAATAAAAAAGAAAAACAAAGAAACATATACAACTCAAGGATGTAGGATTATGCAAATTAGACAAGTATCCTTGAAAACATGATAATGAACCAATTGGCAATTTTCGCAATTAATTATCAACTTGGCATCAAGAAGGAATGGAAAGTAAAATTCAATCATTTTGTTAAGTCATGAATTTACTTAGGTAAATTCTACTTCGTTTGTCTATCCATGGAATCCTATATTTTGATTAATATTAACAGATTTGTCAATCAAGCTAACATAACCAAAACATGCATTAAGCTCATCATTATCCATTTTGATTCAATTAGCTGAGTTGTCAATCAAGGCATCCTAACCAAAATATATATGAATCCCAATTCCTTAAAATCATGAAATTAGCTAATGACTTTATGTTAAGGCGAAATCAACTTAACCTTTGATCACTTAGTCCTAAAATCCTAACTTTATCGTTCAAATCCATTAAGATTTAACACATACAAAATCAATGCAACAAAAACACCTAACATCATTTTGTCTAAGTCAATTAGAAGAGCTTGCATCAATAACCAAGGAAATCAAGTAATCAAATACTAGAGAAAATAATTAATTAATCAAAGAACAAAATTAACTCAAAAACATAAATCCAAGAATAATATCCAAATACAATTAAAGAATTAAAATAATCATTGTTCAAGAAAAAGAAAACAAAGGAAAGAGATAAATACTCACAGACAAGCTTTTCAATTTCCAATGAAAACCCCTCCAAGAACCAATGGTCCTTGAATAATTTCTCTAGAGAAAATATTGGTGATACACTCTAAAAAAATATGTTTAAGTCTCTAAATTGTGCACCCCCCTTTTTCTAATGTAATTGGCCTTTATTTGTAAGCTTACAAAGTACCTAGAGAACCCTAAGTAAAGGAAAAGTAATTTCCGAAAAATCCAAAACCAAAAGGAGTAGTACTTTCCCTAATAAAAATCTAAATAAAAACAAAGAATAAAGGAAGTCCACCTCCTTTAATTGTAAATTGAACTTTGAAAATTCTTTGTTGTATGCACTGAAGCACTTGTCTATTTGAACTGAAATTGGCTTCAATTTGAGCCACACGGAAGCTGAAGCTGATTTCCCTTTGTTGTCGGCTCGCTGAGCCCAAGAGCTACCGAAGCCATCTTTTTCCTTTGCATCGGCTCATTCGAGCCACCAATCGAGCCGCCGAAATTGTCCAGCCAAGAAGCACTTTTTGCCGAGCAATGAAGCGAGCCATGAAGCTGCATGGAAGCTACCGATTTCTCTTTTGCTTTTGTCTTTTGACGTTCGCTGCCTTGGCCCACTGATTTTTGTTCCTTTTCTTCTTTTCCATTTTATTTCTTTGCTTTTCTTTTTACCTTGGCCCACCGAAATTTGTTGCTTTTTCTTGCTTTTTGTTTCTTTCTGTTCTTTGTTGAGCTGACCGATTTTGTTGCTTCTTGTTTCCTTTGGTTGAACCACGAGCCATTAAGCCACAGCTTCCATATTTGATCTATTGTCTCCTTTTCCTTTCCAATTTCCAATTTGTTCCTCTATTTTGTGTACTTTTTTCTCTACTTTCCTCTATGTTTCCAGTCTAGGACCAGCACCAGGTCCATCTTCTTGGCCTAGTGTTGGGCCTGGACTGGAAAAATACACAATTAGCTCTAAATTTTACCGATTTTTGAATAAAATTACAGAAAAGTATTTTTGTAAGAGAAATATCAAATAGGAAGGAATATGATTAGTTATTGTATTAAAAGTGTCTCAAATTAACCTCAAATAACTAGAAAAATAACGATGATTTTAGCCCCTATAAATACCCCCACACTTGAATCTTTACTTGTCCTCAAGTAAAGTACAAAAAACAAAGCACTCAAAACAATTTATTTCTTTTCATATTCATCCATAACAAAGTCATAATTTTTTTCCAACCGTAGGTAAAAAATTGTCATTCATTTACCTTTCAAAAATCTTTGTAAACTCATGCATTAAATCAAATAATCCCAAGGCCATCAAAGTTAAGTTAAATAAGCTTATATCTAGTACAAGAAAATTAATCCACTCATCAAGCAAAAACATAGATAACATAAATCATACAAGTCAAGGTATTTAACCAATTCAAGCATTATAAACTTAAATTTACAAAACTTGAGTTAGTGAAACAAGGAAAACACTCCACTTTTCCTTTCTTTTTTTTTTTCCTGACTTCGGGAATTGATAGCCTCAAGTGTATGGATTTCTTTTCACGCACTGTATTAGCCCCTTATAGTCATCATTAATTTTTCAACATATTTTTTTTTCTTTGCTCTTTCTTTTCATTTTTCTTTCTTAACTTCGGGATAGCCTCAAGAGAGTGTGATGCTTCTTTATTTCTTCTCTTCTACATATAGTATTGGCCTCCTTTTCTACAAAAGGTCTATCTCTTTTCTTTTCAAAGATAAAAGTATTTTTTTTTTCAACTCAATTTTTTTTCCATCGCACATTTTTTTTTTCTTTTCACTCAAATTTTTTTTTCTCATTCTTTATTCACAACTCAAAGTCGAGCAAACTTTAAATCTATAATACAAGAATTAGTCAACAACTCTTCCCATACTTCATCATATCATCCACATTCAAACTCAAAGAATAAAACAAAACTCAAATACCAAATATAACTAAGGTTAATTTAAATTCTCAAGACTTAGTAGAATTCAACTTAATACACAAGTTTACCTTTTTAACTAAAATCAATCATAATGAATGACAAAATCATATCTAAAGTCAAAAAGAAAATCATAACTTTATTATAAACAAATAAACTCAATTTAGCTCCAAATCTTCAAATTTTCAACGAAATGTTCTAAATTTGTTCAAAAATTTTCCAAAGTAACTTAATAACAAAAAAATATCAAGATAATTGATAAAAATATGGACCAAGCATATCACCAAACTACTCCCTCATACTTAATTTGGACAATGTCCTTATTGGCAAAAAATAAACACAAGAAAGCATCTCCAATGGGACCGAAAATGATAAAGGGGTAGAAAGTTTAAGCAATACTCCCCAAGTGCAGATTAGCTCCAAGATAAAAGAAGTGCGTCCTTCAAGAAGTTGGAAGAATTATTGTGAATGAAAATAAACCTACAAAAAAAGAAAAACAAACATACAAGTAAAAGCCTAAAGAGGAATTTGAAAGAAAACACGATAAAAGCTCAATAAAAATCAAAGGAAGAGAAAAATAGAAAGTCAAAGCTTTTAAATCCCTCTCGAAGTAGAGCCTCCAAACGGGCCTCCAGATTGTCCAAAAGAACCATCAAATAGACTACCACGACCTCCAAATGGATCACGAAGTTCTCCTTGTCTCAACCAAATATACTTTGAAAATGGTTCTCTTTTCAGTGAAGAACGTCTCCAAACTTTTAATGCTTAAGAAAAAACAAGGAGAATATCTAACGTAGATATCAAAAGCACAATGTTAACCAACTTTAATCATCACAACAAAATATCACAAGAAGGCCAAGATTTCCAAATTTGCAAAAATTTCAGAAAAATGCATAGATAATTTTGAGAAGCAATTCCAAGACTCACAATCCGTTCTATGCATTTTTTGACCACCAAATAAACTCAACAAAGAGATGTCCATGTCTAGTATGAGCTTTAAAATTTTTAATTCATGGGGAATAATTCATAGAAGAAGAAGAACAAGGTGACGAAGAAAGAAAGATGACTAACGTAGTGAAATAGACCACAAAGAAAGTAATTTGGGGGGGGGGGTTAGGTGCCTCACGTGAACAAATAAGAGACAAAAATAAAAAAAAGCAAAAGAAAATGGAAAAGGAAGAAAAAGACAAAAGAGGAAGAATCTGGGAAGAAAAGAAAAAGAGTAAGGAAACAAATGAAAAAGGAAAGAAAATAAGGAATTTTTTTTTTTTTTGTTTACTGTTGAGCAATGCTGGCCTGGCGCCTGGGCCATTTTCTGGCCCGGCGCCAGGTCAACTCTGGCCCCAATTTTTTTTTCAATTTTCTTTTTTTTTAAATAAGAACTATCCTAATTGAATGTATGAATACAATACATTTAAAACAAGAATGCATAAATTAAAAATTAGACTACCATTAAAATAATAATCAAGAGAGGAATAAAAAAATAAAAAATCAAATCAAATTAAATAAAAGTAAAAATAAATTAGTGCGCTCAGAATATCATGCTGGTGTACCTAAGCAAAAAGTCCAAACCAAAAAATAAAGAAAGTTATTATTGACTCAAAATTATAGACGTAAAAATCATCAAATTAAAAATACAATTAGTACAGTACATATTTCACATTAATATTAGGTTAGTAAAATTAAATAACTAAATATGTAATATATACAAATATACAAAGACAAGTTAGTAACTATCAACATGTATCTACCTATTTACATATTTACATGGCTAAATCAATGAAATCCAAGCTTTCATGATATTGTTCCCGATAATGCAGTCAAAGACTTGATGCATAAATTTTGGGTGTATAATAATCATCAATTTTAAATCTATCCCTTAGTTAAGTTTTAATTAAAACATTAATCTCAAAATACACATACGAGCAAGTATACTCATCGCAAGTATAGTATGGGGAATTAACGATTATCGATCATCAAATGAGCAAGTACGCACTAATCACTTTTCATTCATTGTTTAATTGACCCAATAAAGTAAGAAAATAATAAAAAAGAAAAACAAAAAAATATAGACAACTCAAGAATGTAGGATTATGCAATTTAGACAAGTATCCTTGAAAACATGATAGTGAACCAACTAGCAATTCTTGCAATTAATTATCATCTTCGCATCATGAAGGAACAGAAAATAAAATTCAATCGCTTGTAAAGTCATGAATTTACTTAGGTAAATTCCACTTCAATTGTCAATCTATGGAATCCTATATTTTGGTTCATACTAACAGATTTGTCAATCAAGCTAACATTTCCAAAACATGCATTAAGCTCATCATTATATATTTTGATTCAATTAGCAGATTTGTTAATCAAGCCATCCTAACCAAAATATACATGAATCCCAATTCCTTAAAATAATTAAATTAGCTAATGACCCTATGTCATGGCAAAATCAACTTAACCTTTGATCACTTAGTCTTAAAATCCTAACTTCATTGTTCAAATCGATTAAGATTTAACACATATAAAATCAATGCAACGAAACTCCTAACATCGTTTTGTCTAAGTCAATTAGAAAAACTTGCATTAATAACCAATGAAATCAAGTAATCAAATACTAGAGAAAATAATTAATTAATCAAAGAACTTAATTAACTCAAAATCATAAATCCAAGAATAATATCCAAATACAATTAAAGAATTAAAATCATCATTGTTCTTGAAAAAGAAAACAAAGGAAGGACATAAATACTCATAGACAAGCATTTCAATTTCCAATGAAAACCCCTCTAAGAATCAATGCTCATTGAGTAATTTCTCTAGAGAAAATATTGGTGATGCACTCTAAAAAAAATATGTCTAAGTTTCTACATTGTGCACCCCCCCCCCCTTTTCTAAGGTAATTGGCTTTTATTTATAGACTTACAAAGTCCCTAAAAGAATCCTAAGTAAAGAAGAAGTAATTTTCAAAAAAAAAAAATCAAAACAAAAATTGAGTAGTAATTTCCCTAATAAAAATCTTAATAGAAACAAAGGATAAACGAAGTCCACTGCCTTTAATTGTGAAATTGAGCTTTGAAAATTCTTTGAACTGAAATTGGCTTCAATTGTGAAATTGTTGGCTCACAGAGCCCAAGAGCCACCGACACCATCTTCTTCCATTGCATCGACTCATCTGAGCCGTCAACCGAGCCGCTGAAATTGTCCAGCTGAGAAGCACTTTCTGCTGAACCATGATGTGAGCCATAAAGCTGCTTCTTTTCTTCTGTGCACTACACAGAAGCCACCAATTTCTCTTTTGCTTTTGTCCTTTGTCGTTTGCTGCCTTGGTCCACCAATTTTTGTTCCTTTTCTTCTTTTCCGTTTTGTTTCTTTGCTTTTCTCTTTACCTTGGCCAACCAAAATTTGTTGCTTTTTCTTGCTTTGTATTTCCTTTGTTCTTTGTTAACCTGACTGATTTTGTTGCCTCTTGTTTCCTTTGGTTGAGCCACGAGCCATTAAGCTACCATTGTCTCATTTTCCTTTCCAATTTCCAATGTGTTCCTTTGTTTCATGTACTTGTTCTCTGCTTTCCTCTGTGTTTCCATTCTAGGGCCAGCACTAGGTCCATCTTCTTCACCTGGTGCTAGGTTTGGACTGGAAAAATACTCAATTGGCTCCAAATTTCACCTATTTTTGCATAAACTTACAGAAAAGTATTTTTGTAAGGGAAATATCAAATAGGAAGGAATATTACTAGTTATTGTATTAAAAGTGTCTCAAATTAACCTCAAATAATTAGAAAAATAATGATGATTTTAGCCTATTACAGTATACAATGTATGATATTTGAAAGGAAAACACCATTCCTTGTGAAATTTATTTGAGACTTGCCAGCACTTTACTTTTATGAAAATTTCTCAACTTGCATACATGAACTGTTTTACTTGAAGAACCCAAAGCACACATGAGCTTACTGAGATTTATGTCTCACCACCTTTTTATAACATACTTTCAGGTCGATCCTAATGTGAAGGTTATTGATTAGGGATTGCCTTTGTTTGAAGACTTATTTTGAATGTATTTCATTTTGAGAGACTCAAGCAGACATTTATTTATTTTAAGATTTTTTTATGTATTGTTTGAGTTGTAATAAGTTTAAATTTGAATTATTTTTTCTATTTCTTTTGTGAGTCTTTGTTTTAAAGACCCTTTGTCCTAAGAACGGGGCGGCATCCCTAGCCTTAATAGGGTATGTAGGTAGTAGGGTGTTACACATACTACTTTGCTATCACCTGATCCGAGAGATCATAGATAAGAATGTTGTAAAGATAGAGAGAATTCTCACGGATCAGAACATAGCTGACCCACTTACAAAAGCACTATCCCAGAAGAAACATGATAGGCATGTTTTACCTTAGAGACAATTACTTGTACTTCGTATATGACATATTTCTTTTATACTACAAGGTATTTTTACCTTTCTATTTATTTTCTTTACTTTCATGTAAAATAAACTGTTAGATAGAGTCCCTAGTACAACACTGTGTTAAAAAAATCATGATATGAGATTTCTACTACACTGTATAGTGTTAGTACTTAAATAATCCCTAGTCGTAGTATTAATGAGATATGACTTTATTAATGCGTTAAGATTAGCACGTGTTAGACTTCCTAATTTGATTTGGCGGTGGTTCTCACATCCGTAAGTATTGTGATACTCAAACTAAACACGTGGATGCATGTTAATAGAACAAGTACATTGAATGACCTGACTATGAGATAATCACATGGATAACTATGTAGTGCTAGTAACAGAATCTCGTTATAGCAAACGTGCAAGTATCCTTAGACTTGAGATCTCTAAGGCATTTTTTTTGCTGAGCATTGTACTTTGATTCCAATATGTGAAGTCAAATCGAGGGCTGCCTATGGGATAGATATTAGGTATGATGTGAGGTAATCGATAGTAGTTGAGAGGGTCAATAAAGGATTCACTACTCCAAATAGTAGGGGCGAATATCTCACGGCCACTTGTTGGAATTACTACTAGTGAAATCCTCGACCTGGGTGATTGTATATTGGAAACAGTTCCAATTAATACGCATGTAGAGTAGTGGATTCCTAGTACAAGTACTAATATATTCGAGCTAGAATTAATATATATTCTGGAGGGAGTTGACGCTAATTCCGTACTCCAAACTGAATGAGATATTGTATGGAGAAGGGAGTTTATTGCACTGTAGTTTGTTATTTAAGGGTTCATGTCAAGCCACTTGACTTCCTGGACTCTTGGGTGCTCATGATGTGTTGCTAGATACTATTCATAATCTGCTAAATATGGGTTTATTAATTGATGAATTAATAAACCAATCCTGATTAGAATTAATAGATTAATTCTAAATTATTAAGGATTGTTAATCTCAAAGACGTTTGGATTAATTCATATTCACTAGAAATAGACTGGGAAACCTAATAGGTCAAACACAAGATGGGATAATGTACTTAAGATGTTATTTGATAGCATTGTGGGGTTAGTTGTGAGAAACAAAAGTTTTTTGGGTCAAATTATAATTAGTTATAATTTTTAGGCCAAATAGTAATTGTGAGAACTTGTAGGTGCCAATTACAATTAAATAATTCTATTTCTTCAAGAATTCAAAAGGATGTGTGATCAGCGACTATTTTTTTGGGATTTTTCCTTTAGAATAGGCCATGGTTGTTGATCATATAGAGACACAGAGAAAAATTATTTTTCTTGGGTTTTTGATACACACGTTTTTCTGATCTCTCTCTCTCGTTTCTCTTCTATACAAAGAAACAAACTCTAGTCGTCAAGAGAGTCTTCTAGTAGAGACTCATTTTGATTTCCTTGAGTCCCTCATATGGATACTATCAGAGCTAACTTCACATTGAGATTGGAGTGGCTCGTCTTGGACACTAGTGTAGACTTGTTTTTAAACAAGTGTATCTAGATCGCGCCTCAGTCATTCAATGTGAAAGAAAAATTTTCAATGACAAAGGTAAAACCTGTGCTTATTTCTTTTGCCTGTTTAAATCATATGTATGTGATGTTGGGCTGGGATTTCTATTTTTCCGCTGCTATAACTATAATAGCATTTCTGAAATCCTTTCAGGGATCTTGTCACTACACCTGAAGGAATTAAACCCATTAGGTGCAAGTGAGTATACAAGAGAAAAAAAGATACAGATGAAAAGTTAGAAATCTATAAAACAAGATTGGTTGCAAAAGGTTATATTCAGAAAGAAGGGATCGATTATGACGATACCTTTTAACCTATTGCCATGCTTACATCTATTCATATTTTCTTAGCCATCACATGTCATTATGACTACGAGATATGGTAGATGGATATCAAGATAACTTTTCTTAATGGCTATCTTAATGAAGACATCTGCATGACTCAGCCAGAAGGCTTTATTGCGAAAGGCCAAGAACATATGGTCTATAAGCATAAGAGGTCCATTTATGAACTTAAGAAAGTCTCACGTAAATGGAACATACAATGAGACTGTAAAGTCTTATGGTTTCATACAAAATGTGGATAAACCATGCATGTATAAGAAGGCATATGGGAACAACATATCTTTTATGGTACTTTATGTAGATGACATTCTTCTAATTGGAAATGATGTAGGAACATTATCATCTATAAAGATTTGGCTATCAAGTCAATTTAGCATGAAAGATATAGTAGAAGCTGGCTACATTCTTGCAATAAAGCTTCTGAGAGATAGGAAGTAAAGAATGTTAGGCTTATCCCAATATGTTTATAATAACAAGATACTCGCTAGGATTAGCATGAATCGGTGTAAAGGGCAATCATACCCTTTGGGCACGGATTGACATTGTCTTCTAAATAGTATCCTAAGGCACAGGAAGAAAAGAAAATAATGAGAAGGATTCCCTATACCTTGGCAGTGGGAAGTCTCATGTATGCCATGCTTTGTACAAGGCCAAATATCTGTTTTGCAATAGGCATGGTTAGCAAGTATTAGTCAAACCTAGGAGAAGAACATTGGCAAGCTGTAAAGCATATAATCAAATACCTAAAGGGAACGAGAGATTATACGCTTATTTGTAGAGCTGATGATTTAATTCCTACCAGTTACATTGACTCAGACTTCTAGGTGGATAAAGATTAAAGAAAATCCACTAGTGGATACGTTTTCAATTTGTTCGGAGGGGCTGTTTCATGGAGATGTGTAAAGCAATCTTGTATTACTAATTCCACCATAGAAGTTGAGTATATGGCAGCTCTAGAAATTTCAAAAGAAGCAATTTGGCTCTAGAAGTTCCTCATAGAACTTAGAGCTGTGCCACAAATGGACAGGTCTATTATCATATATTGCGACAATTCTAGAGCTATGTCGCAATGCAAGGAACCAAAGAACTATAGGAAGGGTAAACACATTGAGAAGAAGTATCACTTGATCTAGGAGTTCATCCAAAAATGGGAGATAGTCACCACAAGAAATCATTGTTTTTCCTACCACAATATCCTACCAAAAATTGACAATTTTGTTAGGAAATTTCATTTTCCTACTATTTTCTATCCAAACCCAAGTGGTTGAAAAAACCCTTGTTAGAAAAAAATTTCCGTCCACATTTTTAAATATGGTTGGAATTTTGGGACCGAAATTATGGTTGGAATTTCGATTTTTTGTCAGAAATCTAAGAATAAAAAAATGAAAAATTTTTCCTACCAAATTTGTTTAGTAGGAAAAAATTGAAAACCTTTCTGCCCAAATGATTTGATAGGAAAGTATTTAATTGAAATAATATTTTCAAAAAAATAAATTAAATTTTTAACCAAATTATTTGGTAGGAAAAATTATTTTAAAAAATCAATAATTTTTCTGTCCAAAATTTTTGGTAGGAATGATTTTTAAAATATAATATTTTCAAAAAAATATATAAATTTCTAACCAAAGTATTTGGTAGGAAAATTTATTTAAAAATATAATGCATCCGTCCATACTATTTGGTAGAACTTATTTTTTTTTTTTAAATAATATTTTCAAAAAATAAATTACATTTCTAGACAAATTATTTGGTAGGTAATCTAATTTCCAAAAAATAAAAATTATTTCCAACCAAATTGATTGGTAGGAAAGTTTTTAAGAAATATTATTTCCAACCAAAATAATTGGAAGGAATGTTTTTTAAAAAATATTTCCAATGAAAATAGTTGGAAGGAAAATTTTTTGAAAAATATTTCCTACCAAATATTTGTGTAGGAAATGAAATTTCTTCTAAAAGATTTTTTTTTTTTTTTTTTGTACCAAAAGGTTTGGTAGGACATTTAATCTTCTTATTAAATGGTAATGTTTCTACTAAAACTTTTGGTAGGAATTTTAAAAGAACTATAGTTCCTACCAAATAGTTTTGGTCGGAAATATCTTTTTATGTTATAAAAAATATGTTTTGCTACCACATTTTGATATAAAACAAAATACCTATGCATAATTTTAAAATTAATTCTATAACTAAGTACCAAAAAAAAAATGTGAATAAACAAATACTAATAAAATATATATCCTGAATCCAAATTATACTAAACAAAACATGATTGTAAAATGTCAACTTAAATCTTCATCAACTCTAAACCATATATGTAATTGTCAACTAAATCTTGAATAGGAAGAGCCAGAACTACCACGTCTACCTAAATGAAGTTGCATAAACTCATTTAATGCAACCATTAAATTCTCGTTTTCCTGATTTGATTTGTTAAATGCAACCATTAACTCTTCCTTGTCTTGATTTGCTCTATTGAATGCATTCATTAGCTCCTCCTTGTCTTGGTTTAATTTGTTAAATGCAGTCATGAGCTCCTCTTTATCCTTACTTGCTTTTTGGAGTTGCTCCATTAAGGCTGTAACTTAAGTTTTAAGCTACTCAATCATCTCCATGCAGTGAGAGGAATGGTTTTGACTGTCATTTTGTGTTCTAAATGATCATGAAGAAGTTGCTTCGGTGAGTGTATGTCCAAACGAACCAAGGCCATAAACATGTCCATTTCATATGCTACCAACACTTTCTAACCATATTGATGTATGATTAATTGTGAGAGGCCTACTTGAGTTACTGTCTTCTGTATTTGCCATTGTCTCATTATATAACTTTATCATATAATTCATGACCTCTCACCAACAAAATTTATTTAAATGTAACATTAAAAAAAATTGATAAAAAGTAAGAAATATCAATTATGCCTTAATGGATTGAAATATAAGAGCAATTAATCCTAACTAAGAATAGTTTTCAATATTCAATAGAAAAGTAATTACCTTTTTCTTTGTGATCAAATAATCAAAATCTACCAAATATAGGGCAATAAGCTCGTTGGTATCTAGAAGCCTTGTAAGCTTCAGCTTTGTTGTCTTAATAGCTCCTTCAAGATGCAAAATCCTAGTTAGGTGTGCCATATATGCCTCATGTCCTTCTCAATTTTTCCACTTACACCCTAAAAACTTTAGGTATTTCTTAAAAATACAATGTGAACATAAAAACGTTTTCCATTTTAAATGGCTCTTCTTGGCATGTCTAATAGCTACCAAACGCAAAACACAAATACCCCCAAACCTTCCTTCCCCACTTCCCCACTCCAAAAAGAACATATAACTGAAAACAAAAAATGCACTCCAATTCGTATTATCACTAATGGCTGTAAATGTGTCTCACACAAACATGCACATATAGATCCTTACAAAAATCATTACTTCAATTACAAAATTAGTGAGACTTAATTCTTAATTTATAAACTCCTGCTCATTATTGATAGAGCTTTAATTATCTCTATTTTAATCTTACTTCAATTAAAAGAACAAGACAACAATAACATGAGGAGGCCTCCCACAACATCATCAAAGCACAGCAAAGCAATGTAGAGTTTCTACATATTATAGTGATCTAAAAATTGTACTCTTCACATTCCAATATGAATGTAAAAACTATTTATATGGAAATCAATTTCTACCAGCCTCTTTTTTGTCAAAGAAAATGAAATCAAGCTACTTGCATGCTTTGAAGGACTAAGTCCATCTTGATCCATATTCTTCTTTGTTTTGTTTTTTGCCAAGAGTTTTTTATATTCTTTTGATCCCCAATACTTTGTATACTTGTTATAAACTTCTTCTAACATCCATGGTGGTCTTCCTATTGTTCGCACCTTATACAGTGTGTCAATCAGTCTCTTTTTCCCTTTTCTTTCAAATTTCAACTTCACATAAGGCTTTATTTCAGGATCCCAAGTACAATACTTTTGCAATCCATTAATGTAAGTTATTAAAATATACTCATTGTAATTCATTAAAATAATATACTCATAAATGTTTTGCCATAAATATATTATAACTTATTAAATAATACCTTAAACTCCTCAAACAAAAAATCCCTCACATTCTGTGGCACTTGTTTCCAAGTTAGATATGCATCTTCAAACTTACATTTAAAAGAAGTAGCCAATATCCTCACCATTTTATTGCTATCAATGCAATCAAATTTGCGATTGTCCAAACAATGAACCCATGCGAGGAAGAGGCAAAACGCTGAAGAAGGTGCAAAAAAATTTAGGCTTTAATTGTTTGAGAAAAAAAGTGCCAACCTTGAGGAGGAAATTTGGTAAAAAGTTTTTTTTTTTTAAATTGTAAAAATTTTCTATTCATTTATATATATATATATATATATATATATATATATCAAAACTTAATAATTTAGATATATAAAATAATTTTAAAAATCATTATTTATATGTATCCATAATGTATACTTATATATGTATATATTCGTGATATTATTTAAATATAAATTATTTATAAATAGAATAAACAAATAATTTTTTTAATAATGCACTTAAATTATAAAACATATATAATTCTATATTTTTTTTTTTACTACAAAGATATTGTTTTAACTTAGTAATTTTTTCCTTTTTTAAATTAATAAAATTGTAAATGTCAATTTTTTTATAACAAAAAATTTATATGGTTAGAAGTAAATATGTTCCTATTATATATATATATATATATATATATATATTATAAAATAGCTATGGCATAAGATTGTCCCAATAAATAGTTATGATATTACATATACTTTAAAAATATTCATTAGAAAAATAAATTAATAGTTAAATCAAATAACCATTTATGACTAGAATTCATTAATCACATCATATCATTTCAATCTTCTTCCGACTGTAGAAAAGCAATAGTATGTATTTAGTTCCAATTAAAAGATGAATTGATGTTAGGCTTACTTCAATATAATTAAATCATTTGATTTTGATGGAATGATTTAATGAATATATATTGAATTATTTAACTCAAAAAGAAAAAGTAATACTCGTTCCATCTAGATTTGCATATCACCATTTCCAAGTTGGGATGTCCAGAATTGAATGTTCACTTCCCTATAATACATATATTTTTCATCCAAAAATTTACTGACAATTTTCTTAATTTAAAGGAATTACATCTTACTAACTTATATAGTCTCGCCACTAATCATAACTATAATAATAAAGGAGATATAACTGAATAGTTTTTTTATCAAGTCAAAACTGAAGATTCAAACTCGAATGGAGGACGTACCTCTTTTCATATTTTATTTATAATTTATTAAAAAGTAAAGTCTAGAGATGCATCAACTATTTTTTTATTAGAAAATATGATGAAATTCTTTTTGTTACCAAATGTAAATAACCCAAAATGTCAAAAATACTACATATACAAATTTGTTGGAACATATACTTTAAGTAAAAAAAAAAAATATTAAATTAATTTTTTACCCAAAAATTTAAAAATTAATTAAATATCCAACATCAAATAAAAGTGGTTAGAAAGTGATCAGAAATAACTATCCATTTCCTACGAAAAATTACATTGGTCAGAAAATACATTTTCTTCAAGAAAAAATTAAAATTAAAATTTAATTAATTTCCATCTCTGAGAAACAATATAGTTTTTTTTTTTTTTGGAGAACTAAATCATATTTCTTAGCACATTACAAAAATGGTTGAAAAACAAAATCTAAATGCCTACTAAAATTAGTTTTGGTCAGAAATTACATTTTCTTCAGGAAAAAAATGTTTAAAATCATAAATTTAATTTCCACCTTTTAGAAATAAAATAATTTTTTAGGGAACTAATTCATATTTCCAACCAAATTTCAGAATGATAGGAAAAATATATTTTAAACTCCTACCAATATTAATTTTAGTTGGAAACAAATATTTTTGTGAAGAAAAAAAATGAATAATCTAAAATTTTCATTTTCATTTACTATCCAATATAATTATGTAGTTAGAAATGCATTTTTTCTTTCCTACCAAAAATAGTATTGGTTGGAAATAATTTATTATTTTCCTACCAAATTGAGATTTGGTATGAACATGTTTACTAATGCTCCTACACATAAACTTTTGGATGGAAATGTAGCTATATTTACCTACCAAAATATAAGTTGGACAGAAATGTAACTATATTTTCCTACGGCAATAACATTGGTTGGAAACAATTTATTATTTTCCTGCCAAATCTCAATTTGGTAGGAAAGTTTTTACTACTATTCCTACTCGTAAAACATTTGGATGGAAACACAGCTATATTTTCCTACTAAAATAGCATTGGTTGGCAATAATTTATTATTTTCCTACCAAGTCTTAATTTGGTAGGAAAGTTTCTACTACTGTTCCTACCCATAACTGTTTGGATGGAAATATTCTATGTTTTCCTACCAAAATTTTAGATGGACAAAAAATATACCTATATTTTCCTATCAAAAATGCAAGTTGGATGGAAATGTATTTATTTTTCCTACCAAAATGTATGTTAATGGACATTGGACAAAAATGTAGCTTGCGTTTCCTACCAATATGTATGTTGGACGAAAATGTAGCAATATTTTCCTACCACAATGTATGTTCGGCAGAAATTTCCAACCACATTTCCTACCATAGGTCATGTGGTTGGAAACATCTTACCAACAACTTCTTTGGTTGGAAATGGGCAGCTGATTTCCTACCATTTAGCTTTGGTAGGAAACTTTTGGTAGGAAATAGCAAGTGTTTATTGTAGTGAGTGGTTGACCAGATTTCCTCTTCAAACAATTTGGCAAACCCATTTACCAAGCCTCTAATGGAGAAGGTGTTCTAAAGACACTTGGATGTCATAGAGATAGGCACATATAGACTATCATAGTCCATTTAGTGTAAGTAGGAGATTATTAGAATGTATGATCAAAGTGGATTATGTATTTCTGTATTTTAGGAATTAATAAAATATTTCATTCATTACTGTTTGTTTATTTACATATATTTGCACATTAAGGTCTAAGTGTATTAGTAAGTGATCTACGTGGTTAGGTTATGCTTTCACAGAAAGGTGTAGATCATGAACTACTAATATACAAGTAAAAATGGTCTTGATCAATTGATGAAGTTGGGTACTTTGTTGAGGTTTAAATCATTACACTATAGCTTCTAAATGGGAAATAGTTTACCTTTGACTAGCGAGTAGTCCATTCACGCTAATAGTGTAAGCGTATTTGAAATATGTAGAACGAGACTATGTGATAATAATCTTTATAAATGTACTATAATAAATGAAGAATGGTTAATTGCCGCTAATGCATAGATGAGTACCATTAGACTTGAGTATAAGTTGGTGATCTGGTAAAGCTGGACTTGTACACTTTGATGTATGATGGGTGAGGTCTGAACCCAAGGCAATAACATTGTGCGTTGAGTGTATAACTCTAGTTAATTAAGATAGGCTTACACTATAGAGTTTCTATGCTTTACTTAGTGAAAAAATTACCCCCTTATGATTGTCTAGGATAATCTAAATAAACCAAGGCCCTGGAAAACGTGACTTAGTATGTATGCTTTTAGATAGCTCCCAAAAATAAGTTGGTATATACTGAAAGTCATAGATTATCGGACTAGTTATCAAAGGATGATAGATGTCATTGAGGAAGGTGTTAGTACATTTTTTCTATCTCAATGACGAGTGTTATGTAAAGAGATTTTTTTGTCGTTACACCTGTAGGTCGAAGATATCGCTCTTGCAATATTATTCTTGGGGTTAATATTTTCGTATGGTGATAAATGGAATATTTAAAATGATTGATAGGGCCTAAATTCACATATATTTTTCCTAATTATTTGAGGATATTTTGTGATACTTTTGATATAATAACTAGTCATATTCCTTCTTATTTAATAACTCACTTATAGAAATGTTTTTCTATAATTTTATGCAGAAATGAATGAAATTAGAAAAAAATTGAAGAAATCAAGTGGAGACCTGGCACCAGTTCAAAAATACTGATCTGGTGTCGACCCACGTTTGGAAAAATAACACAAAACAAAGGAAAATTGGCCAGAAACAGAGTGACCAAACCATGGGAGGATTAATGTGTGCCACGACCTGATTGTGTGCAAATAGAGAGAGGAGCCGCAAGAGGCTCACAGCGAGCCACAGGGGGCTTGTTGTTGGCTCAGGTGAGCCGGCTTGAAGAAATAAGGAAGAAATCGGCTCGGGCTTCAGCTTGAGAAAGCCGTGACTTGATTGATGATATAACTTGGTGGATCGGCAAATAAAAAAACAAAGTCAGCTTGAAATAGCTCGGGCAAGTCATCTCGATAAGGAAGAAAAAGTGAAATAGCTTGAAGTCTTCAGTGGCTTCTCAGTTTCATTGGCTTCTTAGCTTTGTGGCTTTAACAAGGAGCATGGCTTGGATATTCAGCTTCAACGAAGGGAGGAGGCTTGAGACAGCTCGGATTGTCTAAGTTTTCGGGCTTAATGAAATAAAGTCAGTGGATTTTGTACAGAATATCAAAGCTTATTAGGAAATTACTTCTTTCCATGTTGGGATTTTTAGGAAGCTTTTGTGTCTATAAATAAAGGCTAATAATGTAGGAAAAGGGTTGTGCACAATATGAAAAATTAGAAAAATATTTAGAGTGTACCATGTAATATTTTCTCTAGAAAAATTTATCACTCAAGAAGTATTGATTTAGGAGGAGTTTTCATTCGAAGTTGAAGGACTTGTCTATGAATACCTATCTCTTTCATTTGTTTTCTTTTTTTCTTTGAACAATGACGAGATTAATATTTTTAATTGTAATTGAATATTACTTTCGAATTCATGATATTGTATTTTATTTAATCTTTGATCAATTGGTTGTTGTTATTGGTATTTGATTAGTTGCTTTTATTTGGTAGATTGATGAGGTTGAATTTATGCCTAATTGACTTGGGAAATGAAGTTAGATTAAGTTCAAAATTGAGTTCAATTTTGATTCATTCTATATAATTTTTATCTTAACTGGATTGGGAAAAAAAAAGTTGAGAATTGAACCTAAATAATCAAAGGCTAGTTAATTTTATCTAGATTATAGGATTATTGGCTAATTTCATATTTATATTGCCTAAAGTATAGGGATATTCATGAGGAATGAGTTTAAAGCATTTCTTTAGTTATGTTGGTTTGATTGAAAATTTTGTTAATTTAATTAAGAAATAGTGATTCCATTGATTGAGAAAGAAGTGAGTTCTATCTTTATTCCTCCATGATGCCAAGACAACGATTAATTGTGATAAGTATTGGATAATTCATGTCATGTTCTTGAGAATAACTATTTAATTTAATATTTTTCTCTCCAAGAGTTATGTTTATATTTTGTGTTTATTTTTATTTTTATGTTAACTCCTTATCAATCTAATTGGTAGGTTAAACATTGAATAAAAGTTATTAGTGTGTACTTATTCCTTGAGAACCGATACTCATTAATTCCCTTTACTATACTTAAAAATGGGTAAACTTGCTCATATGTGTAATTTGGGATTAATGTTATAGTTTAAATTTGATTGGAATGAACTTAAAATTGTATGATTTTTATACACCCAAATTCTATGTATCAATGATAAAATATGCCTATTTGTTAGTAAGGGTATTTTGATAATTTTAGTAGCTAAGAATAATATATCTTTTGGTTCCCAAAGTAGTTCAAGTAATCTTAGTAAATTTTATTTACTATATGGGCTTGTTGGGTGAAATTAGTATTGGAAGAAATTATTTTAGGAGTTCAATAATTATTTATTTACGCTAGAATGATTTATTGGGCCAACTTAATTAAATTAGTTTATTAATTAATTATCCTCTATAATTTTATATTGAGCCCAAATAGATTAATTAATTAATATAATTTATTGGGCCAATTTAATTTAATTTTTTATTAATTAATTGTCTTGGATAATTTTATATGGGGCCCAGGGAGATCAATTAATTAATAAATGAGTTAATTAGTCTTGAGCTAATTAGAAATATTCCTTAGCCCACAAGGGTTGTGAGTGATGGCATTTGTTATTTTGGAAACAAAGGATAGCCATCCCAAATTAAGAGGGGGAAAAAAAGGATGGAAAAAGAAAAGAAAAGGAAACCAAAAAAAAAGGAAAGGAAAGGAAAAAGAAAAAGAAAAGGGAAACGAAATAGAAGTGATTTTGATCACGTAATTACAAATTTTGCAATTCGTGCAAATTTGGCAATTGGTTTCGTTTTTTCTTGGTCAACCGAGATTTGTAAGGATTTTTAGCAGCTTTCGATTTTTCTTCGGTTTTTCTTTTAGCTGCCGATTCTTGCTTTTTTTTTTTTTTTTTAGTTCTTTTTCCTTTAAAGAAAAAAATAATAACTTTCTCAATATTCTTCCAAGAAAATTATTTTTTAACCTATTATTCTACTTTCACCAGTAGATAGCCTATAGGAGATTTGAGAATACTTTGGAAGATTAAAAGTTAGCAATTTTGGTGTCCGTGTTTGATGCAAAGGAGTTGACGTTTGGTCGGTATTCCTACAAAACAAGTAGTCATGACAAACCAAAACGTTCCGTCAAATCTAAATCCTCCGGTTATTCTATCTAAGTGCCCTAAAAGTAAGTATTCTTAGAACATGGCTCGAAAAAATTTTTAAATTAATATTTGTTGCGGTGTGTTTTTTATTTTCCCAAGATCCCTTCATTGCAATCATTTGGACGGTCTAGAGATCTCAAACCAGTGAGTTGTACTTTCTTTTTTCCACATATTCAACTAGGACATCAAGGGGTTATCAATTGATAGGTCCACTATCCCAAGAGAGGTATGCTATTTTACCTACACTATAGTTTGGATTGGGTGATTTAGTTAACGTTATATGTGACCTATATGGAGACCTAATGCATATGTTTGACAAATAGTGCTCTTTGAGTATATTTGAGCATGACTTAATAATAGGGTGATCATGTATAATGTTGGTTATGCGGTTCATGATTTTTTGATGATTTTGTGGTTATGAGCACGTGATAAGGGAGACCTATATGCCGCTGTGTGACAAATGGCTAGATTTAAAGATTCTTTGATAAATAGGTAAGCTCATGTTATGATGGTTTTATGACTTTGTATTTATGAGCATGCTTTGCTATGGTATAGTCGTAAAAAGGATATAGATTATATTGTTGAACGATTTTGATGGTCTTTTGATATGAATATGAGATGAAAGAGACTATTATTTGTCAACTTGATAGGTCAAGGATTTTAAACATACTTAGGGTAGTTGATGAACTATGGATACTGTTTGATGAAATAAATTGCACAACTGAGACCTAGAATATGTGATTGCATGTCATAATCTTAGTTTTTGCAAATTTAAATGATTTTTATTGTGTATTGTGGTAGATTGTGACGGTGATACATTATTTGGTTTTTGATAAGGGTACCACTAAAGAGAGAGACCAAAATAGTTGGATTTTGCTTATTTGATTGAGCTACTTCAAGTAAGTCCTTACATTATATATTTGGAACTTAAGCTTTAAATTGCAAGTCATTTGTGAAATAAATATTATCTCAATTAGGGATGGCTATAGGGCCGGTGTAGGGGCAGACTGGGGACCAAAAATCCTGGTCCTACCCCCGCATTCTCTCCGTATCCTCATCCCCAACCCATCACCGACACGGGGAAAGGTGGGGATCCCCGCTCCTGACCCACCGGGGATAAAATAATCCTTGATCTAGGCCCAAAGGGGAACTGGGGATGCGGGGCCTGGTTTCGGCCCAATGATGAACACTACAAGAAAATGATAGTTTACCGACGCATATTAGTGAAGGACAAATGCCGTTGGTGATTAACGACGAATTTCTGACAGATTAGTAACGGAAAAATGATTTTAACCAGTAGTTGTAAATTATCATTAGATGGAATTCAGCTAGTGACATTTAATAAATCTGTCAGAAATTATTGATGGACTGATAATTCCATCATTAAGCCCTTGGAAATTACCGAGAATTTACTGAGCAACATTGTACCCTTGCTCAGCAAAAGAAAAAGCTCCTAAATTTTTTGTGGCTTGGTAATCGCTTGGAAATTTACCTAGGGATTAACAGCAGATGTTCTTCTTGAGAAAAATGTGGTCCAAAGCCGACTAAATTGATAATGGTAGGTAATCTGTCGTTGAATTAGCGATTAGTTACCGATAGATATTGTTTAGGTCATCGCTAATCCCTAAAAAAATTGCTACAGATTAGCGAGGGAAATCAAATTCAATTTTCCGCGTACAAAATTTTTAAAATTTTACCTTTACTGATGGATTTCTAAGGGCCTTTAATTTTGCCGTTAAAAATGAACCCCTATAATAGTGTTTCCCTAGTTGATCCCTCACTAATTAGCGAGGGAATACTGAGTGACTTTTAAATTTTCTAATTAATTTGATTATACATCATGTTTTAATGTTTGATTACTATTTTAGGCATATACATATGTATGTTATCACTCCCAGGTTGCAATATGTACAAATTTCTCAAGTTTTTATATTTTGAGATTCAAATTGATTTAGGTATTATTGGTTGAATTTACAACGAATTGCAAATATATGTGGGACAGTAATATAATCTGAAGTACAGTAATATAATATAATATGAATATAAATATGCATACTATTTATATTGCATACTGAGCTAATATGAAGTTTAAAGACAAGATAATATGACGTTATTATTGTTTGTTCATTGTACATGTTTGTCAACAATTTCATTATGTGTAAATATATATTTGATATGAAGTATTAATAACATTTTTTGATTAAAAGTACATGCAGTTGGAGTTATATGTGATGATATAGATTTTTGTCTTCTATTTTACATTTAATATTGTTCCGAAATCAAATTTGATATATTCAGTCGATAATCCCTCGCAATTTGCGAGGGTTAACGATGGATTAGCTACTAAAATAAAATAAATTACAAAAGATATTTTAAATTTAATAAGGAACCACACTGATTTTGTTCGTCGGTAATCCCTTGGTGAATAGCGAGGGATTAACGAAGGATTTTTAGTTATAAAATAGTTATTAAAAAGCAATCAAATTAATTTTTCTTGCTAATACCTATATAATAGAAAAGGATTACTGAGGGATGTTATCTATTCCTAAGAAATCAGAATAAGTAGAACACTTATCATCTTTTTCCCCTTTTTTCTTCTTCTTCATATCATTCCTTCACCCATTTCTTATTCACTCTGGTGTGACGTGCCATTGCAGTCCTTTTCACATTACCTCCATCGTTGCTACCGGCCTTTTTGCCACTGCCAATTCACACTCCTGTTGTGCCACCATCCTTCTATCTCCAACTCTATTTCCACTGCACCGCACCTCCCCTTACCCTATCCCTCTTCCTGGCCAAAGATCGCCGCCATCCTTCTTCTGAAGCCGAATTTCACATTGCCGTCAACTACAAGGTAGATTTATTTGTTACTATCTCAATATGTTTGGGATCAGGGACAACAAATTAGATTTGACCATTATCTAACAAGATTGTAAGTGTGGGATATCTTGTCACATTTTATGTACATTATGCTAAATTCAACTTTAAGAAATCAAGTACTTTTTATAATATATTTTCCAATCTGATTACTAATTTGTTAGATGAGAAGCTAGAATGTTTTTGGCATCTTAATTCTTGTGGTATCTTTATTATGAACAACCATTATCTTAGTCACAACAATTGACAAGATTATATTGTTTAACCTATTCAAGTTTTTAATTTGCTAAAGGTTGTTTTTGCATCTTTCTCTTCAGCGTGATTGTGGTAGAAGTCTAGTTCCAAGAAAAGATCCAGGTATCAAAGTGGAAGAGGAAATTCTGTTATCGAATCACCCGTTTTTGACAAGGTAACTTTCATTTACAAGAGAAACCTGTTTCCACGTAGGCTTTTTATACTTGTTTCCCACTATGTCTACCTATTGTGCTTTGTTTAAGCCATGATAGTCATGTACATGCTTAAAATGTTGTTGTTTTTAAGATCAAATTGTATAATTATAACGGTTTGTTGGTTTTATTTTTGTGTGTGTTGGAAATATACCAAGGTATCTTATTTGAAGCATACTCAAATCATATTTGGTTGATGCAAAATCTTACTTCAGTGCTTCTGGCTTTGTCTTCTGGAAGAGTTGTTTTGTTTTGTCACTTCTTTTCATGTCTACTATTATCCACTTCTTTGTACAATCATATTTTTTTCTGTTCCTTTTTACTTAGGTAGAATTATTTTATTAATTAGTTGGATATATGATCATAATTTGATGGCTCACGACCTATGATTAGAGAGCCATCTTTCATACTAATATTAATGTTAATGTAATCAAGAATATTGTAGTAGGATGAGATGATCATAGCTTTGGCACAAAAGGATTTGATGAATTAAATTCTTTATAATCGAACAATTAGAGAGGATATAAGATTAACTCCTAACCTTAATGTTGAAATAAGTTAAGAAATTTAAGTCTAATAATCTCTTATACTTTTAACCCAAAAAAAAATTAATAGAATTATTACATATTTTCTTGATATTAAACTTAAATAAGTTCATAAATTCTTGCAATTTCTATAGAGAACAAAGCTAATTAAGTTACATTTAGTGAGGGTAATTTTAATGAGTAAATAGGCATGATTAGTAGAAGAAAGAGCCTAATAAGGGGGAATTTGTGCAAGATTTACATTCATCAAGAATTTTAAAGATAGTTGCCAAATTAATAAAAACTAGGGAGATTTTGACAAAGCCGGGTAAACATTTGAAAGGTCATAAGCCAAATTCCAAGGGACATTTAAGATTTGTAGAAACATTAAAAGCTCTTATGCAAGCAAACATTTTGAGTTTAGGGTAGTTAGGATTCGGGTAACTTTCGAGTACGGCGGACTTCATAGTAAGATTAGCTGGTTCCGTTATAGTTTTAGACACATACTTCCACTATTAGAGCATTCACTTTGGAGTGATAGTTGACTAATTAGGAAAGAAAATAGCCAATTTTATTTAGGGCTTGAAAAGTCACTTATTATTTGAATTCTTTTACAGGGATTTAGACGAGTGTACAATTTACATCCTCGCATTTTCCTTCCCAATAGTTTGGATTTTTGGGAAGTTAAACTCTTAGTCCTGTTTAATCATAAACTATGTCTTTTTGTCCAGTAAATTACTTTGAAACTCTTAATTTCTTGTTCTTACAAAAGAAGATGGATGATCGTACCTGAATGTATAATCGTAAAATACATGGGTTTAAGGGAATTTCTACAAATTATGAGAAGGGGTTAAGGAATTTATTATTTTTGCATTGTTACATGCCCAATCAGTTCATCTACGTTATCCATGTTCGAAGTGTAAGAACAAAAAGCACCTTTTTCCTGATGAAGTAGAGATACACTTGTACAGATGGGGATTTGTACCAAAATATTATTGCTGGACAAGTCATGGTGAATCCTTAACTCCGAGCCTTTATGTCAAAAATCTAAATATGGGATCTAGAACCACAGAATCGAGTAATTGTTTGCGAGAGATGAGTCAAGATATTGCAGGTCCTGACTTTGATCTAGAGCCCCCATTAGCTGCTGAAATTAGAGAGGAACCTTTTACGGCAGAAGCATAGAAGTTTTATGACATGCTTAAATTGGCAAACACTCCATTATGGGATGGGTGCATGAATCACTTTGAGTTTTTGGTGGTTTCTCGTTTGTTAAACATTACGTCTGACAATGGTATTTTCGAGAAGTGCTTTAATCTATTTTTGCAACTGATAAATGAAGTGTTACCAAGTAATAACAAACTTCTTGATGACTTTTACCAAACGAAGAAGATGGTAGGGGGCTTGGGTTGCCGATGCAAAAGATAGATATGTGTACTAATAGATGTATGCTTTATTGGAAGGATGATACTTCATAGAAGGACTGCAAGTTTTGTAATCATGCCTGATACATGGGGAAGAAGAAAGTTGGAAAGAGTAAATAGCAAAAAGGATATCCTTTTAAAAAAATATATACTACTTCCCTTTAGCCTCGAGATTACAGAGATTATATGCCTCTAAAACAATAGTGGAACACATGAGATGGCATGCTAAGAGCCAACCAGAGGTGGGATTGATGAGCTATCCCCGCGAAGGCGAACCTTGGAAGCACTTTGATTCTACTTATCTTGAGTTTGCCCATGAGTCACGAAATGTGTGCCTTGGATTGTGCATAGACGATTTTTCACTTTTTGGAATGTCGAGAAAACAATACTCTTGTTAGCTAATCATTAGAACACCTTATAACTTGCCACTGTGGACATGCATAAAAGATCAAGTGTTGTTCTTGACTGTTATTATCCTCGGACCAAAGAATCCGAAGCATAAAATTGATATTTTTCTCTAGCTTTTAATAGATGAATTAAAGTATTGTGGTTAAATGGGGTTCCAACAAATGATATTTCGAAGAAGCAGAACTTTCAAATACTAGCAGCAGTTTTGTGGACCATTAATTACTTCCTATCATATGGTATGTTGAGTAGGTAAAACACAAATGGTAGATTGGTATGCCCTTATTAAATGGAGCAGATGAAGTCCTTCTAACTAAAAAATGGTTCCAAGCAGTCATTGTTCGATCGTCATTAGCATTTCTTGCCTGGAGACCATCTGTATAGAAGGGACACAAAATCGTTTAGGAAGGATATGGGGTGTGAGACAAGTGAACTAATACCTCTTCCTTCAAGAGATGGGTTGTAGGCTAGAATATGTCATCTTCCAAAAATAACAAATACAACCACTGAATGGTAAAGATGATGGTCGAAAAGTGTGTCACAATTAGGTGAAGAGGAGTGTATTATAGGATTTGCCATACTAGCAAACTAATTTGATCCGATATAATGTGGACGTGAAACATAATGAGAAGAACGTATTTGATAATATTTTCAACACTGTAAAGGATGTTAAAGGAAAGTCAAAAGATAATTTGAAAGTGTGCCATGTTATCAAAGTATATTATGATAGACCTAGTCTACAAGTTACTAGAATCAAGGAAGGGAGATTGAGCATTCCAAAGGCCAAGTATTCCCTAACCTCAGAGCAACAGAAGGCCCTACTTAAGTGGGTAAAGAATCAATGTTTACCGGATGGATATGCTTCCAACTTGGCCCGGTGTGTTGACATAACAGAGTTGAAAATGTTTGGGATGAAAACTCATGATTGCCATGTTTTTATGGAGCGGTTGCTTCCAATCGCATTAAGGAAATTTCTTCTAGTGTATATATGGAATGTCCTGACTGAGTTAAGTTTGTTTTACCGAGACTTGTGTGCTCCTAAAATTTTAGTGTCCTACATAAGAGAATTGGAAAGTAAAATTGTAGTTCTGTTATGCAAGTTGGAAAAATCTTCCCTCCCGATTTCTTCGATGTGATGGAGCACTTACTAATCTACTTAAGTAAGAGTTGGTGGATTGGTGCAATACAAATGGATGTATCCTTTCGAGAGGTATAAACTTAATTAGATTTTTTAATATTTCATCGTTATCTTCTGGATTCTAATAGTTTGCTCGCGAACTGATGCCCCCTAGCCATCCTAGTATTCATGATTGCCCTAAAAGCTTCCTACCTTGTGGGCTAGCTCTTATCAGCAAACATGGTACGCATTGATAAATCCATGTCGTACACAACGGTCGTGTACTCATGCTTAGATTAGAGCACACTAGACATGGAAGCTAACATATAGCACTTAGCCATCTCATCAGCTTTCTTCCATGCCTTCTCGGGCTCTCACTCCTAATCAATGGATTCTTCCCCAATCTCAGAACAGGGATCTGTAAGAACATACTTGTACTCCTCAGCAGTGAGTACTATATTCAAGTTCCTCTTTCAATCCACATAATTTAGGCCTATCAACTTATTCTCCATAATAATGATTAATAATGGACTGAAACTATATATTTCTAAAATATTGTGAAAAAACATTCTTTTAGTTTGCAAGAAAAAAAAATGCACATTCTTTATATTATTTCATTAATAATAGAAAACTCTTAAAACCATTATCAATAATATAAATAGTTTAACTCTTAGAAAAGCTAACCGAGCTTTGTAGGAAGATTAATAGCATTCTAAGTTAAGTATAAAACCATCACGAATCAAAACTTCCTTAATAGGTAACGGTTGAGAAAAAGTTCCACCAATAGGATGGCCACTGATTCACACAACCTATGGGCAATCTAGTGCTAAAAACCTCCAACGTAGGTTGGTCGATCCTAGCAAATACCCTAGGCTTTTAATTTTACTCTTCTATTATTTCTAGATACTTATGGAAATCCATCCTATAGGGGGTCATGCTTAAAATGACACGAGAAATCCACTATCTCTAATAAGAGTTGTGATGGAAGTCATGGGCTTGTTGGAACCCCTCTCCCACTTAATCTTTTATTGAAAATAGATTTTTAGGCCCAAAAACGTTTTCTATAATCTTATGGTTTTATTAACTTTAGTAAAAAACTAAAATTCAACATTATTCGCTATGTCAATGATTAAATCCTTTGAGAGAATAAACTATAAATTTATTTTATTATTCTAAGTTAATAACCAAGTAAGACTTTATTAAATAACCTTAAGTTCAACATTATTCTTTGTGTCAAGGATTAAACCCATTAAGAGAACAAACCATGAACTCTTTTATTTTATAGTTTCTTAGATTAAAACATTTTATCAAAAACCGTTCTATCTAGTGAGACTTTGGTCTCACAAGAACTTGCTCATTTGATCACAAAAATGAAATAAGCATGATAACAAAAGTAAAATTTTTCATGCTCAAACTATTTATTTATTCCTAAGTGACCAAAAAATAGATTAAATATCATAAATTAATAATTAATAATCTTATTTAATCCTAAGGTGTTCCATCCTTAACTACTCATTTTCATTCAAATTATTCATCCACAGATAAATAAAATGATTGTAGAAAATTAATCTCATACAATGGTTTCAAAACATGATTAATTCAAGAAAAAAAATTAAGGTACAGAACTTCAGCAGTGCTCTCCCTTTTCTTGGACAGAATTGCGTGCATCCGCCTCTGGGCAGAATGGACCTGGTGCCTGGTCTATTTGGCTCCCCTGGCACCGACTCTGGTCTATTTCTCCAAAACTTCCAGCTGGGTAGAGTGGACCTGGAGTCGGGCCCATTCTGAAGTTCACCGATTTTTGAAAAAAATCCTACTTTTTAGCTATTTTTCGCCCCTCAACAATTCCAACAACTACGTTCTTCAATCCTCAAAATTTACAGGTTAAAAAAAAGTAAAACCAGGCATAAAAACATGCCTTTACAAGTACCTATGCCTCTAACCACGAGTCATACATTGCATCTACTAAAAAATAGAAAAACATTGAGAAGACTATTAGAAAACATGATCCTACGCCTCTAACCGCGAAGCGTACATGAACTCTTGAAACTAATGTATGAGGGATCACATGAATTCATAAAAGATTTAATTTTAATAGTAAAGGAACCGTCTTTTCTAGTTTTTAACCCTAGTACATGCTTCTAAATGAAAACCATGGCTCTGATACCACTTGAAGGATCAAAACGGAAAACATCAAAGAAAAGCGTAGCAGAAATTTTTTCAGCTTTTCCAGACACATCTAGGAGAGAGTATTTACTTTTCTTTATTGGTCGCAGATTAACCAACAAGGGGCTAGGTTGCACTGGAACTTGCATTGGAAGGGGAGAAGGAGACGCCTGCGATTTGACTGGTATTCTTGCCAGTCTTCTACTCCTACGCATCAAAGTCTCCAAGCTTCTTCTCTTCATCTTCCAAAGTATGACTCTACCTTATTCTTGGGTTAGCTTAGTGAAAGCTCCTTCTTTTGATAATAAAAAAATCTCCAAGAGAGAAAGAAGAGAATGACAAGAACAAGAGGAAGAGACAGCACACTTGGAGCAAGGAAAAAAACTCAGACAACCACGTTATTTTTTTTCTTCTCTTGTACCTCTAAATTTCGACCAGCCTTAGGGCTTGATAAAGCCCTGATGGCTAAAAACACTAAGACCTTATGGGCGTGGTGCTATTCTCCAAAACCAATCCAAGATTAGCCCAATCCTCTTAATTAATTAATTATCTTTTCTGGGCTTTATTAAATACCTAAGACTAATTAATTTATTCTAATTGGACTCTTAATGTATGTCAATATATATCAGCCTAATTAATTAATATATTCTAGCCCAATTCTCTTAATTAATTAATAATATTTTCTGGGCCTTATAAAAACCCAAGACTAACTAATTAATTCTAATTGGACTATTAGAATAAATTTATTCTCTTCCAAATAAATATCCATTAAGCCAAATTGTGTATAAACAACACCAAGGTAACTTGAGCTATTCTGGGGGCTAAGAGACATATTATTCATGGCTACTAAAATGATAGTGCCCTTACTATTATATAGCTGCATTTTACCATTTTAAAAATTCTCATTTATCACTATATGAAAATATTAACCCCAAGAATAATATTGCTACAATAATGTCTCCGACCTACTGGTGAAATGATAGAAATACCCCTCTATGTATCACATATCAATGAGATAGGATAAATGTACTAACACCCATCTCAAAGACATCTACCATCCTTAGATCTCTATTCCGATAATCCATGAATCACTCGAATAAACTTTCTTATCATTGGAAGCTACCCAAAAGCACACATTCTAGAGTCACGTTTCCAGGGCCCTAGATTATTAGATTATCCTAGACAATCACAAGGGGGTTATTTAACTTCACAAAGTGAAACATAGAAACTTTGTTGCATGAGTCCATCTTAACTATTTAAAGTGATACACCTAATGTACAAGGTTATTGATCTCACAAAAGAAATCTAACCCAACATACATCAAAGTACATGACCCTAGCCTCGCCAGACCACTAACTTATACTCAAGTATGAAGGTATCCGTCCATGCAATAGCAGTAATAGTTTGATTTCAATAATTATAGTACTTTAAGAGAGACCATTACTATAGGTCCAGTTCTATGTATTCGAAATACGCTTATGCCAATAATATGAGTGAACTACTCACTGTTTTAAGATAAACCATTCCTTATTGAAAATCATGGCATAATAGTTTTACCTTGATGAAATGCCCAGTTCCATCAAACGACTAAGAACTTAATTTCACTTGTATGACAAGTACCCACAATCCATACCTTACTATGAAGAATGACCCAACACATAGACCATCACTTGTCATACTTGGACCTTAGATGTGCAATTATATAATAAACAATCTAAATTGAATGAATAAATAATTTATTGTAATATGTTTACACAAAATACATAGTCGTTGAAGGTATACTTTCCAACAAGGAGTAGAAACCTTGAAACATTCTAGACCCTACAAGTTACAATGGTTGAACAATTGTGGAAAGGTGAAGGTGAACAAACAAGCCAATGTTGCTATTGATATGGGGAAGTATAAGGATGAAGTGATTTGTGATGTATTTTCCATGCTTGTGGGGCATATTTTGTTAGGAAGACCTTGGTTGTTTGATAGAAATGTGGTCCATGAGGGGAAGAGGAACACTTATTCTTTGAGAAAAGATGGAAAGAAGATAACTCTATTTCCCTTATCCCCTAGTGAAGTTTTAAGAGATCAAAATATCTTGAGGGAAAAAGGAAAAGGAAAGGAGAGAGGGAAAGGATAGGAAAAAGAAGATGAGTGAAAAAAGAAATGAGGAGAAAAAAGGAGAGAATAGGGAAGAACAAAAGAAGGGGGACCAAGGGATTGAGGTGAGAGAAGAAAGAGAGATAAAAATTGAGGAAATAAAGGAAGACGGGGATGAGAGGATAGTGACCACCTTGTGTTAGAGAGAAAAAGAAAGAGTGACAAATAAGAAGATTAAAAAAAAGAAAAGAGAGATGAGGTAAAATGAAAGGGAAAATGTAGGTAGTGAAACGAGAAAGTATAGAGAATAATGAGGTACAAGGCCATGACATTTTACTTTTACAAAAACTCTCTTATTTGAATTCTTGTATAGTTTTTGATTCGAGGATGAATCATTTTCAAGAAGGAGGAAATGATAGGATACGCCCCAGGCACGAAAGCTACTCAAAAGAAAACAAAGAGAAATCTAAGCCATAACTCATGGCACCTTTGGTGAGATCCATTTTCAAGAGGTTTCAAAAGGAATTTGAGGCCAACCAAGCCAAAAAACCAAAGCCCAAGAGATTGATGAAAGAGTGGATAAAGAAAGGAAAGCCAAAAGGAGTGCAAAAGGAACAACAATCCTTGTGGAGAATTAAGCCAACATTGAAACAATGATTGAAGACCAAAGAACTGATAAGGAGAGCTCAAGACGACTAACATTTCATTTGGAAGATCAAGGGAATACATGAAAAAGGAATGGAAGGAATGGAGGTCAAATGAGTAGGGATTGGAGTGTAACAAAATAAGATAGGCTGCCCAAAGCTGACCCGGTGCCAGCTCAAATCGACCGACCAGGCGCTGGCTGTGATCTACAAAAATTCTTCAAATTTTAATGTATGCACTATTCTAACAGAACAGACCTGGCGCCGGCCCCAACAACCATAACCGGCGCCAGCTATGGATTGGAAGAGCTTTGTTTATTTTTTTTTTTTACTTTTGTGCACGAGAACTGTTCCTCCAAATTAGATTCTACACCACCCCTAGGAGACCTACCCGGCGTCGGCCCTATTCTGGTCGATTCCAAATTTTTACAATTTCTCTTATTTTTAATCTTTTCAGTTTTAATTTAATTTTCATGACTTTTATTATGTTTTAACCTATTTTAAGGCATGTATTAGGGCCTCAAAACATGTATTAAGGCCATTTAATAGTTAGGATCAGTTGCTAAATAGTTTAGGTCAAAGCAACTATAAATAGGCTACTATAGCTTTGTAAACATAACTTTAGTATTTTTTGGGAAGGAGAATTCAGATTTTCTCTCCAGAGAGAGTACTTGAGGGTGATCCTTATAGGTGATTCCATTAAACATCAAGACTAAATCAAAGGATTTAGTCCTATCTTTGATCTTGTCTCTAAATCTTAAGGGATAATCTCAACTCCTTCTCTATTCTATGTGCTAGGTTGCCTAGTGTGTTTGAAAGGTTTGAGTTAGGTGCCTTCAATTCCGATCCTTGGTGTTCTAATCTTTGATAGATTAGAGTGTTAGGGTGTCTTTGATGTTGCCTAGATTCACAATATCACAAGAGTGTTATTTTCCTAGCATTTTAGTGTTCTTGTACGTGGGTTTGGTAGGTTTCTTGTTCTTGAGTTTAATCCACAAGTTTGGTGCTTTCCAAGATCATATCAACACTTTGCTCAAACAAAGGTTTCCAACTAAAATGCCCACTCTTTTGAATAAAAAGATTCAAACTAAAAATAGGTAACCATTATTGCAATTTTCAAAACAACAAAGCTTTTGTGAATTTTCCCTGAATGGAACAACATAAGTTGAGTACTCAATAAGAGTATGTTAGTTGGAACTAACTTTAGAAAGTTAGGTAAGTCTTCTGATGGAGGCCTCCATCAGGAAAAAAACTCCTTCTGAATAAAAAGCCAATTCTGATTAGTCAGGCCAATTCAAGCTAGTAACTAAGCCCAAGTAGGTTATTTTTTCAAAGTGGACAACCTGGAAGTTAGAGTATACAAATAGAGGAGTATCTCACCCAGTGAGCTGATCACCCATTTATATTGTGATGCAGGGTTTCGCAATATGTGGTTATGATGTAGGGTTTTATTGCCTTGACTATCATGTAGGGTTTCATAATCACCTTCATTTTGGAATGGTTATTTCTTTTCTAAATGTTCACTTTTGTTTGAGAAACATAAATGTAAAACACCACTCCATATTTAAAGCATAATGTCATGACTTGCAATGTTTCTTGATATTCGTTTAAAAGGTGCATACATGAAATATTTCTCAATTGGACATGAGCACACTTAGGGCTTACTGGGAAGTACTTCTCACCATGTTTTGTATCATATTTCCAGGAAGATCCAGCTTTAAAGGTTGAGCTTGCTTTGAGATTTGAAGATTTACCTATGATTTAAGATTGTAATTTCTTTTAAGAATTTTATTTGGGATTCTTAAGACTTGTATGAGTTTATTTGGGATGTAATATGTTTTGTGCTATGTTCATTTCCTTTAATTTTTTTTTTTTTTTTTTACCTAGCTATAAGGATCCCTGGTTCCTATGGACGGGGTGACATCCCTACCCCTTTTGAGGTACGTAGATGGTGGGGTATTACAAGTAGTATCAGAGCCTTGGTTTAGGCGACTATTAATAGTATTTTGATTTATTTCATTAAGTTTTATAATCTTTTAACTAACCTAAGCTGTTCAAGTTGTATGATTGTTAGGATGTATAGAACTACAAGGAAGGGACAATCATGGCATCCACCAATTAGTATCTAGCTAGAAGACTTACCAGAACCTCAACTTGCACCATAACTTGCAACCAAAACCACCTATGGAAGAGAGTACTGAGGATGAGGCTCAGATTATTGAGCCACCACCTGTACCCATAATAGACCTGGTGGTGATATTATGGAATATACTCCAAACCTACCTATCCCAGTGATTGATTTGATAGCTAATAGTGATGATTTGGAGAAAATAGACTATGAATACCTACCCCCTGTTATACCTCAATCGAATCATTTTAAGGTTGGGGAAGGTTCAAGGAGACCAGGAAAAGAACTAATAACCTTTGGTTTTGTAGATGGTGTAGGGGTAGACATCTTTAGGAAATAGAGGGTGGCTATATGAGGCTGATTCTGAGGATTCCGATAGGGAATAGAAGCTCATGATTCAAAATTATTTACTTTCATACTTTGCAATAAGTTATTAGAGAGAAACTATATTTATGTTAATTATTTTCTTCAGGTTTTTGTTTTGAAAATAAGGATATCCCTCCTTTTGTAAAAGTGTTTCTTTACCTTATGCAAAATCTATTCTAATCGATCATTAGCTATCTTCTGAGCATTCATACTATCTTTTAACTTTTAATAGGCTTTATGAATTTGGTGTGATATAAAAATTTGCATAAGTTGTAATTTGAATTTTGTTGGACTTGAATGCGTACTTATTTCATTGATGCATCGATGAGTAGAATGGCCCCTAAGCATCGAGTTGCCACCACAGCAAGAGAGTCCCTTGATCCAAACTGGAGGTTCCTGAGTATGAAGCCACACAAATGTCTACCCCAAACGATTGAGGTTATAACGAACCTGAACAAGATGTGGAGTCAAAAGTGTAACACCCCGCCTTGAGCTGTCTCAAAATAGGATATATTTACTATCTTTGTGATCTTTTAAAAATTTTATTAAATTTTATACAGCTATTTATAAAGTTATTTCTTATGCAATAAATACTTTATGCAAAATATTATATATATATATATATCATAAGAATATTTTATTTATTATTATTATTATTATTATTAGTAGTAGTAGTAGTAGTAGTAGTAGTAGTAGTAGTAGTAGTAGTAGTAGCAGTAGTAGCTGTAGTAATAGTTGTTGTTGTTGTTATTGTTGTTGTTGGGATCCAACCATGCAAGAGCACACATGCAGCGGAAAATAAAATCGAAATCCCTCCCAGATCACATTTTTTTCGATTAAAATGGGAAAGAAAGCAAGTAACGGGATTTACCTGCTATAGCCTTAATGCAAAAATTTTCTTTGGTTCCGAACTACTGTGATCACGATCGCAAAATCCACATGGCTCTCTGTTCTATGATCCATTGCTCATGGCGGACACTAAAGTCCAAGCAAGGACTACCTCCAACAGTATCCACACGAGGGACTTAAGGAAAACAAACAAAACTATCTGCTAGAGGAGTCTTTTGTGGCTAGGGTTTTTTCCTTTTGTGTAGAAGAGAAAACGAGAGAGAGAGAAAGGTTGCTCGTGTGTTCTATGTTTTTTTTTTTTTTTTTTACTTGATCAAAGCCTGGAGAACTATTCCCAAGTAATCCCTAGAAAAACCACAGAAAAAACACATTTCTATGAATTCTAATCAAATTAGAATTCACTAATTTGCAATTGAAAACTATAAGCCTTAACTATTGCAATTTGGCCCAAAATTATAACTAATTATAATTTAACCACAATAATTTCTTCTTCTCATAATTAACCCCACAATATTATCAAATAACCCCTTGAGTACTTAATCCTCTATTATGTGTGACCTATTAGGTTTCCCGATCTATTGGTGGCAAATATGAATTAATCCAAATGTCTTTGAGATTAATAATCCTTAATAATTTAGAATTAACCTATTAATTCTAAACATGATTGGTTTATTAATTCATCAATTAATAAACTCATATTCAGCAGAACATGAGTAGTATTTAGTAACACTTCATGACCATCCAAGAGTCCAAGAAGTTAAGTGGCTTGACATGAACCCTTCAATAACAAACTATAGTGCAATAAATTCATTTCACATTTCACCATACAACATGTCATTTGATTTGGAGTACGGAATTAGTGCCAACTCCCTCCAGAATATAAATTAATTATGGCCCAAATATAATAGTACTTGTACCAGAAATTCACTACTCTACATGTCTATCAATTGGAATTGTTTCCAATACACAATCATCCTGGCCAAGGATTTTACAAGTAGTAATTCCAATAAGTAGCCGTGAGATATTTGCCCCTACTATTAGAAGTGGTGAATCCTTTATTGACCCTCTCAATTAATTTCGTTTACCTCACATTGTACCCAATATCCATCCCATAAGTGGCCCTCAATCTAGCTCCAGAGATTGGAATCAAAATACAATGCTCAACAAACAAAGTACCTTGGAGATTTCAAGTCTAAGGATACTTACACGTTCACTATAGCGAGATTCTACCCCTGGCATTGCATAGTTATCGATGTGATTATCTCATAGTTAGGTCAGCCAATGTACTTGTTCTATTAACAAGCATCTACGTATTAACTTTAAGTATCACAATACTATGGATGTGAGAACCACCGCCTGATCAAATCAGAAAGTCTAACACGTGCTAGTCTTAACGTATTAATGATGTCCTATATTATTAATACTACAACTAGGGATTATTTAAGTACGAATACTATACAATATAGTTAGAATCTCACATCATGATTTTCTTAACACAGTGTTGTACTAGGGACTTTATCTAATAGTTATTTTACATGAAAGTAAAGAAAACAAACTAAAAGAAAAATAATGTCGTGTATTATAAAACAAATATGTGATATACAATTTACAAGTGATTACCTCTATGGTACAACACTAACAAACTCCTACTTGCACTAGAGCCAATCATTCATGTATCTAATACCAAATGACTCAACATACCTCTATGCTTCTTCTGGGATAGTACTTTTGTAAGCGAATCAGCTATGTTCTCATCTGTGGGAACTTTCTCTATCTTGACATCTCTTTCAACAATCTCTCTAATCAAATAAAAATATCTAAGTACATGCTTGGATCGCTAGTGAGACCATGGTTCCTTTGCTTGTGTAATACCTCCATTGTTGTCACAATATAGAGATATTAGATCAATAATGCTAGGGACCACTCCAAGTTCTATGATGAACTTTTTAATCCAAACTATTTCTTTAGTTGCTTTCGAAGTGGCTATGTACTCAGCTTCAGTCGTTGAGTCAGTAATAGTATTTTATTTGGAACTTTTCTAACTCACTACCCCTCCACATAACGTAAACATATAGCCGAATTATGATTTGAAATCATTCTTATCGGATTGAAAATTGTCATCTGTATACTCGTTTACATTCAAATTACCTTCTCTATGCATCAAGAATACATCATTAGTCCTTCGTAACTATGTAAGGATATTTATTACAGCCGCCTAATAATCCTTTCCAGGATCAGACTGGTATCAGCTCGTAAAAATAGAAGACAAGATACATCGGGCCTTATACATATCATAACATACATGATAGAACCAATTGTAGATGTATATGGTATATATGGTATTCTACTCATGTGATCCCTTTCCACTTGTCTCTTTGGACATATCGATTTTGAAAGGCTTATCCCATGCTTCATGGGTAAGAATCTCTTCTTTGATTGATCCATGATAAACCTTTTTGGCACTTTATCTATGTGTGTAGATTGTGAAAGACCTAGCAACCTTTTTGATCTATCTTTATAGATCCTTATTCTAAGGATGTAGGTTGCTTCTCCAACATCTTTCATAGAGAATTTCTTGGACAACTAAACTTTCACTCATTGAAGGACAGGGAATCCTACTCATTCTATCCTTTTCTTCTTGAGAATTAGGACAGTCCCTTGAGGAAAATGACAACCCATGTCTGCAAGGGATTAGAGCTCCCTTGCATGAGTCCATGCTATACCTGGCCAGCATCTTGTCAATGTATGCCGCTTGGGATAATCCTAACATTCTCTGCTTCCTATTTCTAAGAAGTCTAATCCCAAGAATGTAGCTGGCTTCTCCCAAGTCCTTCATACTAAATTGACTAGACAGCCAAACCTTTGTAGATGACAATGACCCTACATCATTTCCAATGAGTAGAATGTCATCCACATACAAGATAAGAAAAACCACATTAATGCCATCAAGCTTCCTATACATGCATGGTTCATCCTCATTTTAAACAAAACCATAAAACTTTACAGTCTCATCAAAATAAATGTTCCATGCCCTTGATGCCTACTTACGTCCATAAATGGACTTCTTACGCTTCCAAACCATATGCTCTTGGCCTTTAGCAATAAAGCCTTCTGGTTAAGACATATAGATGTCTTCGCTAAGATGGCCATTCAAAAATGCCATCTTGACATCCATTTTCCATATCTCGTAATCATAATGACATGCGATGGCAAGGAGGATACAGATAGACTTAAGCATGGCTACTAAAGAAAAGGTTTCCTCATAGTCGATTCCCTCTTTCTGAGTATACCCTTTTGCCACAAGCCTAGCTTTGAAGATTTCCACCTTCCCATCTACTCCCCTTTTTCTCTTGTATACCCACTTACACCCTATGGGTTTTATCCTTTCAGGTGAAGTTACAATATCCCAAACCTGATTGAGATACATAAACTCAATGTCAGCTTTCATTGCTTCATGCCATAGATTTGCATCAGCATCAGCAATAGCCTCCTCGTATCTAGTAGAGTTTTGTTCCTGATGGTCGAAGATTAACTCGAAAGCTTCTCCAATCCCTCTCTCCAGAATCCTAGACTCTCTCTCATTACAACGGGGCTCTATATGTACAGGCTCTTAAGGCTGTACCTCTTCTTGCTCCACAATTACGTTAGAAGAAGTTGCTACCGAAGATAACTTTTCCTCGAGTTCCAACCTAGTTGAACCTTTCGTGGAAGTACTTTGATTATCCTCTAAGTATCTAGCATTGATACTAACCAATACTTTCTTCTCTTTAGGATGATAAAAGTAACTACCCTTTGTCCTTTTTGGATACCCAACAAAACAGCATAATTCTGATCTTGGTACCAACTTGTCTCCCTTGACCAGTACATAAGCTGAACAACCCCATATCCTGAGATGATTCAGACTTGGCTTACGCCCAGTCCACATCTCATAGGGAATCCTAGGTACTGACTTAGAAGGCACCAAGTTCAGAATATATGCCGTTGTTTCCAGGGCATATCCCCAAAAAGACACTGGAAGAGTAGCATGAGACATCATGCTTCTAACCATTTCCATCAATGTTCTGTTCTTTCTCTCAACTACTTCGTTCTGCTGGGGTGTCCCCGGTGCAGAGAGCTGGGATACTATCCCATGATGTACCATGTAGTCCTTAACTTCACCAAGGAGGTACTCTCCACCACAATCCAATTGTAAGGTCTTGATCAATTTACCTGTTCGACGCTCCACTTCATCTTTAAACTCTTTGAACTTGTCAAAAGAGTCAGACTTGTGTCTTATTAGGTAAACGTAACCAAATCTTGTACAATCATCCGTGAAAGTAATGAAGTACTCAAAACCTTCTCTAGCTGGTGTAGACAAGGGACCACACACATTAGTGTGAACAAGACTCAATACCTTCTTGGCTCAAGGTGCCTTAGGGGTAAATGACATTTTGGTCATCTTTCCTATCAGACATGACTCACACTAAGGCCAATTTTTCAATCTCAATGAGCCTAAGGGCCCATCATTGATCAACCTCTAAATTCTGGTTAAGTTGATATGACCCAACCTTAGATGCCAAAGATAAGAGTCATTGACATTGGTTTTCCTCTTCTTTGTTAAAGGTTCCAATTGAGCTTTATTTAATTGATTGTTAATAGGGTTTAGGAAAAATAGATTCCCATACATGTGCCCAATACCTAAAATTTGTCCATCTCTACTGATAGAAATACCAAAATGGAAAAATATAGAATATCCTTAATTTATTAATTTCGCAACCAAAATTAAATTCTATCAAAATCCAGGTATATATAAAATATCTTTAAAAACCACTATTCTATTACAATAAAAAAAACAAGATCCAGTTCTCCCACTGCAAGGGCCCAAACTTGTGCCCTAGTTGTTAGAGTTCGTGGACTCCTAAACGCGAAAAACATCCACGAATCCCTTCCAAGTATCCAAGTAAACGATTAAGAAAACCTTAGGTTTACAGAATTACCTCTCTTCGGCGTAATTGAGATCCTTCGATTCTGATTGTGCTGTCGTACGTGCAACCCGAACGATCACCAGACGCTGCAGTGTGCGAACGTCCTCTATAGGTATACACGGTGAACTAACTCGTTGCCCTAAGAGTGCTAGCGCCTAGGGTTTGAGAGGGTTTTTTTTCTGGTGAATAGAGGCATGAAATTTTTAACAGAACCAAACTGTTGCGAAGACGAGTAGGGTTTTCTTAAAACCTTTCGAATCCCGTAGAGTCCAAATCTGATAATATCTTATCATATTTAAATTTAAATTTAAATTTAATTAAAAACTTATATGATATGATTCTACCATTATATCGGTAATTTAACTAATTCATATACCGAGCCAGATTCTTATAATCTGGACATCATCTAGATACATCGAATGTGGACATATTTCCAGATTCATTGTATCTGGTAAATTTTCTAGGTTCGATTAACTTAGACATATTTCCAGATTTATCAAATCTGGCTACCAAAAAAATAACCTAACAAGTTCGCTTATTGTGTGGCCCTATAGGTTCATTTAACACTGGCAGTGTGCCTAAATCATATTTAAATGGCCCACAAGTTATAAGCGGTTTCTAGTAAAACATTATAACTATCCAAGTTAAATGAAGATCAGTGATCTCTTTGAACTAAACTACAATTTTATATTTAGTCATTTTGTCACACGATATCCAGATTAAGCATAAGGCACGGAACATGTCATCCTTATTAAGCTTAATCAATTGTTTCTTGATTTCATAGTAGACTGTTCAAACAAATGATATAAATATCTTAGATTGATATATTTAAGCACGGCCATGCATTTTAACAGTCTAACTTATCAAGGGGCCCATGGATATCTCTCCCATAATTGAGAGGGACAAATTCCTTCACTATCAATCATATTCCTCTCCTTGATTTATTGTATATCTAACAATAGTCTAATTTATTATCTGGTTAAAGACAACTTTACTCAACATCAAAATATAGAATTTATCAAGTACAAAACTTATGATGAATTTAGGTCGAAGGACTTTTAATATCATTATGGCTAGAAAGTACTTATGACATGTTCCATGAAGTACTTTCATAGTGGGTCATGTCCAATACAATGTTCTCTAACATTTATTTATGTTTTGACTTGATATTACAAATATCCATGACCAGTAACACATAGTCATCTAATCACAAACATACTAATCTTAATTTATTATTGTTCTAATAATAATAATCGATTAGGGACTATTTTAGAATAGTCATTATATTTATTACTGGGTTTTACTATCAAGTCATGTACTTGATAACCATAAAACAAAATGCACTATTCATGGAAAGGAAAACCTCATATTATTATATAAAACATAACGACAATAGTATAAGTACAAATTGACTCTAGGGCATATCCCTAACACCATTTCCCACACGTAATCCGTGTTCGCCCTTCTGAAGTCTTCTAATCTTTCTAAACCCCTGTAAGGAGTTGTAGATGTGATCAGTGGCCCCTGAATCAACAATCCAAGTAGAAATTGATCCAACCATTGATATAGACTCTAGATAGAAAATATTGCCTTTGGGGTTTTTCTTGGCTTGAAGATCCGGACACTCTTTTTTCCAGTATCCCTTCAGTCTATACTTGAAGCACTTTCCCTTGGGTTTGTCTTTGGGCTGGGTCTTGGGCTAGCCTACTACGTTCCCCTTCTTCTTCTTGAACTTTCTAGGCTAGGGCCCAATTCTAGAAGATGAAGCCTTAGCAATCATAGCCTTAGATTGTGGCTTCATAACCTTCTCCACCATCTGGAGCTTCTTCATCAACTCAGTTAAACACATGTTCAACTTGAACTAAGTAAAGGAACCCAGTAGAGATTCGAAAACCATGTCCACTTGGCTGTCGGGGTCAATGACAGCCCCTAAGATTTTTGCCTCCTCAAAAGCAGCAATCATCTTGAGCATATGCTCTTTGACTGATGCTCTCTCAGCTATCTTAGTGTTAATGATGGTTCGAAGAGCCTCCTACCTTGCGGGTCGGCTCTTATCCGCGAACATCGTGGCTAATGATTGAGTTATATCATACGCAATGAGCATGTGCTCATGTTTGGATCGGAGCACATTAGACATGGAGGCCAACATGTAACAACGAGCCATCTCGTCGGCCTTCTTCCATGCCTTCTCAGCCTCACGCTCCTAGGCGATGGAACCCTCCCCAATAACAGGGCAGGTTTCGAAAAGAACATACTTACACTCTTCCACTATGAGTATTATGTCCAAATTCCTCTTTTAGTCCACATAGTTTGGTCCCGTTAGCTTATTCTCTTGGAGAATAACGGCCAATGGACTAAAAGAACCTCCCACCATTTCTGAAAAATCAAAAAATGAAAGAAAAAGATTCAGTTTATGAAAACAAAACAAATATGTGCACTTTATCCTTATTATCAAAACTGATAATAATCAATTTAGCTCTTAAGAAAACTGACATAGCTTTTTAGGAAGATTAACAGTTTCCTAAGCTAAGTGTGTTAACCACCACAAATTAATTTTCCTTCTAGGTAATGATCTAGAAGATAACTCCATCGAGGGGATAGCCGTTTTCTCTCATTTCCTATGGACATTCCTCACACTATGACTTCCAACGAGGGGCTGGCCGATCATAGTACGTGCTCCGGGATATTAATTACATCCCTCTATTAGATCTAGATCCTTATGGTATCCCCATCCTATACGGGTTCACTCCCAGGGTTACACGAGGAGACCCACGATCTCTAATGAGGATCGTGATGGAAGCCGTTGGAACCCCTCTCCTACTTAGTCTTTTAAAACAAGGGTTTTTTTGAAAAATATCCTTTTGAAAATTTCCATTAAGTTTTCACTTAACTCAAAAATAAAATATCTAAGTCCATAAAAAACTCTATGTCAAGGTTTATATCCTTTGAGAGTTTTTCCTATGGACTAATTTTATTTAAGTTAAAAACTTAATTATTTCAAAAAAATTCCAATTAAAACTTTCTACAGACTTTGGTCTCAAGTTTATTTGACAAAACACTTTTCTTGTGCCAAAATTAAAACAAAATGGCTTTCTATTTTAACTTACAAAAATATCTAAATCCAATATATTTTCCATGTCAAGGATTAAACCCTTTGAGAAAATATCTAAGGATTAATTTTTGTTCAAGCTAAAATAACCATTTAATTTGTAGAAAAATATTTTCCTTGTTAAAAACATTCCCAAAGACTTTGGCCTTTGAGAAAACGTGCACATAGGTACAAAAATAAATAGCATGCTAGAAAACAGTAGACGTTTTCATACTCTTCTATTTTTTAAACATAAGTGCCCAGATAATAGAATTAAACACATTAATTAATTAATTAATGTCTTTTTTAATCCTAAAATCCCTTACTAATATTTTTCATGCAAAAATATTCCTTGAATATTAACTATTGCAAAATATTAACTTCGCCTGGTATGCACCCCAAAACCAAAAGAAAACGCAAGAAAAATTACAAGGAAAAAATAAAAAATTTCTCCTTGGTCCACTACACCCACCACACTGGATCATGCACCTATCTGCACTGTGGTCCACTGCACCCGCCGCACAGAACCAGGATCCACAAGAAACTAGCATGCGGACCGGCCTTCCAAACCCAAGCCGGCGCCAGTTCTAGCACCCCAAGCCGGCACCAGTTCCGGTCTGGACGCCTAATCCTGCATTTTTTTTTTCTGCGAATTTCCCCTATTTTCTTCTCAACTTCTGGTATCAATGGCTCTCCGATTTCAACCCAAATTCAATGAAATCAACCAAAACCAACAATCGCCTATACCCATAAACATTGGGGGCTTACACGATTTGCTAAGAAAAATAGTAAATTACACATCTCCTATACCTCCACCAACGAGGTTTAACAGAGAAACTATCCATACCAAAAACAGCAAATGATCACAATTTTAATCACATATATGTGTCCAGTATTATTCATCTAGATGGATGCTCCCTATATTTTCACAAAACCTTCATGCTTTGATACCAATTGAAGGCATAGAAAACGGAAAACACAGGGCACGCAGCAGAAGCAAAGATCAAAAATTGGAAAAACTGAAGAACAGGGGAATCCTAATCAGAGTCGGTGCCGGTTCCGATAGCCCTAGCCAGCGCCGGTTGTGCTTTGGCGGGACTCTAAGTTTAAAAAAAAATTTTTACCTCGTTTCCTCGTTCTAAGAGTTGGCTAGACCGAAATGTGTACTACCGGGGTAGGTACGCTGGTGAAAGCCTCTAATGCGATTCCTGCAAGTCTCCTACTCCGACTTTGCATGTAGGTGAATGCCAATCTCTCGATCTTCCAGTATATGGCTTGCCTAAATCCGTTTGGTGAACAACTGCAGACTAAGGAACCTTTTTTCTGGAGAGAGAGGGAGAGAGAGACGTCTGGCTTTTCACAGAGAAGAAGCCGTCTCAGAGAGTGTGTGTTCTGACAACAACATTGTTTCCAATCCTCCTGTTTAACCTAAATAAAACCTTAGGTTAAACTGGACTGGCCCATTGGACTCTTAGTTTAACCTTTTGGGCTTAATTAATTATTCTAATTAGAACCACATAAATGGCCCAATTAATAATTAATTTCCCAGCCCAAATAAACTAGTCCAATAAATAAGCCTATATTAGTTTAGTCCCAGGTTAATCTTTAAGTATTCAAACTGGGCCAAAGCCCTGAATAATTAATTAACCCACCAAACTAATTTAATTAATTCTCTCTCCATGGACTTTTATTTTATTCTAGCCCAATAATTAAATCAAATTGCTTAAATAAAATAAATTTAATTTAATTTAATTTAATTCCTTAGCCCGTATTTAATTAGGACTCACAGTCTATACTGGGGACCAAAAGATACACCGCCTTGGCTACTAAAATGACCAAAATACCCTTACCATATAAATAGCAGTATTTTTCATTTTAAATATTTCCTAATATCATATAAGAAAATATTGACCCCAAGGACAGTGCTGCGTTAGCAAAGTCTTCGACCTACAGGTGTAATGATTAAAATACCCCTCTATACATCACCGTACATTTAGAGAGGAAGAAGTGTACTAACACCTCTCTAAATGACATCTACCATCCTTAGGCCTCTAATCCAATGATCCACGATCTCCTAGATTGTTTCCGCTTTCTAAGGGAGCTACCCTAAAGCAAACATCCAAGTCATGTTTCCCAGGGCCCTTGATATTTAGATCATTTAGACTACCACAATGGGTGATATAGTATAGAAACTATCTTGTATAAGTCTATCTTGACTAACTAGTCACACATACCCAACATGCAAGTATATTAGCCCTACGATAGAACCTCAACTATAGCATATCAAAGTATATGCTTCCAGCTTCATCAGACCACCAACTTATGCTCAAGCCATAGAGTACTAGTCCACGCTATAGCGATAGTAGTTTAGGTTTATACCATATAGTACTTTAAGAAACCACTACTATAGGTCCTGTTCTACGTATTCGAAATACGCTTATGTCATGAAGTAAGTGGACTACTCACTGGCTAAAGGTAAGTCATTCCCTATTTAGAATTCACAATATAATAACCTAGACATGATAAGATTCCCATTCTCCTCAATCGGTTAAGAACAAAAGTTTATGTGTCAAGTAACCCGTGATCCATACTTTACTGTGAAAGACCTCCACTCATATGGACCACTTACTTAAACACAATGGGTCTTTTTCAAACGTAATTGTGCATAAATAAAATTGTAAATTCACAAACAATTTCTGAAAATAGATTCTTTTATTAAAACATTCAATATTTACATCAGAAACCTAGTCTAAGAGGGCATTTTTCCCAACAAGTAATACCTAAAAGAATTTTTTGGATAACCCACAAACAAACACTTGTCAAACTTACTATCAAGTTTGTCTGACTGTGGCCTTTTGACAAAGGCAGGGTAACCCTATACTCTCAAGTGAGATAATTTTGGCTTCTTGCCAATGAACATCTTAAATAGGGTGGTATCAACCATTTTTTATGGAGCTCTGTTTCGAATATAAACAAAAGTCTCTAGTGCATGCCCCCAAAAAAATTTTATCGAGTTTACAGAAGCTATCATGGTTCGTACCATGTCTAGAAGGGTTCGATTCTTTTTCTCAGATACACCGTTATGTTAAGGTGTATGTGGTAGAGTCTATTGAGATAATATTCCATTATCTTTCAAATAACCTTGAAACTTTTAGCTTAAGTATTCACCTCCTCGATCCGATCTTAGAGTCTTAATACTTTTGCTAAATTGTTTCTCTACTTCATTATTCAAATCTTTAAAATTTTCAAAAGCTTCAGATTTGTATTTTATTAAATACAAATACTCATATCATGAATAATCATCGATAAAGGTTATGAAATAGTTATAACCTCCTATTGCTTGTATAGATATTAGGCCACATACAAAAGAATATATAAGTTCTAATAACTCTTTGGCCCTTTCTCCTTTTCCAGAAAGGGGAGTTTTAGCCATTTTACCTAGTAAACAAGACTCACAAGTGCCATTCATAATCAAATGACCCTAAGTCACCAAGACTGTGTAACTTAGAAACACGATTCTCGTTTACATGGCCTAAATGGCAATGCCATAAGTAAGAGGTGTTTGGGTTATCAATCTTTGATTTCTTATTATTTATATTAAGAATTGGATTATCCATGTCTAGAACATATAAACCATGAACCAAAGTTGCAGAATCATAGTAGATATCATTCAATAAAAAAGAACAACATTTAATCTTAAAAATTAAATAAAATTCATACAAATCTAAACATGCAACAGAAGTACTGTTTTTTAATAAAACTGATACATAATATCAGTTTTGAAGTTCTAAAACTAATCTAGAAGGCAGGTGTAGCTCGTAAGTCCCCACAGCAAGTGCAACAACCATTACTCCATTTGCAATACGTAGGTCCACGTTGCCCTTCTCAAGCCTTCTATTGACCCTTAGTCCTTACAATTTACTATATAAATGAGATTCACATCTGGTATCCAATACCTATATCTCATTTCTAAAAGTAGTATTTATCTCAATCATAAACATACCAGGAGTAGAAGTAAAAATACCTGTAAGCTTCTCCTTCTCCTTCCTCTCCTTTACAATCTCCATATAGGCCTTGCAGTTGCACCTCCAATGGCTCATCTTGCCACAGTGATGGCATGGGCCTTTGGTGGTTGTGTCATTCTTCTTCACACCATATTTGAGCTTAATAGGAGCCTTCTTCTTCTTCTTAGGAAATTTCTTCTTAGAAGAAGAATATTCCACCATCAAGACTGTATTGGATTCCTTCTTCATGGAAGAATCTGCATTTTTGAGAAGATTGATCTACTCAGAAATAGTAGACTTGTTCATTTGATAGTTGATCATAAATTGTGAAAACCTTTTGGGTAAAAATTACAAAATTAAGTCAAAACTCAATTCATTGTCCATTATAAACCCAAGAGATACAAGCTTCTCTATCAAGCCCAGTATCTTCAGCCTGTGAGTGGCCACAGAAGCACCTTCAGCCATCTTAGATCAAAACAGCTCTTTAGAGATCTCATATATATTTGTTCTTGCTTGTTGATCGAATAGCTCTCTAAGATGGAGAATAATCGTTTGAGCATCTATATACTCATGTTATTTTTGTAGCTCAGGAGACATTGATGCCAGCATAATACAGGTTATTGTGTTACTATCTTCTTGGTGCTTTTTTGTGAACAACATGCTCATCAGCATGAGCATCTTGTGCTGGAGGTGACTGAATAAGAGCATCTAGCACGTACATCAACTTTTCTGATTTGAGAACAATTTTCAAATTTCAATACCAGTCGAGATAGTTCAATTCAGTGAGTTTGTTGGTTTCCAAGATGCCACGAAGGTTTAGGTTGGTGAACATGATGTAGATGACCTAGATATAAAGATAGAGAAGATTAGCTAAGTGTAGATGCACATGTAATGCAAATAATTATATCTTTAATTAAGCGCATTATTATTCCACTATTTTACTCAAACCAATAGCCCCCACTATTAATTTGGGAAAGCCCGTTGGAAGCTTTTCTAATGGACCAGTATCCAAATTCCTCAAGAATAACCTTGAGTTTACCCAATAAGTCACCCTTGAGTTCAATGATGGGTATCCAATACTAATTACATCTAATGTAATTACCGGATAATTGGGTGATTAACATCTTTTAATCTAAAAACTTTTAAGCTAACCCAATATTGCCTTCAAGTTTCTTTATGCTTGAGTTAGCCCAACTGGGATAAAGAAATTTAGTTAAACTTAACCCTTTAATCAGGAATTTAATTCCATAATAGTTTAATTCCATAGCTTGGACATGCCCGATATCAAGTAGGCTTGGGTTAGCCCAACAACTTGGTCTCGAAAAATGACTCTCGTTCTTACTATATTAATGGAAGGCATTAGGTTTAATACTATTTTAGGGATTTGTTCTTTTTAGTAATCTCACCATTTGGCAAGCATAAAATTTATCAATAAGTAGCATAAATTGATAACATGGTAATAAACAATTACGTGGTATGGTTATGGACTTTTCTAAATTAATTTCTTCGAGCCATGAAGGAAATTAATATGGTCAACCTTGTGTGTTCATGCATGATTTAAGTAGAAGGTCTTACCCTCTCGCCTTATTTTGGTCGTCATCTCTAAAATAAAATAATTCTATCCTTATCTAACTTATGTAATCTAACTACATATAAATCCTAAATAGAGAAATCTCGAGTTACATTCGAGGGAAGTTAGATGAGAAAAGAATTACATAAGAATTTTAGAGAATGCAGGAATGCAGACACGCAAGCCCTATTTAATTAAAACCAAAACGCTAAATAAAGCATTTATAGATATATTTGGTCTAGGTGCATAACCATCCACCATGCCAATGACACATGCTTAAAACAGTAAGCATAAAATATTTGATGCACAAACATCCAAAATCAGCATTTTGGAAAGCTCTGGGTCCAAAATTGAATTTTTGGAAAAAATCTGGGCCAAAATCAAATTTTTAAAACTTGTGGGTCCATAATCTAATTTTGAAAAATACTTTTATCCCAAATATTTGGTTCCAAACAAATTCTAATCATTATTAGAACCTATTCTCAAAATTAAAAAAAAAAGATCAATATATATATATATATATATATATTCACTATTTTAGATAATATATATTAATTTCCAAAACCAATTTTAGAAATTAATATTGGTTTGTCCCAAAACATAAATCTTGGGAAGATTTGGGGCATCTAGTGGAAAATAAATAAATAAAAAAACACTTCGTGGGCCACAATAAAAAAAATTATATGTGAAGCCCATATAGGACAAAAACTCGTCCTAGGAAGGATGTAAAACCTCACTATCTAGGCCCATAGGGCCGGGGATGTCGCCCCGTCCATAGGACAAAGGGTCTTTATAACTAGGTCATATAAAATAAAATAAAATAAATACTTTAAAAATTAAACTTATTACAACCCAGAATACATGAACAAATTCAAAATAATTGTCTGCTACAATCTCTCAAAACCATTACATAAGGAAAATAACAAACAGTCTTCCAAAATCATACGCAACAATCTAGCTAATGACCTCCATAGCATGATCGACCTGAAAACATGATATACAAGGGTGGTGAGATAAAAATCTCAGTAAGCCCGTGTATGCTTTGAGTGTTTTAAGTAAAACAGTTCATGTATGCAAGTTGAAAAAATTGCATAAGAGAAACAAAAATAAAGAGTGGCGTTTTGCTTTTCAAACCATACATGTGCATAATAAATACAACCACCCAAAGAGATAACCATGGCACCAAACGTTGGGCCCCATGATAATATAATGGTCAGAATGCCACACATTGAGCATGCTATCGGTTAGAATGTCACACATTGAGTATGCTGACATAAGGTAGGTGTACGGCCTACCGGGTGAGATACTCCTTCATATCTACACCAAACTTACCGGTTATCCACTTCAGAAACACACAATCCACTTGACTGAAACTTACTAGTTCGGACCGGTATGACCTACCGGACTGGCATCCTATCCGAGAAGGACTCACTCCTCAGAGGTGGCCACCTACTAAGAGACTTATCCTAACCTTTCAAATACTAGTCCTAGTAGTCTACCCTTATTGAGTATTCAACATTGCTTGTCCCACTTGGGAGAAAATTAATCATACAATATTTTACTTGGAAATAGCAATTAAGGGTTTTTAAAATGCTAGTCAAAGTTGGGTTTTAGAAAGAGTTTAACATTTTGAGTAAAACTGCTTGTTTAATTTTCAAATGATTTGCTTGACTGAAAAAAAAAGGGAAAAATAGTCCTTAATTGCCTTTACAAACGAATGATCATACACATTAAATTTGGCTTGCCACAATAATTTTAGTCTTCAAATGACTCCATGCAGGAGCTTACCTGATCATTTGCTTGCTTGAAGCCTAGGGTAAACACAAGGTATAAGGTTACACTCGAACTATATCCGTCTTACATAAATAACTCTTAGCTCAACTAGTTACAACCCTGACTAACCATGACATTAATGTCCTAAGCTTTAAGGCTAGATGATAAAGCATTTTATAAAATAAATCTAGCTCGGTAAGTTAAAATAACTAGGAGTTCTAAAATAATTACTAATAAGTTATAGTTTTAAATAATAAATTTTGAGTATTATTGCTAATAAATAAACTAATGTGAAATATTGAATACTACTAAGTCCTAAATAATATTAATAAATGGTAATATTTAAATAGTATTATTATAAATAAATAATAAATTACACTTAATTTTTAATTAATAATTAATAGATAATAAATAATTAGTAATAAATAATAAAATCAATAATAAATGAATTATATTAAATTTTTTATTAATAAATAACAAATAAATTTTAATATAAATAATATTTATGAATATAGGTGAAAGTTTTAACTATGGTCTACAACGTCATTAATTAATTCTAATATTTTATTTATTATTATAAAATATTTTAGTTATTATTACACATATATATATATATATATTATTTTTAATAAAATATATTATTTATTTGACTAATAAAATATTAATATTCCATTTCCAAATCTTCCTAGGAATTTCGAAACTCTTTGGAAAAATATAGCAATAATTCTAATTAAAGTAATAAAATTTGTTAATAAAAATAACCTATGATTAACAAGAAAATAATCATGATTTTCTTATTGCTAGAAAAGATTCATGAACATATGCTAAAATCAACACATACTATCACATAGCCAAATCCCTACTACGCAAAATCATCAATCATGGCTTCAATGAAAAATAAAAACATAAGAGCCTAATCACCTTTGGTGTCATAATATCTACCATGCTTCAAACATCCATAAAATTCATTAAGCATGATGAACATACATTGATTCCCAAGAAAATTCATATAACTTAGTCATATGCATCATTCTTCATGTCCTAACCCTAACCCCTTCATCCACATGCGTACACTCAATCCCCCATTCATATTTTATCTCCCTATCAACACCTAAGAGCCATGATTTCAGAATTTAAAAAGAAGGATTTAAGAATAAATACTTGATTATCGATTACTTTGATGAAGACTTAAGAAGGTCCACACGCGATTGAAAGTCTTGAGTTGTCCAAGGGAAAAAAAAAACAGCCATGGTTGATGATCAACCATTTTGGCTGAGAGAGAGAGAGAGAGAGAGAGAGCAGTAGTATGGTACATTGAAGATTGAATGAAAGAGGATGAATAAGGAGATTGTTCTTGATTTACCTTAATGATGTTCTTGAGACATTCAAGAAAAAGTTGATTTTGATCCGATTGAAATTTCTTGTTTGCGTGATTTTGTGTTATAAAGACCATAAATAAGTACTAGGGATTGAGTAGGAGTAATCTGGAGTATTTAAGAGTGATTGGGGGTGTTTAGGATAGGTTTAGGCTTGAAGGAATGTAGTGTGTATTCTTGGTGTTCTTGGTGAGAATTGAGAGGATTTGAAAAAAAAGCTGTACGAAATCTGGAATGATGTTGGCGGAATGGTCTAGGGTGATTAGGAGTTTCAGTTTTCAGCTAGAAGGAGAGAGAATAATTTAATTTTGTTTGAAATTCATATGGAGAGAATTGTGGAGTTGTTTTAGGTAGGAGATTAGCTTATGGTGTTTGATTAAGAGAGGTTTCTTTGCTCTTTAATGGAGTCGACTAGACTGGTCAGACTTAGGGCAAGGAAATGAAGGCTATTTAGCCCTTATTGCTGGCCAAAATGCTATGTTTAATGGCAGAGCAATTTCTAGTTTGGTTGCTTGACACAAGAGTGTTTTCATGGAGCAAAATTCTGGAATTTTTTTGAAGTTCAAATGTGTTTTGGATAGAGTGATCTTAGGAGGTTTTTGAGGTATAATTATGGAGTCCAAATACTCAAGGTAAGTATGGAGGTTAATGGTGTTCAGTCCATGGCTGAACAAGGTCCATTTTGCAGAGGTTTGAAGGTGTTTTTTTCGGTCTAGGTCTAAGGAGACAAAACTGAAATTTTTCTAGTTTCAAAGCTATTCAAAGCTTCGAAGGTTGCCAATTTTTCTGTGCAGAATTTCTGCATTTTTTCAGCCCAATTTGCAGATGATTTTGAGGGGTGTTTAAGGGTCTTTTAAGGTTGGTTTCCTGCCTTCTTTTTGGAGAAAAGCAGAGGAGGTTTTGCTGGATTGATGACAAGAAAAACAGCTTCAATCTCAACTTAGTGTGCAGCAAAATTGTATAAGAAATTTCTAATTTTGTGCAGTCCGAATTTTGCACAGAATTTTTAGTCTTCAAGCTACATGAATTGACCATTTTTCTAGCAACAAATGAGCAAGAGTACTGACTGAATTTTTTGAAAGCTGGACAGTCCAAAATTCTAGAAAATTTCCAGATTTTCCTTATTGAAATCATGAACAACATGAAGATAAGTTTGAAGGTTCTACCATGGTATTTTATTTCTCTTGGATTCTCCTCCCTAATTTTGGCCAATCCTCTAACTTCCAAGATTGATTTTTTAAATTCAAGGCTAAGGAATTATCTCAGAATTTTTGGAATTAAAAGAAGAGATTTAATGAATTTTGAATAATTTAAATTGTTAAGACGTTAGGACAAAGTTAGAGGTAATAAAAAGGACAAGAATTCCTCTAGAATTCTTTATAGGACATGATTATATGACTTAAGTGATGGGATTTGATCTCATGACCTTAGAGATTAATTCACAAAGCTCTAACCACTAAACCACAGCAACTCTTGTTCTTATTTTCTCACCCAAATATTCTTCTTATCTAAACCTCAAGCCATCTTCCTATTTTGACCTCAAGCAAAATTACCTTTTTACCCTTCCTACCCAATAAGTATAACTAAGCCTTTTAACCTATAAACCACAATTCTAAAGCACATAAAAATCATTCAAAAATATATATTTTTATGCCGAATAATATGATATGCATCCTGACCCCCTTACTCTAGGGTTGGCTTTAGGTGAGGTTTCACAAAGGATGTATAACATCCTGCCCATGATGAACCCACAGCTTCCCAGCTTTGGGTAACATGTCCCGAGCCGCGACTTGGGGCCAATTGTGCCTCAAGCTGTGGCTTGGGCAAAAAAAACCTTTTCTTTTTCCTCGCCTTTCTTCTTCATTTTCCAGATACAATTTCTAGACAGAAACTACAAGTCTCTGAAAAATAGTTTTCGTGAACTGTAATATTGTTTCTAGACCGTTCAAAACCATTTTGATTTAATTCTTTGTTAATCCATATTAACAACAATCTCTGATCACCATCACCATTAAATTAACAATACCAATTGTTCAAGGAAAAATACAGAACAATCTACGACACGCAGAAACAATTTCTGTGAACCCAAAAAACATATAGAAACAATTTCTATAAGCATTGTGAAAAAGTTTTTCACAAACCCAGACTATACGTACAAAGCTGTAGCACTTAACAATACCTAGAAGCATGATTGAAACAATTTCATAGCAAAACATAACCCATTAAAACATAAACATGGTGTCTCTGATACCACTGTAGGGATCCGGCCACGCAAGAGCATACATGTAGCAGAAAATAAAACTGAAATCCTTCCCAAAGATCCCATGTTTGTTGATTAAAACAGGTAAGAAAGCAAGTAACAGGATTTACCTGTTGTAGCCCTAATGCAAAAATTTTCTTAGGTTTCAAACTACTGCGATCACAATCGAAAAATCCACAAAGAACACAGCTCTCTATTATGTGATTAGTTGCTCATGGTTGCCACTAAAGTCCAAGCGAGGACTGCCTCCAACAGTATCCACACGAAGGGCTCAAGGAAAACAAAGAAAACTCTTTGCTAGAAGAGTCTTTTGCGGCTAGGGTTTTTTTCCCTCTATGTAAAAGAGAAAACGAGAGAGAGAGAGAGAGAGAGAGAGAGAGAGAGAGAGAGAGAGAGAGAAAGGTTGCCCATGTGTTCAATGTTTTTTTTTTCACTTGATTAAAGCCCAGAGAACTATTCCCAATTAATCCCTAGAAAAACCACAGAAAAAAAAAACGTTTCTTTGAATTCTAATCAAATTAGATTTCACTAATTTGCAATTGAAAACTATAAGTCTTAACTATTGCAATTTGGCCTAAAATTATAACTAATTATAATTTGACCACAATAACTTCTTCTTCTCACAATTAACCCCACAATATTATCAAATAACACCTTAAGTACTTAATCCTCGATTGTGTGTGATCTATTAGGTTTCCCAGTCTATTAGTAGTGAATATGAATTAATCGAAATGTTTTCGAGATTAATAATCCATAATGATTTAGAATTAACCTATTAATTCTAAACATGATTGGTTTATTAATTCATCAATTAATAAACCCATATTCAGCAAATCATGAGCAGTATCTACTAACACAATCATGACTACCCAAGAGTCCAGGAAGTCAGTAGCTTGACATGAACCCTTCAATCACAAACTACAGTGCAATAAATTCATTTTACCATATAATATCTCATTCGATTTGGAATCCAAAATTATTGCCAACTCCTTCCAAAATATAAATTAATTATGACCTAAATATAATAGTACTTGTAACAGGAGTCACTACTCTACATGTGTATCAATTAGAACTATTTTCAATGCACAATCATATTGGCCAAGGATTTCACGAGTAGTAATTCTAACAAGTGGCCGTGAGATATTCATCCCTACTATAAGAAGTGGTGAATCCTTTATTGACCCTCTCAAATACTTTCGTTTACCTCACATTGTACCTAATATCCATCTCATAAGCGGCCCTCAATCTGGCTTCAAATAGTGGAATTAAAGTACAATACTTAGCAAACAAAGTATCTTGAAGATCTCAAGTCTAAGGATACTTGCACGTCAACTATAGCGAGATTCTATCACTGGCACTACTTAGTTATCCATGTGATTATCTCATAGTCAGATCATCCAATGTACTTGTTCTATTAACAAATATCCACGTGTTAACTTTGAGTATCACAATACTTATGAATGTGAAAATCACCGCCTGATCAAATCAGGAAGTCTAACACGTGATAGTCTTAACGCATTAATGATATCCTATCTCATTAATGCTATGACTAGGGATTATTTAAGTATAAACATTATACGGTGTAGTAGGAATCTCACATCATAATCTCTATCATAATTTTCTTAACACAATGTTGTACTAGGGACTTTATCTAACAGTTATTTTACATAAAAGTAAAGAAAACAAACTAAAAGACAAATAATGTCTTGTATTATAAAATAAATATGTCATATAAAATTTATAAGTGATTGCCTCTAGGACACAATACTAATAGTAGCAGCAGTAGTAATAGTAGTAGTAGTAGCAGTAGAAGTAGTAGTAATGTAAACTAGAAACATTTCCATAGGATAAACATTTAATACAATTTGTAATAATATCATACAATAATATAAATTTATAAAATAATGTTTTAGAAAGTTATGAAAGATTATGGAAGAATTTGGAAGAGTTTAAAATAATATGGAAACTTTTAGAAAATTTTTAAATAATGAAATGAATATAAAATAATATAACAAATGTAATACGTATCTAAACTTTAATAAAGTTTGTGGGTCGCACTTAACACCTATGCATAAAATAAATTGCGAAACTCATGGCATGGTCTTAAATAGAAAACCATGGAACAGTTGAAATGTTTAGAATAGGATTTTAATACATGGAAACCTTATACTTCAAATATTTTTGGAAAAGAGTTTGGTTTTGGAAATTATTGAGCTGTGTTGAGACATTGCATTGATCAAGCGTTGAGTACTCAGTGAGGGCTTTGACCATTGTACTAGCTTATGTTGGAGATAGACGGTCCCAGGTAGCCTAATCAGTTCTGGGATTCATCTTACTCCAAATAGGGCGACAAGACATTGGAATTAGCCATCCTTAACTAGCAACACATTTTCAGTGTGAAAACGGAGGTCAGGTGTAGGACATATGTGCCAGATAGCAGACCATGACGATGGTCATCTTACCATGTTCATAGGATGGAAATCCTATAGTGGTGGTGTTATTGACTTATCATGTTCATAGGACTAATATTTCTATGCTGTTGATGTTTTTTGTTGGACTAACGTTCTTTCCGTGTGATAATGCAATGTATTTTACGGTTAAACTAATGTTCCTTCCATGTGATAACACAATATGGATTTTGAATATGGAAATCGCATTTTGAGAAAATGGTATGGTTCAAGATTGAAAGCTTAATACTGATGGTATCAATGGTGCCAATTTTTCTATAGGAAGACATAATGATATGCTTTTTCCCAAAAGGACAAGAGACCTAGTTTCAGGAGTCCAATCAAAAATCTTTTATAGACATATTAATACTTACAAACATTTCGATCATTTTGATCATGCATCATGAAAATTATTTTGTTAAAATCCTTACATAGTACACTACAGGACTTACTGAGTGTTTTTGCACTCACACAATTTTCAACATGTTTTTAAGCTATAAGATACCAATTGTTATCAAAGTGTGCAACAAAATGGAGTAGAAATAAGCACCATGATATATTGTATGATATATTATGAGTATTAGAATATTATATGAAAGATTTGAAGTCCATGTATTATGGATTTCCTATGAATAAAATTTCTATTTTGAAGTATAGTGTGATTCCCCTGCTAATTAAGTTGTTGATTCGTTATAAAGACCCCTTATTTAGGAGATCAAATGGGGCGACATCCCACAAAGTCAGCCACTATGACATGGAATATAAGGGGTGTTACAAGAGGTTCCCATCGAAGTGACATTAGGACAAGACTTTAACAAAATGATGAAGATACTACAGACACTATCAGAACAGAGGGCTCCAAAGGGTGAGGACGAAGCAATGGAGAGATTTCTGAAGTTTCAACCTCCCACCTTTTTGGGGGAGGAAGAATAAGACCAGAAAGTAGAGCAATGGGTCGAGTAGATGGAAGATATTTTTGCTACACTAAAAAAAGAATGGTAAAGTTCACTGCTTATAGGCTAAGAGGACCAGCCCATGTATGGTGGCAGCGCATTCAAGAAGACTAGGAAAAGACTGACCAGGACTGGACTTAGAATAGCTTCGATGAGACTTTCAAGATTGAATATATTCCACAATGGATAGTGAAAAAAAAAAAAAAAAAAAAAAAAAAGAGGATGAATTCCAGAATCTAAGGCAGGGGAGCATATATGTGGCTTAGTATGCAACTCGATTCAACCAACTATTGAAATACTACAAGAGACTGATCGACACTGAGCAGAACCAAACTAGGCTATTTGTTAAAGGTTTAAGACAGGAGCTGAGAAGAGCTTTGGCTCCCTTTCCACCGGTTACGCACTCAGAAGCAGTGGATGCAGCTACTCGGACAGAGAATGTAGACAAGAATAGATTGGCCCACAAAATGTTCCAACCACCAAGACAGGCACTAAGGCAATTTTAGAGACAACAGACTAACAAATGACCTGTTAGACATCATATGCATAACAAGGAGAAACAAGCACGCACAACACCAACTCGTCCAGGATAGATTTGCCCACTTTTCAATACTGTGGCAAATGAGGTCATGTGGAGAAGGACTATTTGTCCAAAAGTACTATCAGAAGATGTTATAATTATGGGGACATAACGCATATCTGGAACAACTATGCCAAACGCCGGAGAATTGGTCAAGGAGCCCCAGCTCAACCTACTGGAAATAACAAAGCAAACAATCCTGGAGCCTATTGGAGTGGAGCGCAAAAACCACAAATGAAGGCAAAAGTTTTTGCACTTAATGGAGAAGAAGAAGGATCAGATGCAGCTGTAGTCGAAGGTACGCTCACTATCCAAGACTGCAATGTTAATTTTTAGTAGACCTTGAGTCTACGCATTCTTATGTGAATGAAGACTATGCATGTCATTTAGGTTGGGTCGGGATAGAATTACCCTATAATTTGATAGTGAGTACATCATTGGGGAAGTCAGTGAAGGTAGGAAAATATGTACAAAATTATGATGTGAAAGTGGGAAGAGAGAATCTAAAGGTGGACCTGGTAGTGTTAGCCATTGACGACTATGATCTAATACTAGGAATGGATTAGTTAGCGAATCATGGTGTAAGAGTTGATTGTAAAAGTAAGGTAGTACAGTTTGTCTGACTCGGTTGGGACGTATTAGAATTTAAGGGAAGTCATGTGAAGGAGCTCAAATATTTAATAGCTATAGCTAAGGCCCAAAAACTTTTAAGATAGGGATGTCAGGGATATTTAGCCTCTGCTAAACAAACCAAATGAGCAATATACCTTAGAGAATACAAAAATAGTGATTAGTTTCCAGACGTATTCCCTACAGAACATACTTCTCTCCCTCTTCCTCGGGAAGTTAAGTCACAATAGACCTAATTTCGGGAGCAAAACCAGTGTCGAGAACACCATACCAGATGGCCTCTACAGAGCTGAAATAGTTGAAAAAGCAACTAGAAAAGTTAGTGAGACAGGGTTATATCCTGCCCAGCACTTCGTCTTGGGGAGCCCCTGTGCTATTCATGAAAAACGAATACGGGACATTGAGGTTATATATTGACTGCAGAGGATTAAACAATTTGACGATCAAGAACAAATATCCTTTGTCATTGATAGATGAGCTATTTGATCAATTACAAGGATCCAATTGTTATTTGAAGTTGGACCTGAGGCAAGGTTACTATCAAGTCTGGATTAAAGAAGAAGATATTCCTAAGACACGTTTAACACCGATATGGGCATTACGAGTTTGTGGCAATGCCATTTGGAGTGACTAATGCACCGGCAGTATTCATAGATTTGATGCATCGTGTCTTTCAACCATACTTGAACAAGTTTATGGTGGTGTTTATAGATGACATACTTATTTATTCAAAGAGTGCGGAGGATCATACTGAACATCTGAGGTTGATATTAGAGAAGTTAAGGAAACATAAGCTCTACGCTAAATTTAGCAAGTGCAAATTTTGACTAGACAATGTATCCTTTCTTGGCCATGTAGTATCAAAGGATGGTATTAAAGTAGATCCTACTAAAGTCAAGGCTGTTTCAAATTGGAAGGAACCAGAGAACATAACGAAGATTAGAAGCTTTTTGGGAATGGCTGGGTATTACCGCCAGATTATTAAAGGTTTCTCAACACTAGCATCATCAATGTCACGATTGTTGAGGAAGGATGTTCCTTTTGTCTAGAACGAGAAGTGCGAGAAAAACTTCTAAGAGCTCAAGAACAAGTTAATGACAGCTCCAGTGTTGCGTTTGCCAAAGGAAAATAAACGCTACTCTCTGTATACTTACGCATCAAAGGAAGGATTGGGGGGCAATGCTGATGCAAGACAGGAAGGTTATAACTTATGCGTAGTGGAAATTAAAACCACATTAAGTTAACTACCAAACCCATGACATAGAGTTGGCCGCTATAGTATTTGCCTTAAAGAAGCAATGGCATTATCTATATGGAACTGAGTACGAAGTGTTCACGGATCACAAAAGTCTAAAGTATATCTTTACTTGGAAGGATTTGAACTTGAGGCAATGAAGATGGGTGAAGTTCTTGAAGGAATACCAATGCCCTATCAATTAGCACCCCGAGAAGGTCAATGTGGTAGCTGATGCTTTAAGTTAGAAGGTAAAGATGGCGAGATTGAGAATATAAGAAGTTTGGGAAATTCAAGAAGTTTTGGCTATGAAGACAGAGGTATAAGAAGGAAGGATTTACATCAGCAATCTGAGGTTAATACTGGATCTAAGGCAAGAAATTATCAAAGCACAACAAGACAATGCTGAGTTTCAGCTTTTCAAGAATAAGGAGCTTAAGCTAAGAGACAGTGATTTCTGGCAAAATGAGGCAGGAAAATTATATTTCTAGGATCGCATGTGTGTGCCCAATGAGCAGAAGTTGAGGAAAAAGATTTTAGAGGAGTTACATAGGAGTAAGTATGTCATTCATCTAGGAGAGGTGAAAATGTATCAAGAATTGAAGAAAGCCTTTTAGTAGCTCGAAATGAAGAAAGATGTTGTACAGTATGTTTCTACATACCTCACCTGTCAAAAAGTCAAAGTAGAACACAAGAAGTCAGCCAGGTTATTACAACTATTACCAGTATCGGAATAGAAATAAAAAGAGGTAACGATGGATTTTGTCACCGGGTTGCCTATGTCAAAAACCCAAAAGGATGACATTTGGGTTGTGGTTGATAGACTAACAAAGACAACGCACTTTATTCTAGTAAATGTAAGGGACTCTATAGAAAAGTTAGCACAAATGTATGTCCGGGAGATTATGAGATTACAAGGAGTGCCCTCGAGTATTGTCTCTGATCGGGACCCGAGGTTCACATCTCAATTTTGTGCTAAGTTCCAAGAGTCTTTGGGATCAAAATTGAAGTTCAATACAACTGCACACCCTCAGACCGATGGACAATCAAAGAGAGTTATTCAAATACTAGAAGACATGTTGAGGGCATGTATACTAGACTTTGGAGACAAATGGATCGACTGTGTACCGTATGTTGAGTTGGCTTACAACAACAATTATCAGTCTTCTATTGGCATGGCACCATATGAGACATTATATGGGCGAAAATACCAAGTACTATTATATTGGAGTTGGATAGAAAAGGGACACATCAATAAATCTAGAGAATTTTGCATCCATGAAATGGCAGATAAGGTAAAGATGATAAGGGAGAGCCTTAAGGCGGTGTAGAGTCGATGGAAAAGCTATGCAGACAACAGAAGGAGAAAATTGGAATTCCAAGTGGGTGATCAAACTTTCTTGAAGTTAACTCCTAATAGGGGAATCTTGAAACACTCGAAAGGAAGCAAGTTGGGTCCGAGATATGTAGGACCGTTCCCAATTATCAAGGTCCTATCACCTATAGGTTGGATTTACCAGAAGGTTTAATGAGAATCTATCATATGTTTCACGTGTCACAGCTAAAGAATTATAACCCTGATCCAGAACACGTACTAAACGATAAGCCTTTAATTTTACAACCTGATCTAAGTTTCGTGGAGAAGCCTGTTATGATATTAGACTGAAGCATTAAAACTCTATGTAACAAGTAGATACCAATGGTGAAGATTTTATGGGAGCATCACAGAACCCAAGATGCTACATGGGAAATGGAAGATTGGGTGAAGGGAAAGTATCCCAACTTACTATAAGGTATGACGTCGTGAATTTCGGGACAAAATTCTCCTAAGGAGTGGAGAATATGAAACCTCTCCTAAAACAACCCTTAGGAGAAGGAAACTAGTTTTCATTACATAAGCATATCATTTATGCATTCATTTTTGTAATTAAATTTTTATGGGCTTTAAATTGTTTAATTGTGTTTTGTAATGTGTTTGTATTGATTAAGAATTTCTGGTTTTGGGAACAGAGGATTTGAGTTTTGGATGGGGTTGGGAGTAGGAAAATATAGAGAATATGGCTGACTTCTAAGATTTGTTTGAAGAGAATTGATTAGGGAGTTTAAGCACAAGGATTGTTGTAGATTAGGTGGTTAGAGTTTGTAATTTTATTTTTTTTAAGAGCCCGAGTTCAAATGATGAGACTTTTCAAAGTTGCTTATAGGTTCTCTACATGTTCTGAGATGATCTTACTAAACCATTCTGAATTCCAAGTTCTTCATTTGTTTTACTCATTGCTTGGTTGGCTTTAGTTTAGCGAAACCATGAGATTAGAAGGAAAGAAATGCTCAAAGCTTTGTTCACAACCGGCTTGTTCACTTCCACATTTTTCCTAACAATGAACAAACTTAAAGTTCACTTCACAGCCTTGGACCGCCTCAAGCAATCCTTGAACCACCTCACCTTCACAATTTTTCCTTTTTCCTTCTTCAATCCTTAGACCGCCTTAGCCATCCTTGCACCGCCTAGCCCTTTCAATTTTTCCTTTTTCTTTCTTTAATCCTTGGACCGCCTAAGCCATCCTTGCACTACCTAGCATCTTGTTTTCTTCTTTTTCCCTTCATTTAGCCTTGGACCGCCTTGTTAGGGATATGCCATAAAAATAATTTGTACTCATACTATTGTCATTATATATTATGTAATAATATGAGACATTTCTTTCTATGAATAGTGCATTTAGTTTTGTGGTCATCAAGTACGTGACTTGATAGTAAAATCCTATAAAAAATACAATGGCTATTCTTAAATTGTCCATGATCGATTATTATTAGTGGAACAATAATAAATTAAGATTAGTATATTTGTAACTTGATGGCTATGTTATACTAGTCATAGATATATGTGATATCAAGTCAAAATATAAATAAATATTAGAGAATATTGTATTGGACATGACCCACTATGAAAGTACTTCATAGAACATGTTATAAGGACTTTCTAGCCATAATGATATTAGAAATCCTTTGACCTGAATTCATTATAGTTTTCCACTTGGTAAGTTCTATATTTTGACGTTGTCTAAAGTTATTTTTAACCAGATAATAAATTAGATCATGGTTAGATATAGAATAAACCAAGGAGAGGAATATGATTGATAGTGAAGGAATTTGTCCCTCTCAATTTTGGGAGAGATGTCCATGAGCCCCTTGATAAGTTAGACTGTTAATATGCATAGCTATGCTCAAATATATCAATTTAAGATATTGATATCATTTGTTTGGACAGTCTATTATAAGATCTAGAAATAGTTGATTAAGCTTAATAAGGATGACATGGTCCGTGCCTTATGCTTAATCTAGATATCGTGTGACAAAATGACTAACTATGAAGTTATGGTTTGGTTCAAAAAGATCGCTGATTTTTATTTAACCTAGATATTTATAATTTTTTGCTAGAAATCACTTATAACTTGTTGGCCATTTAAATGTGATTTGGGCACACTGCCAACGTTAAATAAACCTATAGGGTCACACATTAAGCGAACATGTTTGGTTATGTTTCTGGTAACCAGGTTCGATATATCTGGAAATATGTCTAGGTTAATCAAACCTAGAAAAATGACCAAATATAATCAATTTGAAAATATGTCCACATTCGATGTATCTGAAGGATGTCCAGATTATAAGAATCTGATTCAGTAAATTAATTAGTTAAATTACCGAAATAATGGCAGAATCCTATCCTATCAGTTTTAATTTAATTTGAACTTAAAATAATATATGATAAGATATTATGAGAGTTGGACTCCAAGAAGTTTGAGTGGTTTTAATATAAAACCCTAGTCGTCTTCCTGTGTAGACCTTTCCAAAATATTCATGCCTCCATTACCAGGAAAAATTAAGCCTCTCAAAACCCTAGGCACTAGCACGCCCAAGTATGAGCTGGTTCACCATATATATCCGATAGGAAACGTTCTCACATTGCAACATCTGGTGATCGTTCGAGTTGCACGTATGCCTGGAAGTCAGAAGACAAAGATCTTGATTACGGCTAATAGAGGTAATTCTATAACCTCTAGAACGTCTTAATCGTTTGGCTTGGATCCTCAGAAGGAATTCGCAGCGTTTAGGAGTTCACGAATCCTAACATGCCTTGCTAAGCATTAGGCCGCCTAGCACTCACAAGTTTTAAAGCCCTAAACAAGCTTCAACCAAGCTAGAACCGGCTACTCACTGAAGAAAATAACGTCTTCATCATCTTCTTCTTCCTTCTACGTTTACAACCGAAGTAGCCATTGAAGCACCATGTTTTACTCCTAAAAAATCCTCCATTCAAAATACTTTGAATTTGAATTAGAGACAGGAGAAATCTCCAGAGAACTCTAAAGCAAAATTAACTTCCTGAAGTTAAATTAGCAACCAAGAAATAGCAATAAACTCTCGTCCATTTCAAATAGCACACAGAGCTCATATTTTCCATTCTTCACCATCTTCAACTCAGACAGTTCTTCTTATTCCTTTCCCATAAGCTTCAAAGACCCCATAACCACTATCCTTTCTTTAACAAACTCGTTTGAAATTTAAAATTGAAAACCCCATGAACATCTCCTAAGAACTCTAAACTCTAAACAATAGAGCCCTCCTTGGTTAATCGATCACTTATTTTCCAAATTAACAGAACACCCTCCTATCTTGTTCTCTTCCTATTCCCAGAATACTAAGCACCACAAGAAGCATCCACGAGCTTCTTCTTCTTAGCTTTTTCCATCTGATAGGATTCTTTTGAGGAACTACGCATTAAGTTCCCAAACTTCCCTACGAGAGGTATAAACATCCTAACTTTCCTTCAAGATTTCTCTAATCTATTCCAGAGGCCAAGGTTGACGACACTATCTCTCTCCTGTGTTGCATCTCTTTTCTTTTCCCTTGCTCGGCTTGGACTCATGAAGCAAAGAAGTTGAATTTTGCACTTCCAGTATACCATTCTCAGGAACTCCCAAGGCACTGGTTACTCCCTTCATCAAGACAAGTAATTCTCATTTAAATTTCTGTAATATTCTGGATGATTTCATATTAGGGTTCTTGTTAGGTGATATTTTGAAGTTGGAGAATGACTGAATGATTGGGATTATATGGCGGGTGGAAGGATGAATATTTACATGTACAGTATTCAGCATATTCCAGTTAAATCCTATGTTTGAAATAAGAGATTATGTGTCTGTAGTATATATATGATATTACTATTGTAATTTTGTTTGTTATAGTGATGATTACCTTCATGGTCTACTTTTATCTGGTATTTACTGGTATCTATTATTGTTGGTTATATTTTCTATTAGTTAATAATATTATCAATTTTGTTGCTTGTTATTATTTTGATCAGGAAAAAAACACACATGTTAATTGTTCTTAAGTAATTGTTACAATTATCTTTAACAAATATTAGTTGCTATTTTAAAAGAATATCATCTATTATTTGCTAATATTCCATGCTGATGTTTATCAATATTATTATTATTATTGTTGTTGTTGTTGTTGTTGTTGTTGTTGGAAATTATTATTTGGAAATTACTTGAATATGATACGCTTGTTTAACAATCTAATAATTACTAATTCTAATATTATTCTTTTAGTAAGACTAAATACTAAATAATATTTTCTGTTTAATAGTAATAAGTATGGATTGATTACTTAATAATTATTTACTCTTATTGGATGTATACAGCTATATCATTTGTTTCACATTAAAATACAATGCCTATTTCATAATATTTTCTTCTACTAAAATATAGCTCGCAGCTATAAACACTCACATTACCATTTTAAATTATAATTGATATTACTTAGTTCTTATTGTAAATTCGCCATATTATATATACTTCTTTATTTATTACCAATTGAAAATTATTTGTAGTACTCGCTTTTGATGTTAAGAACTAGATATTGACCTCTTTGGTAGTTTTGCTAGAATTATTATCATTATTGAATTTTGGACTAAGGTATGCATGTTTAAATTCTTGGAGTTGAGTATATGATTTTATGGCATGACATGTTTAGGATGAAGACAATGTTTGGCTTGAAATATATTGATTGTATAGCTGGGTGGTTAGGAACTTACTCCTTGTATTTTTCCCTAAACAAGACTATGTTCTTTTGAGCAAGACATCGAGAGACCTTACCTGTGAGACAAGAATCAAATAAGTCCTTACATAAATTGTGTTTGCTAAACAAATAGAATATTGCAAGTCGAGTACAGTTTCTACTATGAAATGACAAAGTGTTTCTGGATTGCAACCATGGCTACTTCTTTCTTTTTTTGATCATTTGCGTTCTTTTGCTTGTTGAAACTATATGCTTTGCTCAAACAAAGGTTTCCAACTAAAATTCTCACTCTTTTGAATAAAATGATTCAAACTAAAAATTGGTCACCGTGATTGCAATTTTCAAAATGACAAAGCTTTTGTGAATTTTCCTTGAATGGAACAACATGCGTCGAGTACTCAATAAGAGTAGGCTAGTTGGAACTAACTTTAGAAGGTTTGGGTAAGTCTTCCGGTGGAAGCCTCCATTGGCAGAAAAACTCTTCTTTTTTATCCTATGGATGGGGCGACATCCCTGCCCTATTTAGGGTATGTAGGTAGTAGGGTGTTACATATTATTTCTATCTTCTTTCTGAGAACAAAGTGTTTGTTTCTAAGTATCCTGTTTTCTTAAAGAAGGAACTCATTCTTAAAAGAGATATTGACAGCAAAATTAAACTTAGAAAAGTTTAAGAAGTGCAAATAAATAGTGATTAACCAATTGATACTGAGTCTATTATTAGAATAGACAAACCTTCTTATACACAAGAACCTCGTAGGTCAAGTAGGATACATGTGATACTTGAGAGATACATATTTCTCATAAGTGACTGCAATGACATATTACTCATAGAAGAAGACAAGCCTACCACTTATAAGTAAGTTTTGAAAAGTTCAGAATTTGACAAATAGCTTTAAACCATGAAGTCAAAAGTAGATTCCATGTACGACAACCTAGTTTAGACTTTGTTTGACCCACCCCAAGGAATAAAACTCATAGTGCAAGTGGGTTTTTCAAGAAGAAAATTAACATGGATAGTAATGTAATTACCTATAAAGCACAACTAGTTGCAAAACGTTATCATCAATAATAAGGTATTGATTATGATGAAACTTTCTCACCAATAGCGATGCTATAATCCATTAGAATACTCTTAGCACCTACTGCTCATTATGACTATGAGATTTGGTAAATAGATGTGAAAACAGCTTTCCTTAATAAAAACCTAACTGAGGCAGTGTACATGATACAACTTGAGGATTACACATCTGTGTGTAAATTGCAAAGATCTATTTATAGATTTAAGCAAGCATTTAGGAGTTGAAACATCTATTTTGATAAAATAATTTAAAATTTTAGTTTCATACAAAATATGGATAAACCATATGTGTATAAGAAAGTTAGTGAGAATGTAATTATTTTTTTGTTACTATATATAGATGATATATTGTTAATAGGAAATGATGTCTCTACTCTTTAATCAGTCAAGATATGGTTGTCACAAAGATTCTCCTTTAAAGATTTTAGAGAAGCAACCTATATTTTTAAAATAAGAATCTATAGAGATAGATTGAAAAGCAACCCATGTTGAGGAAGATTAGAAAAAAAAAAATTAGCATATAAAAATTATAAGAATTTGAAAAAAAAAATCATTCAAATTTACCATAAATTTCCTATTTTGATTAAGTATATGTTATAACAAATAATGTTATGTATTTAATTAATTTCTTTAGTGTGCTTGATAACAAATTTTTCTTAGTTGATTAAGATGCACTAAAATCTTATTATAAATTTTGAGTAAAAATTATTTATATTTGAAATTTGAATATATTAAATACTTATTTAATTATTATTATTCTTTTCTATTTAATCTAAATATAATATAAAAATAAATTATTAATTCAAATTTTATATTCAAACTTTAAATTTCATAATTTACTTTTGAAATGTCACTATTTAAGTATTCAAATTCCAACATTATCAAACAAATCCTTAAACAAATAACTTAGAAGATTATTTCATGCATAAGAAAAGTACACATACAGGCATTCGGAAATCTCAGTTACATCATGAAAACAACTTCGACAATTTGCGGTGGACGTCCCCCCTAGCTTCTTAGTTACATCTTTACCACAGGCCTCACATATTATTCCAAAATTTCCCCTTCCAAACTCACTAAACCAAATAATAACAATAAACGCAAATAAAACACATATGCATATCCTAATCGTGGATAAAGCATGGGAATGGTGTTTTCCACAAGCAACCATGTTCATACATAAACTGCTAAGACAACAAAATCAGCGTTTTATTTTTGGATTTTGGCAATTTTATTCGGAATATTCATCACACTATTTGACAAAGGATGGAACCCAACCTCCAGGAACTCCCTTAACAAATTTTATCAGAGAGATAAATATGAGCAAACTTATTACCCTTAGTAAAAAGAAGCCTGGATAGAAAGACGAAACTATTAGACAAAACAACCAAGAGACGAACAGGTTAATCAAAATCTTTCCAAGAGATAGCAAAATTCCCAATTAACTTCCCTTTTTCTACCATTCTTCTATATTCGCTCCCTACAAAAACATTTGCAGTTGCCTTGAATCAGTAAAAGGTGTATACAATCCCTACACTGCATACACAGCATATGTTACAAGACAATGTCCCAGAGTTGAACTTCTCACCAAAAGTTTCTTGGCACAGGAAGCGACATAAGCGCTCTTTCCCTAGGTACATGAGTTCGAGAAAATCTCTTCGATTTGTGCAATTTCATTCTAACAGCTGGAACCTTCCGTGCAATGGCTTGCCATATCATTTGGACAGCATCATTGTCCCTGGATGGGAAATGAAACTCAAAGAAATTCTCTACCTCTTTTAGCCTCCACCACATTCTAGTCCACTCATCTTTCTCAATGCTCCTTATGAGATTTATTAGGAACTTTTCTTTGAGAGCATCGGATGTACGAACAAAGATAGAAAACTCAGAATAATCGAGAATGTCTTCATATGGGAGCTCAATCTCATCACTTATGATGACTGGAACACAGTGGCTAGCAATAGCATCAAAAAGACGGTTTGACGAGGGAGTGTCACCGGCTATGTTAAGGCAGAATTTGGAGGAGTGCATGCCCTGTGTAGCTTGGTGGATACCATCTTTTTGGACGCTTCCAAATGAGAAGTGGACATCTTTCTCATCTTTTAAAATATAGAACAGTTCTTGCCGTATAATTCCACCCTGAGAATGAAAAACAAAACCTGTCTTATATTTAATTTCAAAAGGAGAATCTTCAGTAAACTACAGTGATGAATATAACAGACCAATATTTTTAAGATCAAATAAAGAGAAATGAATTTTGAAATTCTAATCCAGATTGTGTTTCAATTCTTAAGCACTTAGGAACAGCTAAATGGACTTCAATCATTCAAGAAATTGAAAAATCTCTCTCCCTTCCCTGCTAAATCATATGCAACTTTATCTGAAATGGTAAAAAAAATGGTTAAAGAAACTGATAAAATAACCCATTGTCATAACGAAGAAGGAACTTAATCTTTGGATGAAATATCCAACTGAGCAACTAGCATAACACGTATTAAATCTTAACATTGCACTTTAACGACAGTGCTCTCATTAAGTATTGGTTTTGAGAGTATACATCTCTAAAATTGGCCCTCCAAGAAATACCGCTCTCAGTTGACAAAATATATAGAGAGAGAGAATACTCTCAGTTGGGAACCAATCAACAGAGTAAGTGTACATTGACTGATACACAGTCAATTTAAGATCATCAATTTTTCTTTTATTGTTCAATTAATAAATATATGTGCAATCATTCTACAGTATATCTCTGTCCCCAGGCCGAACCCCCCAAAACAGGTGAGTATAACATCTCTAGCTTTCACATAATCAGCTACAATGAGGCACCTTTAAAATTTGCTATGTATCAAAAAATATTACAAGCTAATTGATCCACCTGTATGATTAAAAGCATGTATTTCACAGCTTAAACACACTTGTCACAGACTATTAATATTACTCACCACAAGATTGAACCTTCAAATCTTAACAGATGTCAATATGAATAACACATACTCTATAGATGAAAAAAATGTAAATAATTTTCTAATGCACAGAAAAAGAGTAATTATAGGTAAAATGCTTGCAGTCGATCAATTTCATTGACATTCATTAAGGTTCCCCTCACTTAGTACAGATGTTTGTTTAGAAGATCAAGGAGGGAAACTTGTTCTGTACTGTTTTTGACATACAATCCAGAATTCTCCATCCTGCCTCCCACATCCAACAGAAATGGAGGGTCAAAGAACTTTCATACATAAAGCAGACACCATCTCTCTCCTAGCCCACAAATAATTGAACTGGAGAAGCAATTTTATGGTAACCAATATATAGCAAAATATTGACCATGCCTGACGAAGAAAAATAAACAAAAATATCGCCACTGATGCTTTTTATATGGTGCATGAACTAGCTAAGAACCTAGAGCATGCATATCAGGAAAATAAAATAATTCAATATTTAAGATATGCCAAGAAATCTGACATGAAATAGAGAATAAAATACTGCTCCTTTCATTTGACATGACGTAGAAAAAATGTCATTTTACAAGCTTAAGTTGATCAGTCTCATAAAGTTCACTTTCCCTCATAAAATTCCTGCATATCTTTCTGCACTGATCCTCTCCAAAATTACAGGCGACAGAATGGGAGAATTTACAAAATAAAACCAAGCTACGCGAAATTTGTGTATTTAAAAAGGAAATATGCAGCCGTCCATAAAAACATGATAGAATTATGAAAAAATAACCAATTGCACCATGTATCCAATTTAATTAGTCCTAGAATGCAATACAGCTACTGGTCTGCCTATACAGTTCATGGGAATGATTCCTGAAAGTCGTTCAACTATTTGTGCCTTCTAGAATTGATCTTTCCTACCATGCTGGTTCATCTCTGAGTTCAACAACACCATCTGTTCCTCTCACACTGCCTCCATTCTATGTTAAAGAGTTGGAAGAAAAGGAGAAAATAACATTAAAAAAAAAAAAGAAAGAAAGAAAAGGTGAAGAAAAAAGAAGGCTAACACCAAACCACATCATCGGACATATCTCAAAATTTATGTACTTCTTTTTTGATATAATTGGATGTTATAATTTGTGCAAGTATGTTTTGATTAAAAAGCAAATCTGATCTACCATAGCTACATCGAGCCCAGTGTTTCTACAGTGCTTTCTTTCTTTATGAAGGGGCATTTCATTAACCAGATTTCTGCCAAAGGCCTGTTGGTGTCGAAGCTCTCCTGAAATACAACAATAACAAAAGTAAGTCGGCTACATGAACCAATACAAGATTACGTATATTTATTCACATGAACTCTCTTCTTCCACTTCTTTCTATCTGCCGTCAGACTCTCAGCAAAATCTAACAGAGACATATCTCTTCCAATCACCTCCATCCATATGTCTTAGGCCTGCCTTTACCTCTATCCAATCTATCATAAATCCATCTCTCAATTCTCCTAATGGGAACATCTCTCGGTCTTTTCTGTATATGTCTAAATTAACGTAAGCGATTTTCTCTCATCTTGTCTTCAATGCATGCCACTCCCACTTTTTCCCGAATGGTCTCGTTCCTTACTCTATCCTTTCTAGTATGCCTGCACATTTATCGCAACATACGTATTTCAGCTATCTTTATTTGTCAATATGACACCTATTAGATGCCTAACATTCTGTATCATAAAATAAAATAAGTCTTACGGCTGTTCTATAGAACTTTCCCTTTAAATTCAAAAGCATATTACAATCACACAGAATACCAATCACATTCCTCCATTGTATCTTGTGTCCTAAAATCTGCAGAAAAATTGTAGCCTTGTCTGCATACTGTCCATCAAGAATTAGGCGATGAATCCTCAGCCTATAGTGGAAAAAAACTCTCGATGAATCAAGAAAATAAGAGAGGGAGATAAAAACATAAGTTATGACTGCAAATCTAGTAGTAATCATCTCAGAGCTGCAGTCAGCCGCCACCATCACCCCCAAAAGATCCCTACCCGAAACTCCCTCTTTCATTTTAAGCAGGGACGCAGTTCTTATGAAGGATCTGATCGGTGACATGTAAAATACATGAATTCTTGGTATAGATGCTACATAGAGTTGATTCAAGTATCTGGTGTAAAACAACCAACAGACACAGATAGATTCACAAGCACACAAAGAAATATGTTACTTGGTTTACAGCAGCCATATCTGAATAGTTTCTACCAAATTTCCTAGTTTCAGAATCCTTCTTTTTATGAGGAAACTTTTGCAGGCAAAAATTATTCCGTTTACCAATAGCATGGCACCAATGAAATAAATGAATAAATAAATAAAAGCACCAATCAAGCTACAAAGTAAGAAGCAAAATACTGATTATAAGATTGTTGATATAATATGGTATAAAATTTGAAACTTAATATAACTGACAATATTATTAACAATGTCGTATGTTCATAGAATATTGAACTGCAAATGCTAAAAACAACAGTAAGACATAAAATTCTGCAGAAATTAAAATAGATAACCGGTCAAAAATACAGAAGGGATTGACATCACTTACATCTTTTCTGTATATAGCTCCCTGGAAGTAGAGCAAAGTTGGACGGCTATCAAAGTCAGCTGAGTCATTGACAAAGTTCTTAATTACATGCTTATATGGTGCAATCACGTCCTTCTCAACATTAGCAATGGTAGGGGGGTACCTCCCAAAATCAGCAAGGATAAACATTGCAGGCCAAAGCTTCATTCTTGCCTCCAAAAGGCTATTTGGATGGTGTGCCACAATAATGTGGTCCATTCCCCCTGATCTTTTCCATTCCACCTGGGATGTCAAAAAGGTTACCAACTTTTCTTGTAGCAAGGTATTAACACTCTTCTTTTCATTTGATGCCACCTTTGAGAAGCGGTTATAGCTTATGGACGAGAAAAAGGGAACAAATACAACATCAGCTTCAGATGAATTTCTAACTCTCACAGCAGTTCTACCTTGCAAATCTACAGCAAATTCTGAATATAAAAGATCCAATGTCAACCAATACTCTATACTATGCTGCAAGTTTAAACCACCAGGATATTCAGGTACATTTTTCTGAATATCAGGCCAAACACTTGAGCCTTTAGCTTTCCATCCCACAAGATGAAAGTGGAACTCTGAAGGTAAATCATACATAAAGACCTTCAAAACATCCTCCTTAGAACTACATGCTATTAAATTGTTATAACTAGCTTCCTCCTGCTCCCGTACAACTGCAGAACTTTGCCTAATTGAAAAATCATTATCGTTGGGACTCACAGAATTTGATTTCTCATCATAAGTCATAGAGAAAAACTTGGAGTTGGGCAATATGCCGAGGTCGACGGAGTAAGGTCCCGTAGAACGCAAAACGAAGAACCAAGATAATACAAAAAAGATGGATGTAAATAGAAATAAATAAAACAATGATTTCTGAGAAATTAGCCCCATTGAATGAGCATTTCTCTCTGCCATAAAAATGCCGACCTCAAAAGTCTCTAATTCTTGCTCTAAAATCAACTCATGTCAATCCGGTAAATAGCACCTTTTCCTCATCCAAGAAAAACATGTTACATAAATTATATCTCATGCTCCAGATAAATGCAAAAAAGGTGAAAATAACAATGTCAATTAATCCATAAGCGCCAGCAAGAAGGGATAACATAGAAACATAATCAATTTAAATCTATTACCCTCTCTACATCTCTCATCAAACACTTACCCCGCAAGTATCTACAAGAAATTTGTACAAGGAAAGAAGGTAGAAACCAAAATACACTCATTGCCGAAACGGCAAAAAGGGAAATTGGAATCAAGGAAGAGGGACTAACACGGAATCAAAAGGGACTGCTGAGATGAATTAGGAACAAAATAGGCAGCTAAATCTGTAAAGAAACAAGAAATTTTGAACGAAAAGGGGAAGAGAAATGTTGATAACAGAGACAAAGAAGGAAGCTTTTCGCAAATTTGACACAAAATTTCACTCACTTTTCTGCAGAAAATGTTTCCTTTTTCTTTACCTTTCCCTCTCAAATTTGTTGCGGGAGTAAAGGAAGAATCAATGAAGCAGCGGGCTCTTCGCTGCGTGTTGTTTGGAACCGCTTAGGCAAGTATTTGTTATCTCAATCTAAATTAAAATTCTAATTCAAAATAATATTAATTTAAATAATTCTGATTTTTAAGAATAATAATATATTTACAATACATCATATTTTTTAATTAATAATTAAATCTTACATTTATTATATATTTAATAATATTTTATTAATTTTTAACAAAATCATCTCAATTGAATCATTATTATGATAACTCTTGTTGACTCTCAAATGTAACACAAATCTAAATTAATAAGCTGTATAATACTGTATTTTTATTTCTTTTTAATGAGGCAATTTTTAGCTATTTTTGCACTTGCTAAGATAATTCAACCAAATAATAAATAAATATTTTTAGTTTTTATTGTTTAATTAATCGGTATTAAATCTTAAAATAAAGATATTTAAATTTAAATTTTATTATATATTTATATAATATATTTTTATTTTTATTTAATTTAAAATATAACTAAATATAATATAAAAATAAATTATAATAAATTTAATATAATATAAATTTTATTTTTATTTAATTTAATTTAAAGTATAATTAAATATAATGTAAAAATAAATTATAATAAATTTAACTTTTATACTTAATATTTTAAATTTTAAAATTTTAAAATTTTAATTTAAAAAATTTAATACTTAAATATTTAAAAGTTAACTTTAATAAATAGACCATAAATTTAACTAAAATAAAATATTAAAGTAAAAAATAATAATAGAAGTAAATAAAAATATAAACGATACATTTACTTTTTTTCATTAGAAGAGAAAATAATAGTAAATCAAAAGAAGTAATACTACCTCCCTACATTAATGTATCTTGTCCCCCCAAAATTACTATGGGACTTTGAAAGGGAGAAAATAAGTTGAAGAATTAAAAAAAAAAATTAAAGCACCATATGAGGTGGGTGTTGACATCAACACCTACTTGTTTTTTTTTTGTATGGAAAGAGATTTACCATACAGGGCCCAGAGGCTAAGAAAATGAAGGCGGAAACAAATTCATTGCATACAATATGACTACGCACCTATGCTTTCTCCTGTAGCATTCGTGATTAATCTGCTCTGACTTCACTGTTCCGGAGCACAGCTTTACGTTGTTCTTTTCCTTGTGCATTTTAACTAGGATGGACTCTTCATCATCTTACTGATGTTCAACCAAATCAACATAAAAGCTAGAGATCAAAATGTTCGCCGTATTTTGATGCGTCAGATTTAGGTAAATAAAAATATTATTTTTAAATTCATTCCTAATCAAATTTTAATTAAAATATTAATTTCAATTTACACATATGAACAAATATACCCATCATAAAACATAATATAGAGAATTAATAAATATCGATCTTCAAAGAACAAGACTAATTACTCTTCATTCTTTATTTAACCTAACAACTAAGTTAATTAAGAAGAAACCAAATATATATATATATATATATATATATATATAGAGAGAGAGAGAGAGAGAGAGAGAAAATATAGGAGAAAAGACATGTAACTAGATAGAAATCCTTAAAAACATAATAATTATTAACTAGTAATTCTCTCAATTAATCATTATTCTAGCATTATGGGGCAATAAATTAGAATCACTTCATTTGCAATCTATAAATTCACTATCTTCTAGTTAAATTAGTGGATATATCATATCTCACCAATTCATTCAAAAGATGCATTATGCATTAAACTTAATCCTCAACAAATACCCCTATATTTTAGATGATATAAATTTGAAATTAGTCAATAACCCTACATTTTAGGTGAAATTAATCAATCTTTGATTACTGAAGTACTTACTCTTAACTTTCTTTTGCAATCTAGTTAAGAAATAATAAATATGAAATCAATTAAATTGCACTCACTTCTAACTTTGTTTTAAAAGTGAAATAGAAGGAAGAAACAATTAGTTAATTCATCAAATAAAGCAAGTAATCAAATATTAGAAATAATAACCAATTGATTAAAAAGTTAAAATCAATACAAAATCACAAATCCAAAAATATCCTCTAAATATAATTAAAACATTAATCTCATCATTATTCAAGAAAAAGAACATAGGAAAAAAATAAAACTCATAGACAAGCCATTTTCTTCTCCTATTGAAGACTTTTCTTAATGCAATGCTCCTCTTTGATGAATTCCTTCTTCAAAACTTGATTCTCCAATCAATTCTTGAATTAACCATATTTTGTTTGTGCTTTCCTTGTATTTATAGCTTTCTAGGTTGCAAAAAACATTCCATAAGAGTTTTGGGTCGTGCACAAGTCAGATACTAAAAGCCTTCTTGAGCAATTCCTAATTCTGATCAAAATCATACTTCACGCTAACATCCTCCAATCCAGGGTCGGCACCAGCTCTCCTCTGTCTATGCCCAAATCCTCTGTTTTCATCCTATTTTGCCCTGTTATTCCAGAATTAAGTTAGGGCTAGCTTATATACCTTGGGCCAATACTAGTTCAACATTGGAACGCTGCAATTAAGTTCTAAAGTCTCCAATTTCTACACAAAATTCAAAGAAAACCTTTCTACAACTAATTATTTTAATTTCATCAAAAAAAGTAAAGGAATTGATTAGCTATTATATCAAAAACCTCTCAAAATCACCTAAAATAGTTAGGAAAATATAGGTATATTTAGGCCATATAATATTTAATTCCTCATAATCTATCTCCTCCATATGTAGCGAGTTGTAATGCCCTACTATATACATAACCCCAAATAGGTCAAAGATGTCGCTCATCCTTAAAATTCGAAGTCTTTATAACGCACTAAAAAAAAAAAAAATTGAAGCTTAAATTTGAAACTAAAAATAAATTTATTACATCATCCAACTAAATGCATTATCTCCAAACATAAAAATAGCTCAATACATATATAATCCAAGCTAACCCCTTCAACTCTTGACCAAAACTCAAATTATCCTAAAATCATGATAAAAGAAACGTGTGAGATAAAAAATATTTATAAGTCATATATACATAACTCAGTTTTAAAAAAAATGATTATGCATGATTGCAATAAATTTGAGATAAATAACAAGTATGCCTTCAAATATTTCCATAATTAAACTTCTAGGAGAAATTTTCAAATACTCATAAATTAAGGTTTAATGAGTGTTCATAATATACATATTTTCTATATAAATTAGATTCTATTTGTTGTAAAATTAGCTTAAATGACTACTAATCCCCACATTTTAACATTGTGATAGGAATCGTTCAAGATACGAAAGCCACACCAAAGAAGGGAGAGAGAGGTGCAAGCCACCACTCATGGCTCTTTAGGTGAGATTCATTTTCAAGAGTGTGCAAGGAAGTTTTCAATGTCACCAAGCCAAAAAACTAAAGACCAAGATATATATGAAGAAATAGGTGCTAAAGGGAAGGTCAGTAGAAACTAAACTCACCCAATAACTTGTGTGGAAGGCCAAAGAATTGCAAAGGAAGGTTGAAGATAAGAAAAAGAACTAGACCTAACAAGGTAAACCAACGTCGGCTCAACCTTTGTTGTTGGCCAAATATTGGCAGAACACAGCTGGTGTCGACTGCTCTAGGTAAGCAAGCGCCAGATCACTTCGGGCAAACCCTATTTTGTTGTTTTTAATTTTTTTTGTTTTCAATTAAATTTTCAAAACTTTTATATTGTAATAGGGATATTTTAAGCTTTGTTAAGAGATGAATGGTTGAGATTTAATCTCTCATTTGCTAGGTTAAGATGACTATATATATGCCATTATAAAACCTTCATTTTTAGATTTTAGAGTTAAATGTTTTGATAGGAAACCAATTTCTCTAAAGAGAGAGTGTGTAAAAGTGATTCCCATTCATCAAGACCAAATCAAAATGCTTAGTCTCACCTTTGATCAATGTCTCTAAACTTTAAATGAATAATCTAAAACTTCTTTCTCTATTCTTGGGTGCTAGAAATTTGCCTAATATTCTTGATAGATTTAAGTTTGGGTGCCTTCTAATCCCATCCTTATTGTTCTAATCCCTTATAGATTAGGATATTGAGATGTTTTGAAGTAGGCTATGTTCACTAAATGCCATTGGATTAGTTGCATTTGTATCTAATTCTTTGTGAATGTGAATTTGGTAGGAAGCTTGGTGACCAACTCTAAGTTTTTGGTTCTTCAAGAATCAAGGTGCTTTCATGCTTATATCAAAGTGGTATCAGAGTAAGCTTGTGTTAATTATAATTAATATAACTTTCTTTGGGCAAAGGTACACGTTTCTTCAAAACTTGTTGGAAAATTTTCAATTTTCGTCACTTATTTTAATGCCATTTTTAAAAGTTCAAAACTCAAAATCATCCCATGAACTTAATGTAAAATTGATCTTATAGGTTGGTATAATGTTTGATTATGAGACTCTGCTTCATCATAGAGGTCAAGATAACGGAGAGGGAGGTGTGGTCATGCAAGGACAAGGGCCGGTGACGAAGACGGATGAAACTCATCTGAAAAGGAGGTCACCAGAGGATGGCCGACGTTGGCTCCAAGTAGCCAAACCGACGTCAGCCTCATTCTGCTCAACAACAGGTTCATCCGTTGTTCAACTGCCCGAAGACAGAACACAGTCGGCACCGGCTGTGATCCCAAACTAGCGCCAGCTGCACCCTGGGCAGCCATCGACTGTTCTGCGTTTTAATGCTTTTCTCCGGTTTTCTTCACTTTTAATTACTTGAAAAAACTTATTATGACCTTCAATTGTAATAGAACCTTAGGGATTACTTAGCTAGGGTTAGGGTAGTATAAATAGCACCTTTAGTGATTTGAAAACGCAATACACTTCACTTTAATTCAAATTTGAGAAGAGAATCTTAAGAGGCCCTAGCCTCCTTGTTCATCTTATTCAAGACCAAGCTAAAGGGTTAGTCCTCCTTTTGTAAGAGTCTATAAATCTTTTGGATAATCCAATGTTGTTTCTTTGAATGGGTCTTAGTTGTTTTGTTCTTCTAAGGTTTGTTTGAAATCCAATATTTGGGTGCCTATTTTGTATATTCTATTTGTTCTTGTTTGCCTTTGTTGCTTCAAGGATATTGGGGTGAGATTATAGTAGAACTTTCTACTCATCTTGAGAGTCTTTGAGGCTTTATTCTTCAAGGGTTTGAAAGAGTGTAGATAGTTATTTGATTTTCTCCTTTTTGGTCACAAGAATCTCTGTTTTTTTGTTCCTTTGAGTTGAGCTGAAACATAGCCAACAAAAACACCACAATACCAAGAAAAGCCACATATGAATTCATATCAAAGAGTTTGGTATTAGAGTAAGGAAAAACTTAATTCCCATCAAAGCTTGAAAGCAAGAAAAAGGAGCCTTACAAAGTGAAGAAAAAGAAAATAGAGAAAAATCCCGTCACTCAAAAAATTACTCTAAAAAGGTCTTGAAATTTTTGTTATATCTTGATTTTTCTGTTGGGAAATTGCTCCTTGATGTTGTTATAATCCTTGGAAACAAATTTATCTTATGATTGTAGTGAAATTTGGCTTGAATATGGGTGGAATTGTTGACTGTTCTTAAGTGACGAGATTACAGCCAATGTGTTTGATAAATGTTCTATGAGAGTGTTTTTTGCTATAGTTGGGAATTTTGATTCTTGATTTTCATTCCTTGGGATTTTGTGACTTAGCATATCACTCTATTATTGAATTTCATGTTCATTGAACTCAATTTTTCTATTGCACCTTTGTGATCATCTTGTTCTTCATCATTCTAGTTCTAGTTGTTCTTGTTTCTTTATTCTTGATAATTCTTATTTGTTTCTTGCTTAGGAGTATTTCTTTTGCATCTAGTGCTTGTTCTTGTGTTGATTGAGTCCACTTTTCTTGAAATTCTTGACTTAAAACTTATTTGCTTGAGGCGCCCAACAAGTGTTTGTTGAAATTCTCCTAAGACCCCCTAAGATCCCTAATTGAAAAATTCTTTTGATTTGTGTGATTCACTTAGCTGGACTAAATCTTCAACTATTAGGGAGAATTGGGATTGAACAAGAAGGCCTGAGTGTTGAGAAAAATGCAAGAGGGTGAGCCTATTATTAAAAGAGCCTAAGAGAGCAAAACACGAGCGTGGAGTGAACAACCTTGAGAGCCAACACACAAGGAAATGAAGTGAGGATCCATTTTTCTTTCTAATATCTTTGTGTTGTAGGTATAAGTAAACAAATATTCCATCACCATGGCCTATGATCAATAAATCTCTAGTCCTAACCCAAGTAGATCTAGTAGACCTCAAGAAGATCAAATTGATGCTAGGGTTTTGCATGAAGATTTGCAAGCCATGATGAGGACTATGCGAAGTGAGTTCCAAAACATGAAAAGGTAGTTGATAAATCATCTGGGATAATCTTCTACCGTTGCACAAAGGAGAGGTCAAGAGCGTTTTGAAGTGCCTAGCCCTAGGATGAGGGCATTCACTAGGCCACCACTTCAAACCCCAACACTACTAGCAAGGTGTCAATTGAGAAGGATGAAGTCCCTAAGCCATTCTAAACGGACTTCTACAAACCTAGAGAGGATTGGAAGCCAAGGGAGGATTGGAAACCTAGGGAAGGTTGGAACAAGGACAAGGGAGAAGCCATGGAGAGGCCATAAAGGAATAGGGATATCAAGTGTTTTAAGTGCCTTGGATATGGACATTCTTCCTATGAGTGTCCAAGCAAGAGAACGATGTATATTAATCCCTATGGTGAGGATTCTACCGACAAAGAAAAAGAGGAAGAAAGGTACCAAGGAAAACAAGAGGGAAATGGGAATGAGAAAAGTGATGAGGGGGAAATTGTTGTACAAGATGTTAAGCAAAAATAAGAAATTGAGAGGAAAGAAAAAGAGAAAAAGGGAAAAGAGTTGAGAGAGAGGATGAACAAACAAGTTCATTTGACAATCAATGATAGAAGTGAGCAATGACAAGAGAGGGGAGGTAAACGACGAGTAAATTTCTTTGCAAAAGAGAGTGAGGCCATAAAAGCTATAGAAGTTAAGGAACCGGTTATTCTTCCTTTATGCAAAGGTTCTTATGATTCTATTAATGATTTTTCATTGTCTTTGCCTAATGAAATTACAGCTGTTCCTCAAGAATTTGCAGTTGTTTTTCCCAAGAAGGTGGTCAACCGAACACTTACCCAATTCTTACGGACCATAATTAAGAAGAACTTGACCAATTGGGAGGAATGCTGGCCACACCTTAAATTTGTTTTTAAAAGGGTTTTTCACTCCAGCACTTTTTATTCTCCTTTCGAAATTGTGAATGGTTTTAATCCCCCAACTCATTTTGATTTGATTCCCTTGCTTGTAGGTGACCGAATGAACCTTGATGGAGTTAAGAAGGTGGCAATGGTGAAAGCATTCCATGTAGATGATGGCAATGATTCGAAGATGAATCCTTTTCAAAAAGGGGGAGATGATGAGACTCCACTTCATCATGGAAGTCAAGATAAAGGAGGGGGAGGTGTGGCCATGCAAAGGACAAGGGCCGGCGATGAAGACGGACGAAACTCGTTCGAAAAGGAGGCCACTAGAGGATGCGCCGGCCTCATTCTACTCAACAACAGGTTCATCCGTTGTTCGACCGCCCAAAGACAGAACACAGCCGGTGTTGGCTGTGATGCCTAAACCAGTGTCGGCTGCACCCTGGGCAGCCATCGACTGTTTCGCGTTTTAATGCTTTTCTCTGATTTTCTTCACTTTTAATTGCTTGTAAAGACTTATTATGACCCTAAACTGTAATAGAACCTTAGAGATTACTTAGCTAGGGTTAGGGTAGTGTAAATAGTACCTTTAGTGATTTGAAAACACAATACACTTCACTTTAATTCAAATTTGAGAAGAGAATCTTGAGAGGCCCTAGCCTCTTTGTTCATCTTGTTCAAGACCAAGCTAAAGGGTTAGTCCTCCTTTTGTAAGAGTTTATAAATCTTTTGGATAATCCAATGTTGTTTCTTTGAATGGGTCTTAATTGCTTTGTTCTTCTAAGGTTTGTTTGAAATCTAATATTTGGGTGTCTATTTTGTCTATTCTATTTGTTCTTATTTGCCTTTGTTGCTTCAAGGATATTAGGGTGAGATTATAGTAGAACTTTCTACTCATCTTGAAGGTCTTTGAGGCTTTGTTCTTCAAGGGTTTGAAAGAATGTAAGTAGTTATTTGGTTTTCTCCTTTTTGGTCACAAGAATCTCTGTTTTTTTGTTCCTTTGAGTTGAGCTGAAACAAAGCCAACAAAAACACCCATAACACCAAGAATTCGTATCATTTGAAGAACCATTTAGCATGAAAATTTGTTGATTTGAAGTTTAAACAAGTAGAAAACTCATCAAAATATTGCTACAATTTCATATTCCCGTAACTAGTTTTCTTGTAATCTTTGAGTTGAAAACTTCAATTTTTAGTTTGGGTTTATTGTAGAATTGAGCCTACATGATATATTGATGTTTGGGTAACAATTTGGTGTGATAATTTGTTGATTTGGGGCTTAAAACATAGCTAAATTTATTGAACAAAATTGAGTTACGAGCCACATATAAAGTGTTTGGTATATTGCTTCAAGGCCTTGTGATTGCTCATACATGACTTGTCAAAACTTCTATTCATGAAATACATTGTTTCCTAGTAGTGTAAATTGTTTTTAGTGAGATAAATCTTCTTGTAGCCATTAGAAATTTGTTTCTTTTTGAACTTATCTTATGCTTGGAAAGCAATTTTGTAACTTAAACTCCCACCACTACTTTTCTTGAGTTTGCAATATTTGAGAAATCATTGCCTGGAGTAAATCATTAATTGTCAAATTTATGTCTCTTGAGGCTGTGATAGCATCATTTTGCATAGAACTTGTTGATTTCATTTGATGTCTACCAAGTGTTTGATAAATTGCTTCTATGAGTCTTTTCTTTCTTATTATTTATAGCTGAGTTGACTTATCAAGTTAAGCTAGATACTTTGAATTGGGAAGAGTTAGGAAGAACTTGAGTGAGCAAATTTGAGGGTTGAAAAAGGCAAAAAGGTGAGCTTATCGTCATAAAAACTAAAGAATAGTTTAAACACAAGGGTTGAGTGACATTATTGTTGGATTTCGATAATGTAATATCAAATAATATGGAGTGGAAATTAAAATGAAATTCACGTAATAGGATCACTCGTATGTAATTAAATGGGTCAAGTGGAAGAGGAGAAAATTTCTATAATTTGAAAGATGTAGCTTCTAAAATTTTTCCTCTCGACAAAATTCCTTTGGAAATTCATTCAAGCCTTAAACCACCAAAATTCCAAGTATAGGAATTTCTTTAACGCAGTCCACCAGAAGAACGATACTCAAATTGGAGCAAAATTGTGCTAACAATTTTTAATTGCAGCTAGGGTATTTAATTTTGTTTGGAGAGAAGAAGGAAAGAGGCTTTGTGTTTTCGTGGGTTCTATGATGTCTCAACTAGTGCGGTGGTTTCCTATATATATAGAAAAAAACACTACCTTCATTAGACACATGTACAGAGCCTTTCGTTTCCTAATCCTTTTAGGAAACAATTGTTTAGCCTTTTTAATTATGGGCTCTTAGATTTAGAAATTGCAACTTGACCTTTAAATTATAACAAGTTTATAACTCACCTCAAAATGATTTAATAATTAAAATCCAACCCCAACAATTATACTCCCTCCATCCCATCTAAATTGATACTTTTTTACTTGGTACGATATTTTATGCAAAAGTAATAGTTGTATATAATAGTAATATAGTATGATAAAAATAAGAAATATGTGAGTTCCATAATATTTTTGTCAAATCTAAGTATATAAAAGCAATATATGCAGGATATATTGATTATTTTATAATATATAATATATTAAAAACTTTCCTTTTAAGAAAAGTGTCAATTCTTTTGCGACAGTAAAAAATAGTAAGTAGACCAATTTGGTGGGAACGAAGGGAGTAACACATTATAACTAGCATATAATAATTATTTCTTCTTAGAAATTAACCTCATAATATTATCATAGAATATTTCGAGTATCGATTCTCTATTATGTGTGACCTAGTAGGTTTTTTGGTCTATTAGTAGCAAAACTATGATTTAATTCTAATCACTACAGAATTAATAATCCATAATAATTAGAATTAACTTATTAATACTAATTAAGAATAGTTTATTAATTTTTCAATTAATAAATTTATATTTAGCAGATCATAAATAGCATCTAGTAATGCATCATGACTGCCTAAAAGTCTAAAAAGTCAAATAGCTTGACATGAATCTTTCAATAGAAAAATATTAGTGCAATAAACACCTTTCATCATACTATATCTCATTCAGTTTGGAATGTAGAATTAGTGCAAACTCTCTCTAGAATATAATTAATTCTAGCTTGAATTTATTAGTACTTGTTGTAGAATCTATTACTTAACATGTGTATCATTTGGAATTATTTCCAATATATAGTTGCCTTGCCAATAATTTCTTAAGTAATGATCTCCTATGAGTGGCTGTGAGATATATGCCCCTACTATTCAGAGTGATGAATTCTTTATTGATTCTCTCAACTACTTTTATTTACTTTATATTGTACCTAATATCCATTCTATAAATGGTCCCAATGAGATTCCAAAGATTAGAATCAAAGTATAACGCTTAATAAATAAAGTACCTTGGAGGTCTCAAATCTAAGGATACTTGCGCATTTGCTATGATAAGATTTTATCACTGGCACTAAATAATTATCTATGTGATTTTCTCATAGCTAGATTATCTAATGTACCTGTTTATGTAATAAGTATCTACATGTTAACTTTCAATATCACAATACCTACAGATGTGAAAACAACCTCTTGATCTAATCAAGAAGTCTAATATATGCTAGTCTTGGTACATTAATGATGTCCCGTCTCATTAATATTACGACTAGGGATGGTTTAAGTACAAGTACTGTATAGTGTAGTAGGAATTTCACATCGTAATCTCTATCATGATTTCCTTAATAGTGTATATTGTGCTAGGGACTTTAACTATCAGTTTTACACACACACACACACACACACACAATATATATGTGTGTGTGTGTGTGTGTGTGAAGGCTTAAGAAGGGAAAAACACAGAGCACGCAGCGAAAGCGAAAGTAAAAAAAAAAAATCTAGAAAATTTGAAGAACAGGGGAACCGAACAGAGCTGGTGCCAGTTGCACTTTGTACTGATTCTGAGATTAAAAAAAATTTACCTCTTTTCGTCATTCTAAGAATTGGCTGGACCAGAATGTATGCAACTAGGGTAGGTGCGCTGGTAGAAACCTCTGGTGCGATGCCTGCAAGCTTCCTACTCCGTCTTTGCATGTAGGTGAACGCCAAACTCTAGACCTTTCAGTATATGGCCTGCCTAATTCCATTTGGTGAATAACTAACAGAACTAAGGAATACTTTCTGGAGAGAGAAAGAAAGAGGCGTGTGGTTTTTTTTTCACAGAGAAGGGTCTATCAAAAAACAACGACGATTTCCAATCCTCTTGTTTAACCTAAATAAAACCTAGGTAAAACTGGACTGGGCCATTAGACTCTTAGTTTGTCCTTTTGGACTAAATTAATTATTCCAATTAGAACCAACTTAATGGCCCAACAAATAATTAATTTTCTTAGCCCAAATAAACTAGTCCAATTAACAAGCCTATATTAGTTTAGTCCCAGGCTAATCCTTAATTATTCAATCTGGGCCAAAACCTTGAATAATTAATTAACCCACCAAACTAATTTAATTAATTTTCTCTCTCCATGGACCTTTATTTTATTTTAGCTCAATAATTAAATCAGGCTACTTAAAAAAATAAATTTCATTTAATTTAAGATCAATTTCTTAGCCCGTATTTAGTGAGGACTCATGGTCTATACTGGGGACCAAAAGACAAACTGCCTTGGCTACTAAAATGACCAAAATACCCTTACTATATAAATAGCTGTATTTTGCATTTTAAATATTTTCTAATATCACTATAAGGAAATATTGACCCTAAGGACAATGCTGCGTTAGCAAAGTCTCCGACCTACAAGTCTAATGACTGAAATACTCCTCTATACATTGCCGTACATTTAGAGAGGAAGAAGTGTACTAACACATCTCTAAATGACATCTACCATCATTAGGCTTCTAGTCCAATGATCCACGACTTCCTAGATTGTTTCTGCTTTCTAAGGGAGCTACCCTAAAGCAAACATCTAAGTCATGTTTTCCAGGGCCCTGGATATTTAGATCATTCAGACAACCACAAGGGGTGGCATAGTATAGAAATTATCTTGTACAAGTTTGTTTTAACTAGCTAGTCACACATATCCAACATACAAGTATATTGGCCTTACGATAGAACCTCAACTATAACATATCAAAGTACATGCTTCCAGCTTCGTCAGACCACCAACTGATACTCAAGTCGTAGAGTACTAGTCTACGTTGTAGCAATAGTAGTCTAGGTTTCTACCATATAGTACTTTTAAGAAACCACTACTACATGTCCTGTTCTACGTATTCGAAATACGCTTATGTCATGAAGTGAGTGGACTACTCACTGGCTAAAAGTAAGCCATTCCCTATTTGGAATTCACAACATAATAACCTTGACATGATAAGATTACCATTCTCATCAATCAGTTAAGAATGAACGTTTATGTGTTAAGTAACCCGTGATCCATACCTTATTGTGAAAGACCTTCATTCACATGGACCACTTACTTAAACATAATGGGTCTTTTCCAAACGTAATTGTGTGCAAATAAAATATAAATTCACAAATAATTTCTGAAAATAAATTTTGTTATTAAAACATTTGATATTTACATCAGAAATCTAGTCTAAGAGGGCATATTTCCCAACAATCTCCCACTTGCACTCTAAGACTATGTAAGTCCATAGGTGCCCACCCCTATGGTGTTTAAGTATCTTTTGAAGACTCTCTCAGCCAAAGGCTTGGTGAATGGATCAGTTAGATTGTTCTCGGAGGCAATTTGTTCTGCCACGACTTCTCGTCTCTAGATGAAATTTCAGATCAAGTGGTACTTTCTCTCGATGTGCTTCCCCCTTTTTGTGGTTCTTGGGTTCTTTAGATTATGATACTGTAACACCCCACTACCTAGGCCTAACAGGGCCGGGGATGTCGCCTCATCCATAGGATAAGGGATCTTTATAACTAGGTCACACAAAAGAAAATAAAAACAACACTTTAAAATTGAACTTATTACAATCCAAAAATACTTGAACAAATCTAAAATAAATTGTTCGCTACCATTTCTCAAAACAACACATAAGAGAAATAACATAAAGTCTTCAAAGCATACTCAACAAATATAGCTATTCATCTCCACAGTAGGATTAACTTGAAAACATGGTATAAAAGGTGATGCGATAAAAATCTCAGTAAACCCGTGTGTGCTTTGAGTATTTCAGGTAAAACAGTTCATGTATGAAAAGTTGTAAAAATTTCATAAGAGAAAGTGTTGGCAAGCATTAAATAAATGTTAAAAATAAAGAGAGACATTTTTCTTTTCAAATCATACATGTGCACAATAAACACAACCACTTAAACAGGTAGCCATGGGTTACCACACTTTAGGCCCCACAACAATATAATGGTCAGAATGCCACACTTTGTGCAAATTGACAAAAGTTAGGTGTACGGCCTACCGGGTGATATACTTCTCCATCTCTACACCCAAATTTACCGGTTGTCCACTCTGGAAACACACAGTCCACTTGACTAAAACTTGCTAGCTAGGACGGCCTGACTAAGTAGTACTGTTGCTTCTCCAAGTTGAGTTCATCTTTTGGAGGTAGCCTCCTGCTAGAAGACTCGCTCTTGCTCTTCAAAACTAGTACTACTAGCCTACCTTTATTGAGTACTCAACATTGATTGTCCCACTTGGGAGAAAATTGATCACACAATGATTTTCTTTGAAATAGCAATTAAGGGTTTCCAAAATTCTTGTCGAAGTTAGGTTTTAGAAAGAGTTTAGTATTTTGTGTAAAACTGCTTGTTTAATTTTCAAATGATTTGCGTGACTGAATAAAAAAGGAAAAATAGTCCTTAATTGCCTTTACAAAATGAATGTCCATACACATTGCATTTGACTTGCCACCATAATTTGTTGTCTTCACAAAATTCCATACAGGAGCTTACCCGATTCTTTGCTTGCTTGAATTCAAAAATCTTCCAAGGCTGACCTAACCCTGCCTGGGGCAAACACAAGATATAAGGTTATACTTGAGCTATATTCGCTTACACAAATAATCCTAGTTCAACTAATTATAATCATGACCTTAATGTCCTAAGCTTTAAGGCTAGATAATAAAGAATTTTATAAAATAACCATAGCTTGATAAGTTAAAATAACTAAAGGTTATAAAATAATTACTAATAAGTTTTAGGTTCAAATAATAAATCTTAAGTGCTATTATTAATAAATAAACTAAGATTTGAACAGTGAATAATACTAAGCCCTTAAATAATATTAATAAATGATAATTTTTAAATAGTATTATTATAAATAAATAATAAATTACAATTAACTTTTAATTAATAGATAATAAATAATTGGTAATAAATAAAATAAATAAATTTTATTAAATTTTTTTATTAATGGGTAACAAATAAATTTTAATATAAATAATATTTATAAATATATAGGCCTACAAGGTCATTAATATTTTACTATTATTAAGATTTTATTATATATATATATATATATATATATATATATTATTTTTAATAAAAGATATCATTTATTTAACTATTAAATTATCACTATTTCATTTAATATACCATTTCCAAAACTTCCTAGAAATTTCGAAATCCTTAGAGAAAAATATAGTAATAATTTTAATCAAGGTAATAAAATTTGCTAATTAAAATGACCTAGGATCAACAAGATCATAATCATAAGTTTTCTATTGCTAACAAGAATTATGAACACATTCTCCAGCATCAAACAACAAACTAATCCATTCATGAATATAGGCTTAAATCCATACATACTATCACATGGCCAAATCTCTACTAAGCATAATCATAATCATGGCTTCAAAGGAGATAAGAACATAAAAAATCCTATTCACCAAAGGTGTCATAACATCTAGCATGCTTAAACAATCATAATTCTCTTAAGACATGATGATCATACATTGATTCTCAAGAAAATCCATATAGCTTAAACATGATCAATCATTCTCATGTCTTAATCTCAACCCCTTCATACATATGCATATACTCAATCCCCCATTCATATTCTATTTTCCTTATCTAAGAGACATGATTTCAGAATTAAAAAGAAGGTTTAAGGAGAAATACTTGATTGATGTTTACTTCGATGAAGATTCAAGAAGGTCCACGTGATTGAGGGTCTTGTATTGTCCATGAGAGAAGGAAAAACAGCCATAGTTGTAACCACCATTTCGGCCGAGAGAGAGAGAGAGAGAGAGAGAGAGAGAGAGAGAGAGAGAGAGAGAGAGAGAGAGAGAATTAGCATGATATGTTAAAGGTTGAATAGAAGAAGATGAACAAAAAAGTTATTCTTGGTTACCTTGATGATGTTCTTGAGACTTTAAGGAAAAAACTGGTTTTGACCCAAATGCCAATTTTTGTTTTTGAGATTTGATGTGATAAATTCTAGAAATGAACTCTAGGGAGTATGTAGGAGTATTCTAGAGTTTTTTTTAGAGAGGGATTGGAGGTGTTTATAGTGGTCTTTGGCTTGAAGAAAGGTAATGTGTGTTCTTGGTGTTCTTAGATAAAATGGAGAGAATTTGAGAAAGGTTGTGCATGAATTTCTGGAGAATGTTGGCTGAATAGTTTAGGGAATTCAGGGGTTTCGGTTTTCAGCTTAGAGAGGGAGAGAAAAATCTGATTGTTTGAAATTCAAATGGAGAGATTTGAGGAGTGGTGTGAGGTAGAAGATATGTTAATGGTGTTTGATTGTTGGACATTTCTTGGCGTTGCAATGGAGCCGGCTGGACTGCTATGTTTTGTTGAAATGAATGAAGATTGATGGAGCTTTAAGGTTGGCTGAAATTTTGAGCTCAATGGCAGAGGAATTTCTGGTTATGAAGCCTAGTACAAGAGTGTTTTCATGGAGCAAATACTGGAAATTTTGAAGTTCAAATGGAAGTTTGAATGGAGTGATCTTAGGAGATATTTGAGGTGTGGTTATGGAGTCCAAGTGTGCAAGGTAAGTGGAGGGGTTATTGGTGTTTAGTTCATGGCTGAACAAGGGTTAATTTATAGAGGTTTGAGGTTGGTTTTCGGCCAAGGCTTGAAGGGAACAAAGCTGGAAATTTTCTGGTTTCAAGGTGTTAATGGTTCGAAGGTTTGTTGCAATTTTTTTGTGCAGTTTTCTACAATATTCCAGCCCGATTTGTAGACGTTTTTGAGAGGTGTTTGAGGGTTCTTTAAGGCTAGTTTCCAGCCTTCTTTTTGGAAGAAAAGCAGAGGAATTTTTCTGATTTGATGATAGAAGAAAACAACTCCATTTCTAGGCTGCTATGCAGCGAAATCTGCCCAGAATTTTTCCTAATTTGTGTCGTTTTTTGCAGTCCGATTTTGCGCAGGAATTTCAGTTTTCAAGCTGAATAAATTGGTCATTTTTCTGGCAGCAAATGAGTAAGAAAGATGGTTGTGATTTTCGAATGTTAGGCTGCTCAGGAATCTGGAAAATTTTCAGATTTCTTTCATGAAGAATATGAACACTATGGAGTGGAGTTTGAAGGTTCAACCATGGAGATTCATTTCCCTTGGGAACCTTTCCTAACTCCTCTCATATTTTCAGTCAATTCTCCAACTTCTAAGATTTATTTTTGAAATTCAAAGACCAAGAATCATTGCTGAATTTTCTAGGATTAAAAACATGAATTTTGATAAATTTTAAACAAATTTAATTGGTGAAGAGGTTCGATAGAGGTAATAAAAGGGCAAGAATTCCTCTAGAATTCTTTTTAGGACATGATGATAGGATTAGGACATTCTCTTCATGTCTCTCCTAAGACAACATTCCTATCTTTAAAGAATGCAAGAAAACAAAAATTCAAACTTAACTAAGATAATCATGATAAAAACTTAAATAATGGGATTTGAACTCAAGACCTTAGAGATTAAATCACAAAGCTCTAACCACTTAACCACACTAGCTCTTATTCTTATTTTCTCACCCAAATATTCTTCTTATTTAATTCTCAAGCTATCCTCCTATTTTGACCTCAAGTAAAATTACCATTTTACCCTTCCTACTTAATAAGCATAACTAAGCCTTTTAACCTATAAATCATAATTCTAAAGCACATAAAATCATGTAAAAATATATATATCCATGCAAAATGATATGATATGCATCCCCACCCCCTTACTCTAGGGTTGACTTTAGGTGGCGTACATAAGACTTCCCACAACCGAAGTGTAAGGAATCCTAATCATTCTATCATTTTCTTCTTGAGACTTAGGACAGTTCCTTGAAGAAAATGACAACCTATGTCTGCAAGAAATTAGAGCTCCCTTGCATGAGTCCTTGCTATACCTGGCCAGCATCTTGTCAATGTATGCCGCTTGGGATAATCCTAACATTCTCTGCTTCCTATTTCTAAGTAGTCTAATCCCGAGAATGTAGCTGGTTTTTCCCAAGTCCTTCATACTGAATTGACTAGATAGCCAAACCTTTGTAGATGACAATGACCCTACATTATTTCCAATGAGTAGAATGTCATTCACATACAAGATAAGACAAACCACATTAATACCTTTAAGTTTCCTGTACACGCATGGTTCATTCTCATTTTGAATAAATCCATAAGACTTTACAGTTTCATCAAAAAGAATGTTCCATACTCTCGATGCCTGCTTAAGTCCATAAATGGACTTCTTAAGCTTGCAAACCATATGTTCTTGGTCTTCAGCAATAAAGCCTTCCGATTGGGACATTTAGATGTCTTTGCTAAGATGGCCATTTAAAAATATCGTCTTGACATCCATTTGCCATATCTCGTAGTCATAATGACATGCAAGGAGGATACGGATGGACTTAAGCATGGCTACCAGGGAAAAGGTCTTCTTATAATCGATTCCTTCTTTCTGAGAATACCCTTTCACCACAAGCCTAACTTTGAAGGTTTCCATCTTCCCATCTACTCCCCACTTTCTCTTGTATATCCACTTACACCCAATGTTCTTATCCCTTTAGGTGAAGCTACAAGATCCCAAACCTGATTGAAGTACATAGACTTAATCTTGGCTTTCATTGCTTTATCCTATAGATTTGTATCGGCATCAGTAATAGCCTCCTGGTATCTAGTGGGGTCTTGTTCTTGATGGTTGGAGACTAGCTCGAAAGCTTCTCCAGTCCATTTTTCTGGAACCCTAGACACTCTCCCACTACAATGAGGCTCCAATTGTATAGGCTCTTGAGGTTATGCCTCTTCTCGTTCCACAATCGGGTCAGAAGAAGTTGATTCTGAAGATAAATTCTCCTCCAGTTCCAACCTAATTAAACCTTTCGTGAAAGTACTCTGATCATCCTCTAAGTATCTAGCATTGGTACTAACTAGTACTTTCTGTTCCTTAGGATGATAAAAGTAACTACCCTTTGTCCCTTTTGGATATCCAACAAAATAGCATAATTTTGATCTTGGTTCCAACTTATCTCCCTTGATCAGTACATAAGTTGGACAATCCCATATCCTGAGATGATTCAGACTTGGCTTGTGGCCAGTCCACATCTCATAAGGAATTCTAGGTACTGACTTGGAAGACACCAAGTTCAGAATATATGCCGTTGTTTCCAGGGCATATCTCCAAAAAGACACTGGAAGAGTAGCATGAGACATCATGCTTCGGACCATTTCCATCAATGTCCTGTTCCTTCTCTCAGCTACTCCGTTCTGCTGAGGTGTCCCCGGCATAGAGAGCTGGGATACTATCCCATGATGTACTATATAGTCCTTGAATTCACCTAAGAGGCACTCTACACCACGATTTGATCATAAGATCTTGATCAATTTACCTGTCCAACGTTCCATTTTAGCCTTAAACTCTTTGAACTTGTCAAAAAAGTCAGACTTGCATCTCATCCGGTAAATAAAATTGAACCTCGTACAATCATCCGTGAAAGTGTTGAACTATTCAAAACCCCTTCTAGTTGGTGTAGATAAGGGATCACACACATCAGTGTGAACAAGACTCAACACTTCATTGGCTCTATCCTCTTTAGGGGTAAATAACTTTTTGGTCATCTTTCCTATCAGGCAGGATTCACTTTGAGGCCAATTTTCTAATCTCAATGAGCTTAAAGGCCCATCATGGATTAACTTCTGAATCCTGGTTGAGTTTATATGACCCAACCTTAGATGCCAAAGATAAGAGTTATTGACATTGGTCTTTCTCTTCCTTGTTAAACGTTCAGATTGAGCGTTATTTAATTGATTATTAATAGGGTTTAAGAAAAATAGATTTTCATACATATGCCCAGTACATAAAATTTTTTCATCTCTACTAATAGAAATACTAGAATAGAAAGATACAGAATATCCTTGATTTATTAGTTTCACATCCAAAATCAAATTTTGTCAAAATCCAGGTACATATAAAATATCTTTCAAAACCACTATTCTATTACAATAAAAAATAAGATCCAACTCTCCCATTGCAAGGGCCCAAACTTGTGCTCCATTTCTTACACGTAGTCCATGTTCGCCTTTCTGGAGTCTTCTGATCTTTCTAAACCCCTGCAAGGAGTTATAGATATGATCAGTAGCTCCTGAATCAACAATCCAAGTGAAAGTTAATCCAACCATTGATGTAGAGTCTAGATAGAAAACATTACCTTTGGGGTTCTTCTTGGCTTGAAGATCTGGACACTCCTATTTCCAGTGTCCCTTCAGTCCACATTTGAACCACTTGCCCTTGGGTTTGTCTTTGGGCTGGGTCTTGGAGTGGGCCGTTGCGTTCCCCTTCTTCTTCTTGAACTTCCTAGGCTTGGGCCCAGTTCTAGAAGATGAAGCCTTAACAATCATAGTCTTAGATTGTGGCTTCATGACCTTCTCTGCCATTTGGAGATCCTTCATTAACTCAGTTAAACTTATGTTTAACTTGTTCATGTTGTAATTTAACTTGAACTGAGTAAAGGAATCGGTAGAGATTCGAGAACCATGTCCACTTGGCTCTTGGGGTCAATGACAGTCCCTAAGATTTCTGCCTCCTCGAAAGCAGCAATCATCTTGAGCATATACTCTCTGACTGATGCTCCCTCAGCCATCTTAGTGTTAATGATAGTTCAAAGAGCCTCCAACCTTATGGGCCGACTCTTATATGCGAACATCGTAGCTAATGATTGAGTTATATCATACGCAGTGGCCATGTGCTCATGTTTGGATTGGAGCACATTAGACATGGAGGCCAACATGTAACAATGAGCCATCTCGTCGGCCTTCTTTCATGCCTTCTCAGCCTCACGCTCTTCGACGGTGGAACCTTCCCCAATAATAGGGTAGGTTTCGTAAAGGACATACTTATACTCTTCCGTTGTGAATATTATGTCCATGTTCCTCTTCCAGTCTACATAGTTTGGTCCCATTGGCCATTGGCTTATTCTCTCTGAGAATAATGGCTAATGGACTAAAAGAACCTCCCACAATTTCTGAAAAATTGAAAATAAAAGAAAAGAATTTAGTTTTTGAAAATAAAACAAATTTGTGCACTTTATCCTTATTATCAAAACTGATAATAATTAATTTGGCTCTCAGGAAAACTGACATAGCTTCTTGGAAAGACTAACAGTTCCCTAAGTTAAGTGTGTTAACCACCATAAATTAATTTCTCTTCTAGGTAATGATCTAGAAGATACCTCCATCGAGGGGATGACTGTTTCCTCTCATTTCTTATGGACATACCTCGCACTATGACCTCCAACGAGGGGCTGGCCGATCATAGTATGTGCCCCAGATTATTAATTACATCCCTCCATTAGATCTAGATTCTTGTGGTATCCCCATCCTATACGGGTTCACTCCCAAGGTGATGTGAGGGGACCTACGATCTTTAATGAGGGTTGTGATGAAAGCCGTGGGGCTGTTGGAACCCCTCTCTCACTTAGTCTTTTAAAACAAGGATTTTCTGAAAAATATCTTTTTGAAAATTTCCATTAAGTTTTCCTTTTAACTCAAAAATAAAATGTCTAAATCCATTAAAATCTCTATATCAAGGTTTATATCCTTTGAGAGATTTTTCGATGGACTAATTTTATTCAAGTTAAAAAAACTTAATGATTTCAAAAATTTTCCAATTAAAATTTTCTAGAAACTTTGGTCTCAAGTTTATTTGACAAAATAATTTTTCTTTGTGCTAAAATAAAACAAAATGGCATTCTATTTTAATTTATAAAAATATCTAAATTCAATATATTTTCTATGTCAAGGATTAAATCATTTGAGAAAATATCTAAGGATTAATTTTTGTTCAAGTTAAAATAACCATTTAATTTGTAGAAAAATATTTTCCTTGTCAAAAATATTCCCAAAGACTTTGGTCTTTGAGAGACCGTGCACATAGGTACTTAAAAAAAATAGCATGTTGGAAAACAGCAGACATTTTCATGCTTTTCTACTTTTTAAACCTAAGTGCCCAGATAATAGAATTAAACACATTAATTAATTAATGGTCTTGTTTAATCCTAAAATTCCTTACTAATATTTTTCATGCAAAATATTCCATGAATATTAACTATTGCAAAATATTAACTTCGCCTGGTATGGACCCTAAAATAAAAAGGAAACCGTAAGAAAAATTACAAGGAAAAAATAAAAAATTTCTCCTTGGTCCACTGCACCCACCACACTAGATCAAGCACCTATTTGCATTGTGGTCCATTGCACCTGCCGCACAGAATCAAGACCTATGGGTGACCTTAAATCAGAAGCAAGTCCAGACCCTAGCCGACGCCGGTTCGGGCGGCCTAGTCGGCACAGGTTTCGGTCTGGATGAGTTCTTTTGCAATTTTTTTTTTTTTGCGATTTTCTTCTGTGAATTTTCTCTGTTTTTCTGTGCAACTTCTGGTACCATTGGCTCTTCGATTTCAATCTCAATACAATGAAATCAACCAAACCAACAATCGCCTATACCCTTTAATATCGGGCTTACACGATTTGCTATGAAAAACAGTAAATTGCAAATCTCCTATACCTCCATCAAAGAGGTTTAACAAGAGAATCTATATATACCAAAACAACGAAGGATCACTGTTTAATAACACATATGTGTCCAGTTTTATTCAACTAGATGCATGCTCCCTATATTTTCAAAAAACCTTAATACTCTGATACAAATTGAAGGCTTAAGAAGGGAAAAATACAGAGCACGCAGCGGAAGCGAAAGCAAAAAAAAAAAAAAAAAAAAAAAAAGGAAAAACTGAAGAACAGGGGAACCGAACAGAGCCGGCGCCAGTTGCACTCTGTACTGATTCCGAGGTTGAAAAAAATTTACCTTTTTTCCTCGTTCTAAGAATTGGCTGAATCGGAAGTGTGCAACCGGGGTAGGTGCACTGGTAGAAACCTCTGGTGCGATGCCTGCAAGCCTCCTACTCCGTCTTTGCATGTAGGTGAATGCCAAACTCTCGTTCTTTCAGTATATGACCTGCCTAATTCCATTTGGTGAACAACTAACAAAACTAAGGAATACTTTCTAGAGAGAGAGAGAGAGACGTGTGGTTTTTTTTTTCATAGAGAAGAGTCTGTCAAAAAACAACGATGATTTCCATCCTCCTGTTTAACCTAAATAAAACCCTAGGTAAAATTGGACTGGGCCATTGGACTCTTAGTTTGACCTTTGGGACTAAATTAATTATTCTAATTAGAACCAACTTAATGGCCCAACAAATAATTAATTTTCCCAGTTCAAATAAACTAGTCAAATTAACAAGCCTATATTAGTTTAGTCCCAGGTTAGTCCCTAATTATTCAAACTGGGCCAAAGCCCTGAATAATTAATTAACCCACCAAACTAATTTAATTAATTCTCTCTCTCCATGGCCCTTTATTTTATTCTAACTCAATAATTAAATCAGGCTACTTAAATAAAATAAATTTCATTTAATTTAAGATCAATTCTTTAACCCGTATTTAGTGAGGACTCATGGTCTATACTAGGGACCAAAAGACAAACCGCCTTGGCTACTAAAATGACCAAAATACCCTTGCCATATAAATAGCTGTATTTTGCATTTTAAATATTTTCTAATATCACTATAAGAAAATATTGACCCTAAGGACAATGCCGTGTTAGCAAAGTCTCTGACCTACAGGTGTAATGACTGAAATACTCATCTGTACATCGCCGTACATTTAGAGAGGAAGAAGTGTACTAACACCTCTCTAAATGACATATACCATCCTTAGGCTTCTAGTCCAATGATCCACGACATCCTGGATTGTTTTCGCTTTCCAAGGGAGCTACCCTAAAGCAAACATCTAAGTTATATTTCCCAGGGCCCTGGATATTTAGATCATTCAGACAATCACAAGAGGTCACATAGTATAGAAACTATCTTGTACAAGTCTGTCTTAACTAACTAGTCACACATACCTAACATGTAAGTATATTGGCCTTATAATAGAACCTCAACTATAGCATATCAAAGTACATGCTTCCAGCTTCGTCAGACCACCAACTCATACTCATGTCGTAGAGTACTAGTCCACGCTGTAGCAGTAGTAGTCTAGGTTTCTACCATATAGTACTTTTAAGAAATCACTACTATAGGTCCTATTCTATGTATTTAAAATACGCTTATGTCATGAAGTGAGTGGACTACTCACTGGCTAAAGGTAAGCCATTCCCCATTCGGAATTTACAATATAATAACCTTGACATGATGAGATTCTCATTCTCATCAATCAGTTAAGAACGAACGTTTATGTGTTATGTAACCCGTGATCCATACCTTACTATGAAAGACCTTCATTCACATGGACCACTTACTTAAACACAATGGGTCTTTTCCAAATGTAATTGTGCACAAATAAAATATAAATTCACAAATAATTTTTGAAAATAAATTCTTTTATTAAAATATTCGATATTTACATCAGAAACCTAGTATAAGAGGGTATATTTTCCAATAATATATATATATATATATATGAAATAAAGAAATTGAAAGATGAAGAATGCTATAATTAAATAAATATGTAAAATACATGGTACAGATGGATTGGTCCTAATACATAGTGTAGTAGGAATCCTATATCATGATTTCCTTAACAGTGTACATTGTGCTAGGGACTTTATTTATCAGTTTTATACACATACATATATGAAACAAAGAAGCTGAAAGATAAAGAATGCCATAATTAAATAAATTTGCAAAATACATGGTAAAAATGGATTAGTTCTAAGGTATAACTCTAACAATCTCTCACTTACACTAGGCCCAATCATTCATGTATCGAATACCAAATGATTGAACATGACTACCATGTTTCTTTTAGGGTGATGCTTTAGTAAGTGGATCAGTAATGTTCTGATCAGTGAGAAATCTCTCTATCTTTGCATCTTTCTTATCAATAATTTCACGAATAAAGTGATAGCGCCTAAGTACATACTTGGATCATTAATGAGATCGTGGTTCCTTTACTTGTGTAATGACTCCATTGTTATCATAATACAGGGGTATTGGATCAACAAGACTTAGTACGACTCGTAGTTCCGTTATGAACTTCTTCATCCAGACCGCCTCTTGAGCTACTTTAGAAGTCGCTATATACTCAGCTTCAGTAGTTGAGTCGACAGTTGTCTGTTGTTTGAAACTTTTCCAACTAACTGCCCTGTTAGCCATAAAGGCGTTCTCCTGTGTTTTGACTTATAACAAACATTGATGAGGACCAACTTGTGTGATCTACATGTTATAGAACATGTTTAACCTTAATTCTTCCAAGGAGTACAAATAGGATTGCTAAGCAACTCTTGAAATAATAGAATTTGAGAATGGGAAATCAAGAAGAAGATCAAGTTTAAGAGATTGCATACCAAGTATTCGTTATGGAAGAATCTTAGATTCGGAATCTTTGTTAAGGTATTTCTCTGTGTAAATTCCCGTGTCTTCTTTATTTTATGATTCAGTTTAATTCTATCTTGAAGCACTAAAACAAAAACATTTCAAAGTTTTAAATCATCATAATTTTGGATTGAGTGATTTAGGTGAACTTATATCCAAAAGCTTCGTCGAAAATCCTGTGAACAGTATCAAATCGATTCTACCTAAAAAGTACCATTTTGGACTTACCTTTTGGATGCACCATCATCCAAAACTTGAGTCCAAAACTCTGGCAAATCTGATAGCGAAAACTAACTTTTTTCTAGCCGTTAAAACTTTACTTTATGCCTCTATAAAAGGCTTCAAAACTCAATTTGAAAGTAGATTTTTGTCCTATCCTTCTAAGAAACACTCTTTCTCTATAGAAAACAAAAATCTCCTTTTTCGTAGTGCTTCAAAGTGAAATCAAATTGTGTAAAAAAGGTAAAGATTGTTTGAGCTCATTTATCTTGTATATATGCTCAAAAGAGTGGGCATTTTTTTTTTATTTCTTCAATTATGTTGGTGTATCAAGGTTGTGGTGTAAAACTAATTTGGGGGTGAACCTTGATTTGTTGGTTGATTGAAAGGTTTTGGATAAAACCAAATGTGGTGATCCTCTTTTGTATTTAGTACAGATTGATACCAGTGAGTTGGGTGAATGAAATCTGGTTGAAAATCCTTAAATGTGAGCTTAAGGTAGTGGATGTAGATCTTGGTAGATCGAACCACTATAAATCTTGTGTTGTCTCTCTCTGCATTTATTTTCAAGCAGCTGCCATCATCTTTGAACCCCATTTTTTTTGCTCCTTAAAAGAAATCTTTATTACACTCACCAACTCATTTTTCCTCCAGCATTAATTGCATCGAGCATCTTACCTTATTCAGGGCATAGGAAAGTCTTAAGTCATTTTGAGAAGCTCTCATTCTTGCAAGTTCCTTTGGTCTAAAATTTGAAGGAGCTCTTTCCCCAAAATAGAATTTTTTGAGCATTTTAAATTTGACAAATAATTTATTCACCCCCTCTAAGGTTTTTCATTTGGTATCTAAGCTTGGTCTACTCTATTTTCGGTCTAACAATTATGTAGAAAAGATCTTCATGGCAAACTCATTAGCTCTTTCGTATGTTGAAGGGTTCTCAACAAATCGACCCCCTTTGTTCAACAGAAACAATTATACATTCTAGAAAAATAGAATGAGGATCTATGTTTGTTCAATTAATTTTAAGTTGTGGAATTTGATTGAAAATAGGCCATTTATCCCGTCAAAATTTGTTGATGGCAAAATAAAGTGATGAATTTAATACTGAAGACAATGCCAAAATAATATTTTACTCTCAAGCAATGAACATTTTGTGCTATGCACTTGATGTCATTGAATATAACCGAGTTAGTGGCTTTGATTCAGCCGATAATATGTGGAGATTACTTGAAGTCACCCATGAGAGGACCAACTAAGTAAAGGAATCTAAGTTGGGACTTTTAATTCATGACTATGAATTGTTCACGATGAAGCTAAACAAAAGCATAACCGATATGTTTACCAGATTTACAAATATTACTAATGGACTTAAAGCCTATAGGAAAGTCTATTCCCTTGGTGAACAAAATTGAAAAATTCTGGATGCATTGCCTAAAAGCTGGCAACCGAAAGCTCTAGCTGTGGAAGAATCTAAGGATTTAAAATCCTTACCAATTGAAGAGCTAATTGGCTCTCTCCTAACACATGAAATAAAACTCAAGAGGTTTTAAAAATCTAATGACTAAGATAAAGGAAAAAGGGGAGTAGCACTGAAAGCTACAAATGAGGAACCTGAAACCAGTCAATCGGATAGTGGTGATGAGAATGAAGTAGACATTGAAGAACTAACCATGACTGTGAAGAAATTCAGAAGAATGTTCAACAAAGAAAACTTTAAAAGAGAAAGGAAGTTCGTGAAAGAAAAAGGGATAGATCTCTTCATTTAAACCTCAATGCTATGAGTGCAAGAGCACGAAATATTTCATTGCTGATTGCCCAATAGCTAAAGAAAAAGAAGGTAGAATACTTAAAAAGAAGAAGAAGGATCTGAAACTAAAGAAGGGCAAAAAACTAATAGGAACTTGGGACCAAAATGAGTCCAAGTCCAAGGTAGATGAAGATTCTGAAAATGAAACTGCCAACATATGTTTCATGGCAATGAAAAATGAGGTAAATTCTACTACCACTAATTTGATATCTGATTTACATAATTCTGATCATGAAAAGTATGATGATCCAAATGAATTACTAATTGACATGTTCTATGAACTGAAAAAGTTGTCTAGAAGAAATAAACAAATGAAAATAAAAATTGATTGTTTGTTAGATGAGAATGTAAAGTTGTTTGATGAGAATAAAGTCTCTCTTGAGTTATGTGTGCAATTATGGAAAATGATGTTATCATCACTGCCCTACATCACGTGTCTCTAGAAAATGAATGTCTACGTGATAAAATTCATTCTTTTGAAAGTATGGTTAGCAATTTTGATGATATGAAAAATAGAGTTAATGATCTCACTATATGCATTGAAAAGTTTACAAATGGCAAAAACAACCTTGAAAATTTGCTTGGTGCTTAACACATAACTGGAAACTGAAATGGCCTAGGTTATAGGAATGAGACCAAAGCCAAAAATCACACATCTCACTTTGTAAAAGCAGCCTCATCATATATAACACACAAGTCATGCATATATTGTGAAAAATTTAGACATAAAGCATCTGAGTGTCATATTAAGAAGAAAGTTGAAACCGGTGCAAAAACAGTTTGAAAAATTAGAGGAACCACTACTAATCCCCACGGACCCAAGAAAATGTGGGTACTAAAAATCACTCTCCCTTGTCTTGTATAGGTACCTTCATTGGAGAAAATGAGCTTCACAAAGTGGTTTTTGGACAGCAGATGTTTAAGACATATGACTAGAAATGTAGCTCTATTAGAAGATGTGCAAACTACAAATGATGGATTCATTACCTTTGGAGACAAAAATAAAGGAAATATTCTTAGCATAGGTAATATTGGTAAATGATCTTCAACCATTATAAAACAAGTGTTATTAATTGATGAGTTAAAATATAACTTACTTAGCATTAGCAAATTATGTGACAATGGTTGCAAAGTTATTTTTAAGAAAGATTCATGTTTTATTATGGATAGCTCAAATAATGAAACAATCTTTGTTGCTAACTGTGTTGGAAATGGTTATGTATTCTATCTAAATGATCCTATAGCTCATGGTATTAGATGTCTGTTCGTGCATGACAATGATGGCTATCTTTGGCATAGAAGATTAAGCCATGTATATTTTGATTTGCTGAACAAATTATCCTCAAAAGAGCTTGTTAGGGGATTGCCTAAAATGAAGTCTGATAAAAGCAAAATTTGTGATGTAAGCCAATTTAGAAAATAAATCAAAACTTATTTCAAACCCAAGAAAATGATTTCTGCCACAAAACCTCTAGAATTAATTCATATGGATTTGTTTAGACCAATGAGGACCACTAGCCTTAGTAGTAAGAGGTTTGCTTATGTGTTAGTAGATGACTTCTCATGATTTACTTGGACCTTATTTCTTGGTAAAAAAGATGAAGCATTTTCTGAATTTTCAAAATTGTTCAAGTGTGTCCAAAACTTTATTGGATGCAAACTGATTTCTATTAGAAGTGAGAGTTGAAGAGAATTTTGCAACAGTGAGTTTACACACTTTTGTGATGAAAATGGAGTCTTTCACAACTTTTCAGCTTCTAAAACTCCTAAATAAAATGGTGTTATTGAGAGAAAAAATTGAACTTTACAAAAAATGGCTAGATTCATGATCTATGAAAACTCTCTTCTAAAATACTTTTGGGCTGAAGCTGTAAATACAGCATGCTATATTATAAATCAAGTGATGTTGAGACCTTTCTAAGAAAAACACCCTTTGAGCTTATGTTTGACAAAACTCCATCAATTTCCTATTTCATAGTATTTGGCTACAAATTTTTTGTTCTTAATACCCAAGACAACCTTGGAAAATTTGATAGCAAGTCTAATGAGGCTATATTCCTTGGATACTCTTTCAATAAAAAGGCATATAGAGTGTACAATAAGAGAACTCTATGTGTGGAAGAATCCGTCCATGTTGTCTTTGATGAATATAACATCTATACTTTAAGAAAAGATAATGATGATGTAGGAAGTTCAAAAGAAAGAGGGAAAGAATAGCACAAAGCACCATTGTTGGACACTCATGCCAAAGAAGAGGAATTTGAAGAACAATAAGCTAAACAAGGCAAGCAAGAAACTGAAGAACTCATGGATCAGGGATTACTAAGAGATTAGAAGTACAAAACCGGTCATCTAAAAGAGCAAATTATTGGTGATCCTAACTGTGGAGTTAAGATTAGACGGTATTTCATAGATAATTTTGCTCTACTCTCTAGCATAGAACCTAACTGCATTGATGTAGCCTTGCATGATGAATTTTGGATAATTGCTATGCAAGAAGAGCTAAACCAATTTGAGAGAAATCAAGTTTGGAAACTTGTCCCTAGACCACTTGATCACCCGGTTATAAGTATCAAGTGGGTCTTTAGAAACATACTTGATGAAATGGAGTGGTCAATAGAAATAAAGCTAGACTCGTTGCCCAAGAATTCAATCAAAAAGAGGGCATTGATTATGATTAACTGTTTGCTCCTGTTGCTAGACTAAAATCCATAATAATGCTTTTTGCCTTTGCATCATATTAGTACTGTGTCCTAGAGGCAATCACTTGTACCATGTATATTGCATAATAGTTAACATAAGAGGCATTCTTTAACTTTCAATTTGGTTGTTATATCTTAATATGCGTATAAACTATTTGATAAAGTCCCTAGTACAACACAATATTAAGAAAATCATGATAGAGATCATAATGTGAGATTCCTACTACACTATGTAGTGTTTGTGCTTGAATAATCCCTAGTCATAGTATTAATGAGACGAGACATTATTAATACACCAAGACTAGCACATGTTATATCCCTTGATTGGGTCAAGCGGTGGTTCTCATAACTGTGAGTATTGTGATACTCAGGATTAATATATGAAAACTTGTTATATGAACAAGTTCATTGGATGACCTAGCTATGAGATAATCACTTGGATAGCTATTGAGTGTTAGTGATAGAATCTCATTATAGCAAGTGTGCAAGTATCCTTAGACTTGAGATCTCCAAGGTATTTTGTTTATCGAACGTTGTACTTTGATTCTAATCTTTGGAGTTTTACAAGGACTGCCTATGAGATGGATATTGGGTATAATGTAAAGTAAACGAAAGTAGCTGAGAGGGTCAATAAAGGATTCACCACTCCTAATAGTAGAAGAGTATATCTCAGGGCCACTTGTAGATATCATTACTTATAAAGTCCTTGGCCAAGGCTACTATGTATTGGAAATAGTTCCAAATTTGATACACATATCAAGTAATGGATTTCTTGAACATGTATTAATATTCGGGCTGGAATTAATAATATTCTAGATGGAGTTGGTACTAATTCCATGCTTTAGATCGAATAAGATATAGTATGGTGTAAGGAGTTTATTGCACTGGTTATTTGCTGTTGAAAGGTTCATGTCAAGCTACTTGACTTTTTGGACTTTTCGGTGATCAAGAGTCATTGCTAGATGTTGCTCTTGATCTGGTAAATATGAATTTATTAATTAGAGAATTAATAAATTAATTCTATATTTTATTTAGGATTATTAATTCTAATGTTGTTAAATTTAATTCATATTATGCTACCAATAAGACCAGGAAACCTAATGGGTCATACATAATAAAGGTTTGAATGCTCTTGGATTGTAGTGGTGCGATTGGACAATCAAAATAGAGGGAATTGGTGCTTAGGTTGGCACAAGAAAAATCTTATTTTCTGCTATATAAGGTAATCTTTGTTTCCTTCCTCTATTCCCATTTTAATTGCAAACACGTGATCCTTGGGCATGGATTTCATGATTATTTTCGCTGCGTTCTTATTTGATAAGCATGATGAAATCCCAATAGTGGTATCAGAGACATCGTGTTTGTTTTTTAATGGGTCTTTAATTGATTTAAAATCGTTTCTGAGCATGTAACTGTATGATCATAACTATTGTATGTCTAGTGCTTTGTGTGGTGTGTCTAGGTTTTCTGGTTTGAAGAGTCTTTGGGTCATTGAAAAATGGTTACGAAGTTGTTTCCTTGAGGGTTTATTTTTTTGCGTTAGAATCTTCATGCAATCAAGCTTTTGATTCAACAATTTGGATTGTTGTTTAAATTGTGATGTAGATTACAGTTGGTTTTTAATATTGATTAACAATACTTGATATCAAGATTGTTTTAAACGGTTGAAAAACATGTTGTTGTTCATAAAAAATTTATAGAAGAAGACGAACAGTGGTATTTTTCTGCCTCCAGAGCATACCTGATGCTAGGTGAGTTCGACCCACCTGGCACCGGGTGCATTCTATTCTTCTCCTATTTTATGTGCTAGCTGCGTGCCTTCAGAGCAAACTTGGCATCGGGTACGTTCGACCCACCTGGTGCCAGGTGCATTCTATTCTTGCACTGATTTATATTAAAAGATAATAATAAGTTTTTTTTTTATCTTTTCTAATTTTGAGAATAGGTTCTAATAATGATTAGAATTTATTTGAAACAAATGATTTTGGATAAAAATATTTTCAAAATTATATGTAGGACCCACAATTCTCTAAAATTTAATTTCGACCTAGAACTTTTCAAAATTTGATTGTGGACCCAAATTTCTCCAAAATACTAATTTTAGATGATTGTGCATTGGATGTATTTTAAGTATGTTTTATTGGCATGGCGGATGGTTATGGACTAAGACCAAATTTATCTGTTCATGCATCTTTATCACTTTGTTTTAATTAAATAGGGCATGTGCGTCCTGCCTTAAATGAAATTCTTGTATAATTCTCTTCTCATCTAACTCCCCTTGAATGTAACTTGAGATTTCTTTCTTTAGGAAATTATGTGATTAGTTGATATTGTTAGTGTTGTGCCCTAGAGGCAATCACTTGTACATTGTATATGACACATTATTTTAATAAAAGGCATTATTTATCTTACAGTTTCTTTGTTTACTTTTAAGTAATATAACTGTTCGATAAAGTCTCTAGTACAACACTGTGTTAAGGAAGTCATGATAGAGATCATGATATGAGATTCCTACTACACTGTACAGTGTTAGTACTTAAATAGTCCATAGTCATAGTATTAATGAGCCATGACATCATTAATGCATTAAGACTAGCATGTGTTAGACTTCCTGATTTGATCAGGTGGTTGTTCTCATATCCGCGAGTATTGAGATACTTAAAGTTAACACATGGATGCTTGTTAATGGAACAAGTTCATTGGATGACCTAGCTATGAGATAATCACATGGATAACTATTTAGTGCTAGTGATATAATCTCAATATAGTAAATGTGCAAGTATCCTTAGACTTGAGATCTCTAAGATACTTTGTTTGCTGAGTATTGTATTTTGATTCCAATCTCTGGAGCTTGATTGAGGGCCGCCTATAGGATGGATATTAGGTACATTGTGAGGTAAATGAAAGTAGTTGAGAGGGTCAATAAAAGATTCACCACTTCTAATAGTAGAGGCGAATATCTCATAGCCACTTGTAGGAATTACTACTTGAGAAGTCCTTGGCCGAGGCGATTGTGTATTGGAAATAGTTCCAATTAATACACATCTAGAGTAGTGGGTTCTTGGTACAAGTACTATTGTATTCAGGCCAGAAGTAATTCTGGAAGGAGTTGGCACTAATTTCGTACTCCAAACCGAATGAGATATTGTATGGTGAAAGGAGTTAATTGCATTGTAGTTTGTTATTGAAGGGTTCATGTCAAGCCACTTAACTTCCTAGACTCTTGGGTGGTCGTGATGTGTTGCTAGATACTGCTCATGATCTGGGAATATGGATTTATTAATTGATGAATTAATAAACCAATCTTGATTAGAATCAATATGATTAATTTTATTTAATTATGGATTATAAATCTCAAAGACGTTTGGATTAATTCATGTTCGCTACCAATTGACTAGAAAACCTAATAGGTCACACACAGTAGAGGATTATATACTCAAAATGTTATTTGATAACATAGTAGGGTTAATTGTGAGAAAGAGAAGTTATTGTGGATAAATTATAATTAGTTATAATTTATGGTCTAAATTGTAATTGTGAGAACTTGATGTTTCCAATTACAATTAGGAAATTCTAATTGTTTTAGGATTTTAGTTTTTTCAGTGAATTTTTCAGTTTATATGATGATATAACCGAAACCCTAGGAGGGTGATTCACACAAAAATAGCAGCCGCCAAAAACTCTCTTCTCTTCTCTCCTATTTTGCTGAAAACAAGAAGAGCCGCCATCATTTTCTGCTAGCTCAGGAAATTTTGGTGCTTGAATGTTCCTTTGTGTGGATTTCTATTAGAGATAATCACACACTGTGATTATAGTGGGTGGACGTTCAACTCTCGTGGAGTTTGATCAAGAGGATTGCTGGATCACGCCTCAACTTGAAGAAGAAAATTTTTGTTTTTTAGACGATCATAGAAAGGTAAAAAGCTATTACCTTTGATCTCTTTATATCTTGTTTTCCACACATATGCGGATCCTGAGATGGTATCTCGTTTTATTCTTCCACTGCGCCATATACGATATGGATATGAGATACCCAACAGATATATGTTAGATTGAGGTAGACTTTTATTTACAAGATTTTGAAGACGTCAATCAAGACAAAGCAAGATGGTAAGACATTCTACTTAAATCATGCATGAAGACATAGGGTTGACCATATTAATTTCCTTAATAGCTCGAGAAAATTAATTTAGAGAGTCCATAACCATGCCACGTAATTGTTTATTACCATGTTTATCAATTTATGCTGCTTATTGATAAATTGTATGCATGCTAAATGATGAGACAATTAGAAGGAGTAAATCCCTCAAATAATATTAAATCGAATGCCTTCTATTAATATAGTAAGAACGAGAGCTTTTTTTTGAGACCAGGTTGTTGGGCATACCTAAGCCTACTTGATATTGAGTATGTTCAAGCTATGGAATTTAATTCCTGATTAATGGGTTGGGTTTAAAAAAAAATTCTTTATCCCGGTTAGGCAAACCTATGTATAAAGAATATTAGAGGCAAGGTTAAGATAGTATTAAATACTTTAATGATTAAAAGATGTTAATTACCCAATAGTAAAATAGTTACATTTGATGTAATTGGTATTGGATACCAACCACTGAACTTAAGAGTGACTTGTTGGGCTAACCTAAGGTCATTCTTAAGGAATTTAGATACTAGTCCACTAGAAAAGGTTCTAATGGGCTCTCCCGAGTCAATAGTGTAGGATTTCTAAATTAACTAAACAGATTAAATGCAGCGGAAAATAGCAAGAAATCCAAGCCATGGATCACGGGTTTGCAGTAGAAACGGGAAAAAGAGAAGATCACGCTTATTACCTCTTGAAGTCGGAATTTTTGAATTTTTCTTGTTCTAAGAATGCAGGCGCGATCCAGACCACAAAACCGGTTCACAGCAGCTCAACTGAAGTCCAAGAAAGAACTCCCTCTAATGATAATCCACACAAGGTCGAACGCTCACAATCTCACAATTCTATGCTAGTAGAATTTAGGAGGCTAGGGTTTGATCAAGAGAGAGGCAGAGAAACGGTTTCTCTGTTATTGAGTGAATAGTCTGTGTCTCTTACCCAAAGGAAACCGTTTCCTTATATTTATAGATTTATAATTACCGTAAATTGTAACTTAGTCCTTCAACGTCCAATTGTCAACAAATTGGTCCTTGAAATTTACTTAATTACAATTAGGTCCCATGAATTATAACAAACTTAGAATTCACCTACAAATATATTCCCTTCTCTTAATTAACCCCACAATATTATCAAATAATATATTTGAGCATTCAAACCTTTATTGTGTGTGACCCATTAGGTTTCCTGGTCTTATTGGTAGCATAATATGAATTAATTCTAACAATATTAGAATTAATAATTCTTAATAAAATAAAGGATTAAATTTATTAATTCTCTAATTAATAAATCCATATTTAGCATATCAAGAGTGACATCTAGCAATAACTCTTGACTACCCAAAAGTCCAGAAAGTCAAATGGCTTGACATGAACCTTTCAATAGCAAATTATCAGTGCAATAAACTCCTTTCACCATACAATATCTCATTCGGTCTAGAGCATGGAATTAGTGCCAACTCCCTCCAGAATATTATTAATTCTGGCCCGAATATTTTAGTACTTGTTCAAGAAATCCATTACTCGATATGTGTATAAATTGGAACCATTTCAATCACATAGTCGCCTTGGCTAAGGACTTCATGAGTAATGATTTCTACAAGTGGCCTTGAGATATACTCTCCTACTATTAGGAGTGGTGAATCCTTTATTGACTTTCTCAACTACTTTCGTTTACTTTACGTTGTACCCAATATCCATCCCTTAGGCAGTCCTAGATAAGACTCCAAAGATTAGAATCGAAGTACAACGCTTGTTAAACAAAGTACCTTGGAGATCTCAAGTCTAAGTATACTTGCACACTTGCTATAATGAAATTCTATCACTGGCACTAAATAGTTATCCAAGTGATTATCTCGTAGCTAGGTCATCCAATGAACTTGTTCCAAAAAAGCATCCACACGTTAATCCTGAGTATCCCAATACTCACGGATATGAGAACCACCGATTGATCCAATCAAAGATATAACATGTGCCAGTCTTGGCGTATTAATAATGTCCCATCTTATTTATACTATAACTGGGGATTTTTTAAGTACAAACACTACATAGTGTAGTAGGAATCTCACATCATGATTTCCTTAACACTGTGTTATACTAGGGACTTTATCTAACTGTTTGTATATATATTTAGATATAACAATCAAACTGAAAGATAAAGAATGCCTCTTATTAATTTAATATGCAATATACATTGTACACGTGATTGCCTCTTGAGCACAACACTAACAAACTCCCACTTGCACTAGAGCCAATCATTCATGTATCGAATACCAAATGACTCAACATGTTTATCATGTTTCTTCTGGGAAAGCACTTTAGTGAGTGGATCAGCTATGTTCTGATCCGTGGGAATCCTCTCTATCTTTACATCTCCTCTATCTATGATTTCTCTAATAAGATGATAGCGTTTAAGTACATGCTTGGATCGTTGATGAGACCGTGGTTCCTTTGCCTGTGCAATGGCTCCATTGTTATCACAATACAAAGGTATCAAATCAACAATGCTGGGCACTACTCCAAGTTCAGTGATGAACTTCTTGATCCATACTGCTTCTTTAGCTGCTTCAGAAGTTGCTATGTACTCTGCTTCAGCAGTCGAATCGGCAGTAGTCTCTTGTTTGGAGCTCTTCCAACTAACTGCCCCACCACCTAATATAAATACGTAGCCAGATTGTGATTTGAAGTCGTCCTTATTGGACTGAAAGTTGGCATCAGTATACCCTCTTACTTGTAAATCACCATCTCCATATATCAAGAATGCATCCTTAGTCCTTCGTAAGTACTTAATGATATTCTTTACAGCCGCCCAGTGACCCTCTCCAGGATCAGATTGGTATCTGCTCGTCAAACTAAGAGCAACCGATACATTGGGCCTAGTACATATCATAGCATACATGATAGACCCAATTGCCTAAGCATATGGAATTCTACTCATGTGATCCTTTTCAACTTGTGTCTTTGGAGACATCGACTTTGAAAGGCTTACACCATGTGTCATAGGTAAGAATCCTCTTTTGGATTGATCAATGCTGAACCTTTTCAACACTTTGTCTATGTATGTAGACTGTGAAAGACCTAGCAACCTTCTAGATCTATCTCTATAGATCTTTATTCCCAGAATATAGGTTGCTTCTCCAAGGTCTTTCATGGAGAACATCTTGGACAACCAAATCTTCATTGATTGAAGAGTGGAAACATCATTTCCTATAAGCAATATGTCATCTACATAAAGCAATAGGAAAACAACTTTACTCCCACTAACCTTCTTGTACACACAAGGTTCATCCATGTTTTGAATGAAACCAAAATCTTTAATTGTCTCATCAAAACGGATATTCCAACTCCCAGATGCTTGCTTAAGTCCATAAATGGACCTTTGCAACTTACACACCTTTGTGCTATTTTTGGATATGAAACCTTCAGGTGTCATATACACTTCCTCAATCAGGTTTCCATTAAGGAAAGCTGTTTTCACATCCATTTGCCAGACCTCATAATCGTAATGAGCGGCAATGGCTAGGAGTATTCTTATGGATTTCAACATCGCGACTGGTGAAAATGTTTCGTCATAGTCAATACCTTGTCATTGACGATAGCCTTTTGCTACTAAGCGAGCCTTATAGGTAACCACATTACCATCCATGTCAGTTTTCTTTTTGAAAACCCATTTACACCCTATAGGCTTGATTCCTTCAGGTGGATCAACCAAAGTCCATACTTGGTTGTCATACATGGAATCCATCTTTGACTTCATAGCTTCGAGCCATTTGTCAGATTCTGAACTATTCAGAACATTCTCGTAAGTAGTAGGCTCATCGTCATCTATGAGCAATACGTCATTATGGTCACTTATGAGAAATCTATATCTCTCAGGTGCCACTCGTATCCTACTTGACCTACGAAGCTCTTGTGTGTTAGAAGGTTCATCTATTTGAATAGATATAGGTTCAGATGGTTGATCAATATTTGTTTGCTCTTCTTGAACTTCACCAAGTTCAAGCTTGTTCCCACTATCTTCTTTGAACATGTGCTCCTTCTCTAAGAAGACAGCATGTTTTGAAATAAAAACTTTATTTTCAGAAGGAAGATAGAAGTAATATCCAAACGATTTTTTTGGATATCCAACAAACAAACATTTGTCAGACTTACTTTCAAGTTTGTCGGACATTACCTTTTTAATAAAAGCAGGGCAACCCTAAATCCTTAAATGAGATAACTTTGGTCTCTTACCAAAGAATAACTCATAAGGAGTGGTATCAACCATTTTTGATAGAACTCTGTTTAAAATGTAAACAACAGTCTCCAGTGCGTACCCCTAAAACGATTTTGGTAAGTCTGCAAAAGCCATCATGGTCCTTACCATGTCTAGAAGGGTTCGATTCCTTCTCTCAGATATACCGTTATGTTGAGGTGTATATGGTGGAGTCCATTGAGATAATATTCCTTTATCTCTTAGATAACTTAGAAACTCTTGACTTAAGTATTCACCTCCTCGATCAGATCTAAGAGCTTTAATACTTTTGCTAAGTTATTTCTCTACTTCATTCTTGAAGTATTTGAAACGGTCGAAGGCTTCAGATTTATATTTTATCAAATACAAATACCCATATCGAGAATAATCATCAATAAAGGTAATAAAGTATTGATAACCTCCTCTTACTTGTATTGACATTGGGCCACATACATCTGAATGTACGAGTTCTAATAACTCTTTTGCCCTTTCTCCTTTTCTTGAAAAAGAAGTTTTAGCCATTTTTCCAAGTAAACAAGATTCGCATGTGTCATATGATTCGTAATCAAATGACCCTAAGTCACCCAATTTGTATAACTTAGACATACGTTTTTCATTTACATGGCCTAAACGACAATGCCATAAGTAAGATGAGATTAAGTTATCCTTTTTATGTTTCTTTTTACTTATATTGAGAATTGGATTATACATGTCTAGAACATATAAACCATTGATCAAAGTTGCAGAACCATAATGAATATCATTTAATGAGAAAGAACAACATTTATTCTTAAAACTTAAATGAAATCCGAATAAGTCTAAACAAGCAATTGAGATAATGTTTTTCAACAAAACTGGTACAAAATAACAGTTTTGTAGTTCTAAAACTAATCCAGAAGGTAGATTGAGATGATAAGTCCCCACAGCTAGTGCAGTAACCTTTGCTCTATTTGCAGCTCGTAGGTCCACGTTACCTTTCTCTAACCTTTTACTGTCCTTTAATCCCTGCAAATTATTGCATAAATGAGATCCACAACCGGTATCCAATACCCATATCTCATTATTAAAGGAAGTATTAATCTCAATCATAAACATACCAGGATTAGAAGTAGAAGTGCTTGCAAGCTTCTCCTTCTCCTTCTTTTCCTTCACAGTCTCCAAGTAGGCCTTGCAGTTACGCCTCCAATGGCCCATTTTACCACAATGATGACATGGGCCTTTAGGGGCAGCCTCCTTCTTCTTGACACCTCCTTTTGGCTTAGTAGGGGTGTACTTCTTCTTCTTCTTAGAAACCTTTTTCTTAGAACATGAAGAACCTACTAACAAGATTGCCTTATTATCCTTTTTCATAGAGGACTCAGCAGTCTTAAGCAGATTGATTAGCTTAGGTATGGTGGTCTCAATATTTTTCATGTGGTAGTTGATCACAAACTGCGAAAAACTACTTGGTAATGATTGTAGAATTAAGTTAATACTTAACTCATGATCCATTACGAACCCAAGAGACCCAAGCTTTTCCATGTAGCCCAACATCTGCAACCCATGAGTGGCCACTGAAGCACCCTCAACCATCTTAGCACGGAACAGTTGTTTAGAGATCTCATATCTCTCTGTTCTAGCTTGTTTATCAAACAGCTCTTTAAGATGGAGGATCATCGATTGAGCATCCATATGCTCATGCTGTTTTTGCAGCTCAGGAGACATTGACGCAAGCATGATACAAGATGCTGTGTCGCTATCTTCTTTGTGCTTCTTGTGGACAACATGCTCTTCAGCAGGAGCATCTTGAGCTGGAGGTGGCGGAATAGGAGCTTCTAGCACGTAGAGCAACTTTTTCGACTTGAGAACGATTCTTAAGTTTCTATACCAATCCAAATAGTTTGATTCAGTGAGCTTATTTGTTTCCAAGATGCTACGCAAGTTTAGGTTTGTCGACATGATGCAAATGACCTAGATGTAAAGATAGAATTATTAGAACATGTATATGCAGATGCAATGCAATTAATTAGGTCTTTAATTAAGCGCATAATTATTCCACTATTTTTACTCAAACCAATAGCCCCCACTATTGATTCGGGAAAACCCGTTAGAAGCTTTTCTAGTGGACCGGTATCCAAATTCCTTAAGAATAACCTTGGATTTGCCCAACAAGCCATCCGTAAGTTCATTGGTAGGTATCCAATACCAATTACATCGTATGTAACTACCGGATCATTGGGTGATTAACAGCTTTTAATCTTAAAGCCTTTTGTGCTACCCCAACTTTTCCTCTAAATTTCTTTATGCTTGAGTTTGCCCAACTAGGATAAAGAATTTAGTTAAACCCGACCCATTAATCAGGAATTTAATTCCAAAGGAATTTAATTCTATAGCATGAACATGCCCGATGTCAAGTAGGCTTGGGTTTGCCTAACAACCTGGTCTTGAAAAAGGACTCTCGTTCTTACTATATTAATGGAAGGAATTAGGTTTAAAATTATTTGAGGGATTTGTTCCTTTTAGTGGTCTCATCGTTAGACATGCATACAATTTATCAATAAGCAGCATAAATTGATAAACATGGTAATAAACAATTACGTGACATGGTTTTGGACTTTCTAAATTAATTTCCTCGAGCCACCAAGGAAATTAATATGGTCAACCCTATGTGTTCATGAATGATATAAGTAGAGGGTCTTACCATCTCGCCTTATTTTGAGCGCCATCTTCAAAATCTTGAAAGTAAAATTCTACCTCAATCTAACCTATATAATCTAATTACATAGTTTCCTAAAAGGAGAAACCTCGAGTTACATTCGAGGGGAGTTAGATTAGAAGAGAATTACATCAGAATTTGAGAGAAGGCAAGACACGCAGGCCCTATTTCATTAAAACAAAGCGGTAAAAAATGCATGAACAGATATAATTGGTTTTAGTCCATAACCATCCACCATGCCATTAACTATGCTTAAACAAAATAAACATATACTTTTATTATTCTAAAATCATTATTTTGGAAAAATAAAATAAATTCTAAAATCAACATTTTAGAAAATACATTAATTTTAAAATTTCAAAATCACTATTTTGAAAAATAAAATTGATTGTCTCAAAACTAATTTTGAGAAAATGCTTTTGGGTCCCGTTTGCGTCCCGTCACGCAACGATAACGGTGGTCTCGCTGGCCGGTCAGCGGGCGGGGGGTCAAGGGGGCAGCGCCCCTTATGGGGGTCAGGGGGGCAGCGCCCCCATGAATTTTTTTTTTTATTTTACCACCTCTCATCAAATGAGATTTTCCCTTTCAAAATTCTATTCTAGAACCCTTTTTTTTTTTTTTTTTTTAAAACACCGAATAGAAACCACCGCGTGTGGCTTGGATTTTTTGTAAATTTTTGTTTAGTTTGGGGCCGTTCCTAGATCAATCAAAACTAGTTTTTGACGTTGGTCTTTGTTAATCTTTATTAACAAACCATTGTGATCATTCTCACAATCAATTTAACAATCCAAATTGTTAAACGGAAGGCTTAATTACAGGATGAACATCAACTGAAGCCAAAACCTGAACACAGACGCAAAACCATTCTGCAATATTTTTCGAAAGCATAAAACCCACAACGCAGAAACGATTTCTGCAACCTAGATTATTCAAAACAAAACCCAGACGATTACATACAAACCATCAGACATGATCATACAATTAACATGCTATAATCATGCAATTTACATGCTTGAACAATTCAAAGCAATAAAACATCCCATTAAAACGCAAACCCGTAGTCTCTGATACCATTGTAGGATTTCTAAATTAATTAAACAGATTAAACGCAGCGAAAAATAGCAAGAAATCCAAGCCATGGATCACGGGTTTGCAGTAGAAACGGGAAAAAGAGAAGATCACGCTTATTACCTCTTGAAGTCGGAATTTTTGAATTTTTCTTGTTCTAAGAACGCAGGCGCGATCCAGACCACAAAACCGGTTCATAGCAGCTCAACTAAAGTCCAAGAAAGAACTCCCTCTAATGATAATCCACACAAGGTCGAACGCTCACAATCTCACAATTCTATGCTAGTAGAATTTAGGAGGCTAGGGTTTGATTAATAAGAGAGAGACGGCTAGGGTTTGATCAAGAGAGAGGCAGAGAAACGGTTTCTCTGTTATTACGTGAATAGTCTGTGTCTCTTACCCTAAGGAAACCGTTTCCTTATATTTATAGATTTATAATTACCGTAAATTGTAACTTAGTCCTTCAACGTCCAATTATCAACAAATTGGTCCTTGAAGTTTACCTAATTACAATTAGGTCCCATGAATTATAAAAAACTTATAATTCACCTACAAATATATTCCATTCTCTTAATTAACCCCACAATATTATCAAATAATATATTTGAGCATTCAAACCTTTATTGTGTGTGACCCATTAGGTTTCCTGGTCTTATTGGTAGCATAATATGAATTAATTCTAATAATATTAGAATTAATAATTCTTAATAAAATAAAGGATTAAATTTATTAATTCTCTAATTAATAAATCCATATTTAGCATATCAAGAGCGACATCTAGCAATGACTCTTGACCATCCAAAAGTCCAGAAAGTCAAATGGCTTGACATGAACCTTTCAATAGCAAATTATCAGTGCAATAAACTCCTTTCACCATACAATATCTCATTCGGTCTAGAGTATGGAATTAGTGCTAATTCCCTCCAGAATATTATTAATTCTGTCCCGAATATTTTAGTACTTGTTCAAGAAATCCATTACTCGATATGTGTATAAATTGAAACCATTTCCATCACATAGTCGCCTTGGCTAAGGACTTCATGAGTAATGATTTCTACAAGTGGCCTTGAGATATACTCTCCTACTATTAGGAGTGGTGAATCCTTTATTAAATTTCTCAACTACTTTCGTTTACTTTACGTTGTACCCAATATCCATCCCTTAGGCAGTCCTAGATAAGACTCCAAAGATTAGAATCAAAGTACAACGCTTGTTAAACAAAGTACCTTGGAGATATCAAGTCTAAGGATACTTGCACACTTGCTATAATGAGATTCTATCACTGGCACTAAATAGTTATCCAAGTGATTATCTCGTAGCTAGGTCATCCAATGAACTTGTTCCAAAAAAGCATCCACATGTTAATCCTGAGTATCCCAATACTCACGGATATGAGAACCACCGCTTGATGCAATCAAGAGATATAACATGTGCCAGTCTTGGTGTATTAATAATGTCCCATCTTATTAATACTATGACTGGGGATTATTTAAGTACAAACACTGCATAGTGTAGTAGGAATCTCACATCATGATCTCTATCATGATTTCTTTAACACTGTATTATACTAGGGACTTTATCTAACTATTTGTATACATATTTAGATATAACAATCAAACTAAATGATAAAGAATGCCTTTTATTAATTTAATATGCAATGTACATGGTACACGTGATTGCCTCTAGAGCACAACACTAACAAATAGTGGGGGCTGTTGATTTGAGTAAAATAGTGGAATAAAATGCATTTAATTAAAGACCTAATTACTTGCATATCATGAGCATATACATGTTCTAATTATTCCATCTTTACATCTAGGTCACTTGCATCGTGTCGACAATTCTAAACCTACGTAGCATCTTGGAAACAAATAAGCTCACTGAATCAAACTATTTGGACTGGTATAGAAACTTGAGAATCATTCTCAAGTCGAAAAAGTTGCTCTACATGCTAGATGCTCCTATTCTGCCACCTCCAGCCCAAGACGCTCCTGCTAATGAGCATATTGTCCATAAGAAGCACAAGGGGGACAGTGACACTGCATAATGTATTATGCTGGTATCAATGACTCCTGAGTTACAAAAACAACATGAGCATATGGACGCTCAAACTATTATATTCTATCTTAAAGAGCTGTTCGATAAATAAACTAGAACTGAGAGATATGAGATCTCTAAGCAACTGTTCCATTTTAAGATGGTTGAGGGTGCTTTAGTGGCCACTCATAGGCTGCAGATGTTGGGCTATATTAAAAAGCTTTGGTCTCTTGGTTTCGTAATGGATCACGATTTAAGTGTTGACTTAATTCTATAGTCATTACCAAGTAGTTTTTCACCATTTGTGATTAACTACCACAAGAACGATATTGAGACCACCATATTGAGCTTATCAATCTGCTTAAGACTGCTGAATCATCCATGAAGAAGGATGATAAGGCGATCTTACTAGTAGGTTCTTCGTCTTCTAAGAAGAAAGTTCCCAAGAAGAAGAAGAAAAATCCTACTAAGCCCAAAGGAGATGTGAAGAAGAAGGAAGCAGCCACCAAAGGCCCATGTCATTATTGTGGCAAGATAGACCGTTGGAGAAGCAACTGCAAAGCCTACTTGGAGACCGTGAAGAAAAAGAAGGAGAAGGAGAAGCTTGTAAGAACTTCTACTTCTACTCCTGGTATGTTTATGATTGAGATTAATATTGCCTTTAATAATAAGATATAGGTATTAGATACAGGTTGTGGATCTCATTTTTGTAATAATTTGTAGGGACTAAAGGGCAGTAGAAGGCTGGAAAAAGGCAATGTGGACCTACGAGTTGCAAATTGAGCAAAGGTTGCTGCACTAGCTAGGGGGACTTATCATCTTAATATATCTTCTGGATTAATTTTAGAACTTCAAAACTGCTATTTTGTACCAGTTTTATTGAAAAACATTATCTTATTTGCTTATTTAGACTTATTTAGATTTCATTTAAATTTTAAGAATAAATGTTATTTTTTTTCATTAAATGATACCCATTATGGTTCTGTAACTTTGGTTAATAGTTTATATGTTCTAGACATGGATAATCTAATTGTCAATATAAATGAAAAGAATCAAAGAAAAGATAACTCAATCTCATCTTACTTATGACATCGTCGTTTATGCCATGCAAATGACAAATGTGTGTCTAAGTTATACAAACTGGGTGACTTGGGATCATTTGATTATAAATCAGATGGCATATGGAAATTTGTTTACTTGGTAAAATGGCTAAAACTCTATTTTTTGAAAAAGGGGTAAGGGCTAAAGAGTTATTAGAACTAATATATACAGAAATATGTGGTCCAATGTCTATACAAGCAAGAGAAAGTTATCACTACTTTATAACCTTTATCGATGACTATTTGTGATATGGGTACTTGTATTTAATGAAATACAAGTTTGAATCATTTGACAAGTTCAAAGACTTCAAGAATAAAGTAGAGAAACAACTTGGCAAAAGTATTAAAACTCTTAGATCTGATCGAGAAGGTGAATACTTAAGCTAAAAGTTTCTAAGTTATCTTAGAGATAATGAGATATTATCTCAATGGACTCCACCACATACACCTCAACATAATGGTGTATCTGAGAGAAGGAATCAAACCCTTCTAGACATGGTATGAACCATGATGGCTTTTGCAAAATTACTAAAATCGTTTTGGGGATATGCACTGAAAACTGCTATTTATATATTAAACAGAATTCCGTAAAAAATGGTTGATACCACTCCTTATGAGTTGTTCTTTGGTAAGAGACCAAAGTTATCTCATTTAAGGATTTGGGGTTGCCTTGCTTTTGTTAAAAGGGTAATGTCAGATAAACTTGAAAGTTAGTCTGACAAATATTTGTTTGTTGGATATTCGAAAGAATCCTTCGGATATTACTTCATCTTCCTTCTTAAAATAAAGTTTTTGTTTCAAAACATGCTGTCTTCTTAGAGAAGGAGCACATGTTTAAAGGAGATAGTGGGAGCAAGCTTGAACTTAGTGAAGTTCAAGAAGAACAAACAAAATATTGATCAACCATCTGAACCCACACCTATTAATGAACCTTCTAACACACAAGAGCTTTGTAGGTTGAGTAAGATACGAGTGGTGCTTGAGAGATATGGATTTCTCATAAGTGACCACAATGACATATTGCTCATAGAAGAAGATGAGCCTACTACTTATAAGAACATTCTAAATAGTTCAGAATCTGACAAATGGCATGAAGCCATGAAGTTAGAAATAGATTTCATGTGTTGTATCCAAGTATGGACTTTAGTGGATCCATCTGAAGGAATCAAGCCTATAGGGTGCAAATGGGTTTTCAGGAAGAAAACTGACATGGATGGTAATGTGGTTACCTATAAGGCATGTCTAATTGCAAAAGGTTATCGACAATAGCAAGGTATTAACTATGATGAAACTTTTTCACCAGTCGTTATGCTAAAATCTATAAGAATACTCCTAGCACTTGCCACTCATTACAGCTACGAGGTTTGACAAATGGATGTGAAAACAGTGTTCCTTAATAGAAACCTGATCGAGAAAGTGTATATGACACAACCTGAAGGTGTCATATCCAAAGATAGCACAAAAGTATGTAAGTTGCAATGGTTCATTTATGGGCTTAAGCAAGCATCTAGGAGTTGGAAAATCTATTTTGATGAGATAATTAAAGAATATAGTTTCATTCAAAACATAGATGAACCTTATATGTATAAAAAGGTTAGAGGGAGTGCAGTTGTTTTCTTATTGCTTTATGTAGATGACATATTGCTAATAGAAAATGATTTTTTCGTTCTTAAATCTGTAAAGATTTAGGTATCCAAGATGTTCTCCATGAAAGATTTTGAAGAAGCAACCTATATTTTGGGAATAAGGATCTATAGAGAGAGATTAAGGAGGTTGCTAGGTCTTTCACAGTCTACATACATAGATAAAGTGATGAAGAGGTTCAGCATGGATTAATCCAAAAGAGGATTCTTACCTATGACACATGAAGTAAGCCTTTCAAAGTCGATGTCTCCAAATACATAAGTTGAAAGGGATCATATGAGTAGAATTTCGTATGCTTCGACAATTGGGTCTATCATGTATGCTATGATATGTACTAGGCCCGATGTATCATGTGCTCTTAGCTTGATGAGGAAATACCAATCTGACCTTGGAGAGAGTCATTGGGAGACTGTAAAGAATATCCTCAAGTACTTACAAAGGACTAAGGATATATTCTTGGTATATGGAGATGGTGATTTGCACGTAAGAGGGTGTACTGATGCCAGTTTTCAGTTCGATAAGGACGGCTACAAATCACAATCTGGCTACGTGTTCACGTTAGGAGGCAGGGCAGTGAGTTGGAAAGGTTCCAAATAAGAGACTACTACCGATTCAACAATTGAAGCAGAGTACATAGCGACTTTTGAAGTAGCTAAAGAACTAGTGTAGATCAAGTAGTTCGTCACTGAACTTGGAGTGGTGCCTAGCATTGTAGATCCGATACTTTTGTATTGTGACAATAATAGAGCCATTGCACAAGCAAAGGAACCATGGTCTTATCAATGATCCAAGCATGTACTTAGATGCTATCATCTGATTAGAAAGATCATACATAGGCGAGATGTAAAGATAGAGAGAATTCACATGGATCAGAACATAGTTGATCCACTTACTAAAGCACTTTCCCAGAAGAAACATGATAAACATGTTGAATCATTTGGTATTCGATATATGAATGATTGGCTTTAGTGCAAGTAGGAGATTGTTAGTGTTGTGCCCTAGAGATAATCACTTGTACTATGTATATTGCATAATAATTAATATAAGAGGTATTCTTTATCTTTCAGTTTGATTGTTATATCTTAATATGCGTATAAACTATTTGATAAAACCTCTACTACAACACAGTGTTAAGGAAATCATGATAGAAATCATGAAGTGAGATTCCTGCTACACTATGCAGTGTTTGTACTTGAATAATCCCTAGTCATAGTATTAATGAGACGGGACATTAGTAATACGCCAAGACTAGCACATGTTATATCCCTTGATTAGGTCAAGTAGTGGTTCTCATAACCGTGAGTATTGTGATACTCAAGATTAATATATAGGTGCTTGTTATATGAATAAATTCATTGGATGACCTAGCTATGAGATAATCACTTGGATAGCTATTGACTATCAGTGATAAAATCTCATTATAGCAAGTGTGCAAGTATCCTTAGACTTGAGATCTCCAAGGTATTTTGTTTATCGAGAGTTGTACTTTGATTCTAATATTTGGAGTCTTATAAGGACTGTCTATGGGATGGATATTAGGTGCAACTTAAAGTAAGCGAAAATAGATTAGAAGGTCAATAAATGATTCACCACTCCTAATAGTAGGAGAGTATATCTCAAGGCCATTTGTAGAAATCATTACTCATGAAATCCTTGGCCAATGAGACTATATGTTGGAAATAGTTCCAAATTTGATACACATATTGAATAATGAATTTCTCGAACATGTACTAAAATATTCGAGCCAGAATTAATAATATTCTAGATGGAATTGCCAATAATTCCGTACTCTAGACCGAATGAGATATAGTATGGTGAAAGGAATATATTGCACTGGTTATTTACTATTGTAAGGTTCATGTTAAGCCACTTGACTTTCTGGACTTTTTGGTGATCAAGAATTATTGCTAGATGTTGATCTTGATATGTTAAATATGAATTTATTAATTGGAGAATTAATAAATTAATCCTATATTTTATTTAGGATTATTAATTTTAATGCTATTAGAATTAATTCATATTATGCTACCAATAAGACCAGAAAACCTAATGGGTTACACACAATAAAGGTGTGAATGCTCAATATATATTGTTTGATAATATTGTGGGGTTAATTAAGAGAAGAAAATATATTTATAGGTGAATTACAAGTTCGTTATAATTCAAGGGACTTAGTTACAATCATATAAACTTTAAGGGCCCAATTGTAGACATTGGACCTTAGAGTATTTAATTACAATTAACACAAATCCTAAAACAATAAATATGGAATCATTTCCTTCTACAGAGTGAGAGTCAGACATTCCTCTTCATCCTCTTTCTTCTCTCCAATTAACACCTAGCCGCTCCTCCTCTACTAGCATAGTTTTGAGCGGGTTTTGTGAGCAATTCAACCTTGTGTGGATTACTACTAGAGAGAATCCTACTCTTAGAGATAATCCTACTAAGGAGTTGCTCAAAAGGTTTGGTATGAACGAAGCTGATAGGGGCTAAATTAGTCATACTTTTCCTAGTTATTTGAGATTCTTTTGTGATACATTTTATTCAATAACTAGTCATATTCCTTCATATTTGAGATTTTACCCTTGGAAAGGTATTTTGTTCATTATTACAGATTTTTAGGGTAAAACGAAGTAAAAACGTCGCAAAACAGAATAGAGGCGGCACCGGCCAGGACAGAGGAACTGGCGCCGGCCATGCACTGTTGACATGAATTTTGAGGAAACAAAAAAATGGTCAAAACAAAGCAAAACAGAGTGGAATCGACACTGGCTCTAGTAGCCAAGGCGACACCTACTGAATTCTGGAATACATTGTGTGGAATTCGAAAAATTGGCGAACGAGTAGAGAACCAGAACACAACCGGTGCCGACTCCAGTAGCCAAGGTGGCGCCAGCTGTGCTTTAAGGAAAAGGTGGAGCTTTGATTTTTCTATGCAATTTTTGGTAATCTGTGGATTTTTAGTACTTTCCTACGTCTACTCGGCTCAGAACATTACACCGACGGGTTTGGGCACTTCCTAAGCCTATAAATAGATGGAAAACATAAGGGAAAAGGGGAGAATTCATTGATTATCATATAAAATCACTCAAATCAAAGGAGAAGTTCTTCAAGTCAAGGAGGGTTGTGCAAGAAGGTCTTTAAAGGAAGAAGGAGTGTAACACCCCACGACTACGTACCCTAAAAGGGCGGGGATGTCGCCCCGTCCTGTAGGACAAGAGGTCTTTAGAACGAGGTATAAAATATAAAGGCAATCTCCAAAGGAAGCAACTTAGATAAATAAAGAAATACTCTTATTACATCAGGCTCAACTTGGAATAAAACGAAATAAAACAAATATTGTTCAGAAGTATAAACGGCAAAAGTCTCCTAGAACAGCATAGGAAAAATAGCCAAAGCCTCTACTATCAAGCCCCGCTGCCTCAACACAATCTATCTCTTGAAAACATGATGTAAAACAGTGTGAGAATAAATCTCAGTAAGTCCTGTGTGTGCACATGGTGTTTTGAATAGTACGTGTATGCAAAGTGCAAAACATTTGTAGAAATAATTTGGCAAGTCATAAACAATCTCTTTTCACAAGGAGTAGGTTTTTCTCATTGTCACACTTTGTACAAAATAAATTCTCCACTCGAATAAACAGTCATGTCACCACATGTTGGGCTCCATGAGAACAAAATGGCCAAGGCACCACACTTTGTGCACCTTGTCCGAACCAGATTACCAAACGTTGGGCGTTCTGATCAAGGTGAGTGTACAGCCCACCGGGTGAGATACTCCTCCATCTCTACACCCAACAAAACCATCCGGGTGTCCATGCCGGGAATATAAATAATACCATACCAGGTACAAATGCTAGCTCGGACTGGCCTGACCAACCAACACTGTCGCCTTTTTAAGCAGAGTTCATCTTCTGGAGGTGGCCTCCTGCCAGAAGACTCACGCTAGCCCTCGAAGACTAGTATTGCTAGCCTACCCTTCTTGAGTACTCAACGAACATATCTGTCAATTCCTGATTCAAAATATTCCCAAGCCTTGGCTTTGTACAACGTGGTTTTCTTTAAAAGAGTTTTCTAAAAATTTAGAAGAAAGAATAGTTTTCTTGATAAAATCGTTAGTTTGACAAAACCGTTTAAAGAATAAATATCCATGTTTACAACCCAAGCAAACATAGTTTAATAATAGCTTTACAAAGCTTCACAGCATAGACTTGCCATCACAACATTTAACAAAACGGTTTATAAAAGGACTTACCATCACAACATTTAATAAAAGAGTTTATGCAAGGACTTACTTGATGTGCCTCAAATAAATGTGATAAATTCACCACTTGCTTCCCTTAATTATCCTCCTGATCTAAACCATATAATATCATGATTAGGGTATCAATTAATTCAAACATGCTCTAATCTCATTTATTCTCACAACAATTCGCAATCCCCTATTTAATTCCAAGTAAACTATTCAATCTCCAAAGATCTTATACCACGACCACATGTTCATCTCGCTAATAAACACCATTAAACTTTACTTTCGGCATCAAGGATGGGTATTCCCTTACCTTGCAACAACCGGGTAATGAGGTCTCGATGCTCCTATGGTGATCGTCCCGAGTTCGCTTGAGAAGAAGAGAGAAGCTACCTCATTTGCTCCTCTTGACTGAAGATTAAAGAAGAAGATGAAATCAGCCTTTATGGGGCGTGATTTAGGGGAAGAAAAGGAGAAGAATAGATGGAATAAAGGAATCAAGAAGTTGAGATGGTTTTTGCTTACCTTAAGGTGTGTTCGATATTTGGCTTAGAATAGCTCTTGAGTTTTCGAAAATTTGCAGAGAGAAGTTGCTGAATTTTTCTTGTAGAATGGAGAGGGTAGATGGTTGCTATGATTTAGAGTTGGAGAAGATTGGTTTAGGCTTAGATGGTGATGTTTAGAAAGACTCCTAATGGCTTTAGGTTTCTTGGATAGCAAGGGCGAAATTTCAGCTTGTGATGTGTCTCCTTGCTGCCGATTTTAGGTGAGTTTAAGGGGAGAGAATAATCTGCAATTTGCTCCCCTAGGCTGACCGAAATAATGCTCAAGAGAAGGGTTGAGTGTGTTCAGAATTTTGGGCCAAACAAGGAAGAGTTTGTGTGGATGTTGATGACCGAAAAATCCTGTGCAAGCTGTGCGAAAATTCTGTGCAAGAGTGACGATTTTTGGACTGTTTTGGCTGCTGTTTTTGACAAAATTCCAGAGGAGAAAAGTGTGGTTTTTAGGTGCCGGAATTTGGCTTAATCAACAAAGAGTTTTGGTAGGTTTTGGAGTGCAAAATTTCGTGTGTTTTGGAGTGCAAAGCTGGACGAAAATTCTGTGCATAAGCTGGGCGAAAATTCAGTGATTTTGTGTGAATAAAATTCTGGTTTTGTGAAGCTAAGGTAACCTGAATTGATGAGGAGTATTTAGGTTTTTTGAGCTAGGGTTTGAAGAGTTGGATTGTGGCTAAAGATGGCTGGAATTTCGGACAGCTTGTGTTGATACAAAGCTGTCGAAATTCTGCTAGGATAAGGAAGAAATCCTAGTTGAATTTGGATTGAAATAAAATATGGTTTTATCACGGATTTGGATAAGATTTCCTCTAGTCCTAGAAGAGTTTGGATTGCGCTAAAGGTGCTCCAAGGTGGCGGACAAAATCTGGAAAAATTTCAAGAATTTTTCCAGCTTAAGGTTTTCGAAAATTCAAGGGAACAAAAGCTGAAAATAAAACAACTTTATCCTTATCTAAAATCCTTAAACTTAGGAGTTAAATATAGAGTCTTATTCCTATAAAAGTGGCGTTTAAACCCAAAGAAGATATCTAAGACTTTAGTTAAAATATTTCTCTAAAACAATTAAATAAATAAAAGGATTATGGCTAAAATTCTTGAAGAGGTAAAATAAGATTTTTCCCTAATATATTCCCTAACTCTAATATTCATCAAGAAGAGTTTTATACCAGTTGAAATTCTTCAAAGTGGCACCTAACTAGGGGTTTTCGGCCAAGGCATGAAGAATACTAGAAAAGGAATTCAAAAGAAAGCTTAAGATTTTCAAGAGGTAGGATTCGAACTCGGGTCACCAAAGGAAATCACCAACCTCCCCGCTATTCCAAAACAACTCCAATACTAATTTTTCCCACAATCAATTCTCACCACCCTAATACTCATCCTTCCAAATGTTTGACCAAACCTCCCTTATCCAAATCTTTAACAACACAACTTTTTCACATCAATTAATTCAAATGCAAGAGCAACAGAAAATTTCACATGCATCCATGCAAACAAAATAATTCTAAGCTACCACGTAAAATGCAAAATGCTATGCAATGCATGACTTTTCCCCATAGTCAAAGGTGGTTTTGGGCGGGGTATTACAAGGAGGCTTGTCTATGAGTGCTTTCTTTTACTTTGTTTTCTTTTTTTTTGAACAATGATATGTTAATTGTTTTATTGTAATTTGACATTGTTTTAGATATTCATGGTTTTTAGAGTTGTTTGATCTTTTGATTAATTGATTGTTTTCTTGGTATTTAATTACTTGGGCTAATCATGAGACTATTTGGTTGTTTCTTTCTATTAACTTGCTTGGGAAAGGGGTTGATGGTGGTTTTAATTCGGTAGTTTCATATTTGTTGTCTCTTAACTTGCTTAGGAAAAGGGGTTAATTGCTAAGAACAATGTAATTAAAGGTTAATTGATGTCTGCCAGAGTATGGATTCATTGGTTAATTTCATGTTTTAAATTTGCCAGAGTATGGAAATTTAATTAAGGATTGTGTTTAATGCATCTTTTGGGTGAATTAGTTGAGACAGAGTATGTGATGCTAATTTGTCTAGAAGATAGTGATTTCATGGATTGAGAAAGAAGTGAGTCTACTTTAATCCTTCATGATGCTAAGAGAATAATTAGTTATGATAAGGGTTGGATGCTTTAAGATCATGGTTGTCTAAACAATGGTTTGACTTACATAATTCTCCATCCTTGACATGTATATATTTTATTTTATTTTATTTTTTTATTTCTTTTTCACTTTATTGAGTCGGTTAATTAATGAAAGAAAAGGGATTAATGCATACTTGTTCCTTGAGGATCGACACTCGTTTGAACCCTATGCTATGTTAATGATGAGTATGCTTGCTTATATGTGTAATTTGGGTTTAACGTTTTAATGTAAACTTAATTGGGAATGTGCTTAGTTTTTATGCGATTTTTATACCCAAATCTATACGCATCAGAAGCCAAAGAAATTTGCACACCTATGAGTACTTTCCTAAAACTTGACAAGGATGAAAATGGTAAGAAGGTAGATGAATCTAAATATAGAGGTATGATTGGAAGTTTACTCTATCTTACTGCTAGCTAGCCAGATATCATGTTTTCAATCTATCTTTGTGGTTGGTTTCAATCATGTCCAAAGGAATCACACTTATGTGCCGTAAAATGCATCCTTAGATATTTGGTTGGAACATATAATTATGGCTTATGGTATCCTTACACTAACACTTTTGATCTTATAGGATATACCGATACAGATTATGCAGGCTATAAAGTTGAACGAAAAAGCACTAATGGCCACTGCCAATTTCTTGGACACTTTCTAGTATCATGGCATAGCAAAAAGTAGGCCTATGTATCCTTAATAAATCACTTAAATAATAGCCTTAAAAATTCAGATTTTGAAATATTTAAAGTTCCCTAAAAGATTAAGACAAAATATTAAACCAAGAGATAATAGGAATTTAACTTGTTTTAATTCTTTTTTTTTTAAAATCAAATTCCCAAGATAATCACATTCCTATATTTTAGGAGTTAGAAACCCAAGGTGGCGTCAACCCTTGGGTTGTCGGCCAAGAGTAGAAAAAATAGGGGAAAAAGAAAATAAATTAGGGAAAAGAAAGAAAAGGCTTGCAAGAGTTGGGATTTGAACTCAAGTCACCAAGAATTAAACACTAAACTTTATCCACTAGATCCCAACAACTCTTGTTCAAATATTCCTCAAATAAATTCCCTTAGCTCGTACTCAACTTACTTTATTTCCTTTCTATTAAATTCTACTCAATAAAGACAAAAACTCTACTATCTTAGCCCATACAACTACATCCAAATAAATAAATTCATGCAATACCAAACCCATATTCTTGAAAATAGCTCAAATTATCAAATCCAATTCATAAGATGCTATGCTATGCATGATTTTCCTGTTGAACTAATGGTGGTCTTAGTCGGGGTATCACAGAAGAAGTTGGATTCATTTAGCTTGTTTAATTCCAAAATCCTATACAAGTTCAAGTATGTTGTCATGACGCAAATGACTTAGATGAAAGATGAGAGATATTAGACTATGTATATGCACATGCTATGCATTTAATCAGGTCTTTAATTAAATGCATTTTTATTCTACTATTTTACTGAAATTAATAACCCCTACTACTGATTTGGAAAAGCCCGTTGGAAGTTTTTCTAGTGGATTGGTATCCAAATTCTTTAAGAATGACCTTAGGTGTACCCAACAAACCACTTTTATGTTTAATGATGGGTATCCAATACAAATTACATCAAATACAACTATTGAATCATTGGGTGATTAATATCTTTTATTCTTAATGCATTAGTGCTAAATGTATGCTCAAAATGGACTATGTATTTCTATATTTTGGGAATTAATAAAATATTTCATTCATTAATATTTTTTTATTTGCATATATTTGCACATTAAGGTCTAAGTGTGTTAGTAAGTAATCTAATGATTTGTCACGCCCCGTGCCCGTAGACCCGAGAGCACGACTATGGGCTTGGCAACACCTACTGTCAACTACTTGGCCGTCGTCTTCGATGGGCCAAAAAAGATACCCTAAGTTGACAATGGGTATTTAGGCCCATCCTTATATATAATTCACACTTCTCATCCCATTTTCATGTGGGATTAGGGTATCACATTCACCTTTCCTTTAGGCCTAAGCGTCCTCGCTGGGCTTATACTTTAGAGGCCAAACCTAGGACTAACCAGATGGCATGGGATTCTAGAAGTGACTCTCACCACGTATGGTATAGCATTTAGTTTTCATTCCAGGGACTGGTTACCTTCTCTGATACCAAATATCACGCCTCATGCTCACAGACTCGGAAGCGTGACTATGGGCTTGGCAGCACCTACTGTCAACTATTTGGCCACTGTCCGCCTTGGACCAAAATGGATATCCCAAGTTGATAATGGATACTTAGGCCCATCCTTAAACAATTCACACTTTTCATACCAATCTTATGTGGGATTGGGTTATCACATTTTGTAACACTCTACTACCTACGCATCCCAGAAGGGGAGAAGATGTTGCCCTATCTAAATAACAAGTGGTCTTTATAATGAGGTAAATAAATAAATCATGCAAAATAATACCTCAGGTAAAACTTAATTGTAATACAAGTCAAGTAAAGCTCAACCAGAATTTAAAAAATAAAGAATTAAAAAACATTGTCTCTAAGCAAAAACAACTATAATGTCAACTACAAGATCTTGAACTCTTGCCCCAACTATGTCATTAGTGCTCATGACTTGAAACAAGCACAAAAATTGTGAGAAACAAATTTCCCAGTAAGTTCTTTATGTGTGAAAGTGTACATTAGAAACAATTTTGTGATATGCAATTTTTAAATACCAAAAGTACAATTGCAATCAAATTCAACATTTTCAAACATAAGAGTGGTGTTTTCAATTTGCATTCTCAGTAAATAAATTTATTCCAAGGGAATCAACCACTCAACAATAATGTGGACTATGGAACCTTGCAACTTAGCCCTGAGTCATGAAACCCTGTATCATGACCATGAACTGTGAAACCCTGCATCATAGCACTGTGGGTGATCGGCCCACCGTTGGGGATACTCCTACTTCTCCCAGACCCCTCTAACTTCCGGTTGTCCATTCTGGGAAAAAAAGACAGTTCCACTTGGAATTGGTCGCTAGCTCAGATCGGCTGACTCACTAGTACTGTCTCCTAATTAAGATCGAGTTCACTTCCCCAAGATGGCCACCTACTGGTAAGCTAGCATGCTCCTTCTTGGGCTAGTGCTAACAGTCTACCCGTATTGAGTACTTAATGATTTTGTAACAAGAAAACTCATTAGCATCAAATAGTAGCCAAAAAGAAAATATTCAGCATGACTTGGGAAGCCTTATTTAACACATTTAGTGTGAAAAACTAGGTGAGTCATTTTGAAAATCCTTTGGTTTAAGAAATTAGTGCGTGAGTATAAATAAAGTAAGAAATCTTGCCATGCTGATCGCAACAAAACATGACATTTGACAACTAGTAATTGATAGTGTTGACAAACAGTTTTAATGTAAGAACTTATCTGATCTGTTTGTCTCACAAATATTAGATTCTTCCAATGACCTGATCAGTGGGTCCTAGCCCCGTTTAGAGAAAATACAAAGATCATGTTACAAACTTCCCTATAACCTTTATATTGCCATAGTATCCAAAAGTAGCTCAATTTCTAATATTAAGTCATCACACAATACATACCAACTATCAACTCTATTCCAAATATAACAAACTAAACATGAAATATTACATACTAATAATTTAATATATACTAAGACAATTACTAAATAAATGATAATCTCATATATAGATAAGCAGATAAACAACTGAGTAACTATATAGACATATAAATAAATAATTAGTTAATTAGGGTACAAAGTAAATATAACAATGTACACATGTGTTTTGATCCTTTTAGCAATTTCCATCGGATGGTAAACTGCATCGTCAAACAACACCCTGTTACGTGCATTCCAGATGTAATAGAACATGGAAGCCATAACAGTAGCCTTAGCCTTAGCAATCCACAAAGAACCACGGTTGGTTCGCTTGAACCACCTAAGGCAAGAGTTGGTCGTATTCATTACTCATGGTAAGACCAGCTACATTTTAACTTCCATCCAATTAGGTGCAGAAACCAAGCACTTGAAAAATAAATGGATAGTCATTTCTGGTTGTGCCTTACACAATAGACAAGACAAGTCATCCAGTTGGAACAGAAGTGCATCCTTGGTCTTCAGCCATCCCCTAGCACACAACCAGACCATGAATGAATGATTGGGAGTTAGGCCCTATTTCCAAATAGTACTGGCCTAATAAACCATCAATGTAGTTAACCTAAGGTAGTTATAAGCTTGAGATATAAACAAAGTGGTACCCATTGCCCAAGTGTGTAGAAGATCAGCAGTGCAATGAGTATCCTATTCCCGCTCCAGAATCATATCTCTAATTGCTAGCAGTCTACGAAACAGTGGGGAATGGTCCCTATGATGTTCGATCTCCCAAATTGATTTGCCCTTCATGTAGTAGTGGTCTAGCCATTTAACCTACAAGGGTTTCTCTGCTTGTATGTTCCAAATGATTTTAGTCAATAGCGCACCATTCCAAGTTTGTAGATGTCATAATCTAAGTCTACCCTCGTTCTTGGGTAGGCAAATATCCTTCCAGGAGACCAATGACTTTTTAGAGTACCAAAAGAAATCCTAATCCATCCTATCCAACTGACTAATCACTGTAAATAGTGTTAGAAGAATGGATAACCAAAAACACTCAACCTTTTAAAGGATAGTCTGGATCAGTTGGAGGCGCCCAGCAAAAGAAAGAGAACGTACAGACCATTGTCCAATGTAAGAGCCAATTCTATCTAGCAAAGGTCTGTAGAAAGATAGCCGAATTTTACCAATCATGATTGGTAAGCCGAGGTAGCGAAATGGGAATTGCCCAATGGGTATGCCTGTATTAGCCAGAAGACCCTCCTGATCAGTCCTACTAATTCCAGCTAGATAAATATTAGACTTATCCTTGTTAATTTCAAGACCAAAGCACCTATTAAATTCTTTCAGGCAGTCAATGAGCATGCGAATAGAAGAATGGTCACCCCTAGCAAACAGCATAAGGTCATCCGCAATTGTAAGGTGAGTAATCCTTAAACCCTCACACTTGGGATGGTAGTGGAATAAAGTCCCAAGTGTGTGTACTTTGACGACTCATGAGAAATATTCTAAGCAAATGACAAACAACATGGGAGAAATCGGATCCCCTTGGTGAAGACCTTTTGCACCATTAAGGAAACCCTGCACCGTCTCATTGATAGCAACTGAGAAAGATGTAGTGGTAACACACTGCTCAATCTAGTCCATGAAAAGATGTGGAAAACCCAGTTCATTAAGTAATTTTAGTCAAAAAGTCCAATTAATTGAGTCATATGCCTTCCTTAGGTCCACCTTAACAATACACTGAGGTGAAACTCTTGTCCTACTATACACACGCATAAGCTCCTGAACTAGTAGGATGTTGTTAGCTATGAATCTGTCATGTATGAACGCCATCTGCGAGATGTCCACAAGATGAGGAAGAATATTTTTAAATTTGACTGCCATTATTTTTGAAATGATCTTGTACATCACATTGTAGCAAGAAATTGGTCTATAGTCCCCCACCCTCTCTGCATGTTTAGACTTAGGAACCATAGTTGTGAAACCCCAATCAAAACCAACCTTAGAGTAATGGGGTTGGGATGTATATCATACTTTATTTCATCATTAAATACATTTTCATATGATTTTATGAGCTTTGGATTTGAGTTTTATTGTTTTGAAGTCTTGTTGGTGAATATTGTGTGAGAGGGGCAAAATGGTAATTTTTGCCCGAGGTTAAAATAGGGAGATAGCTTGTGGAAGGAATAGGAATTAATTTCCTAGTAAAAATAACAACAAGAGTTGTTGTGGTTTAGTGGTTAAAGCCTTGGAATTAATTCTTGAGGTCTTGGGTTCGAATTCCATCATAGAAGCTTTAGTTTGATTAAAATTTTATTTTTGCTTAGGGAGGATTAGTTTCGGCCTTAAGGGCCTAGACCAAGGTGGTGATAATGACCTAGGAGAGACAAGTTAGGAGAATTCTCATTTCACTCCTTTGCTCTACTCAAAATTCTTAAAGGGAATTCATTCTCCCTTGATCTTTAGTTTTTCTTAATTTTCAACTCCATAGTTTGATCAAGGTGTTCTATCCTTTCTCTTTCCAGAAAATTCAATAAAGTGCTGAGGTCTTTTAGGATCAAAATTTCCTAGTAAAAGGCTTCTCATGGTCTGGAAAATGTGGATGAATTGTGGGAAATTCCAAGAGGAAAATCCCTCTAGTAAGCTTGCTAAAATTTCACTATATAGCTAGTTCACCTTCCTTCTTGGAATGAGCAGAAATTTTCCAGCTTGTGTACCTTCAAAATGTCAAACTTCTTAGCTAACATTCCCCTCCAAATGCTGCAAGAAAAATGGCTTAAGTTCAGCTTGAAACATGAATCATTTCTGCCATTTTCGGACTGCTCAAGAACTGTACAAAACCAGTGAAAATCCTGGGCATGATCGCTACTTTGAGAGTCCAAAATCAAGCTGTTTTCTTCCAGATTTTGTGCAGCAACTTAGCCATGTTTTTCATCCATGAAGAAGGTTGGAAACTAGCCTTGAATACCCCTGAAACCCCCCTTCCAGCTCGCTGCAAATCGGCTGGAAGTGGCAGACAAAATTCTGCCCAGAAAATTCTGTGCAGCGAAATTCTGGGCAGTCAAATGACCAGCTTTGTTTCCTGTTTTTCTTCAAACCAAAACACCTGCCCTAATCTGTCAAAACCTCCCTTAAACCACCATTAACAGAGCTCCAATGTTTCCCCTGAGCTTCTGGATGAAAGGCAGCAATGGCTGTCTGAAAATCTCTCCAACAAATCCCTGCAATTTAGCTTGATTGGTTTCCAAAATTTCAGCCATCTTGTTTAGCAACTTTCCATAAAATCTTACACCATTGACCAGACATCTTCTTCACCATTGTGCACCTTAGTTTCGGCCATCATAAGCCTCATTGAACCAGCTTTAATTCCTCAGAAAATCTGCACATTCAGTCGGCTATAGGAGACTTCAAAGCTGTCCAAATAATCAAGATTTTCTTAGAATATTTAGTTTCCAAATTCTCTTCCTAAAAATATTCTTCAAGGATTGTAACGACTAACCGTTCCTTTCCCTACCAAATCAGAGAAAAAACTCCCTAAACCCTACAGAATTTCGACAGCCGTAATTCCATAGAAATTCGGCAGCTGCTCCTAACCTCCCTCTCTCGATTTTCTCTAGCCACCAAGAACACACACACTACACCAAGAACACCTACTACCTTCTTTCATCTAATACACCTTCAAACCACTTCAAACCCTCACGAAAATCTCCAGATTTGATCTACTCTTTGCTGTGAATCCATCAACACCATTATTAACATCAAACTCCACAAATCATCTTGCTACTTTGGATCAAAACTAGAAATTTTTGTGAAGGTCAAGAACATCTTCAAGGTAAATTTACTCTATCAACTTCGTCTTCTTCAAACTTGATCTCCAATGAGAACTTATGTGAATGAACATACTAATGATCTCTTCTTCTCTCTCTCATGGCCTGAAATTCCCTTTCTTCGCCGAATGGTCTCTTTTTCTATTACCATGCTTTCGCCACCTCTCTTGGACAAGATTAGTCATGTAAGAGTTGAGATCTACTCTAAACTCGTTCAAAGCATTCATCAACCAAGTAAGTACCTTCAATAATTAATTTAAACTCTAGAATCATGTCTCTAAGATGATGTTGTTAAAAGGTGGATGGTGGTAGGATTTGAGTATATATTTATTGTTGAGATTGAAGCATGAGCAATTGTATGATTGTGTAGAAGATGGGATTTATGCATGAAAGGTTTATCTTGGTTGATTGTATGTTGATTTGAGGTTTGATGCATGTCATAGGTAGTGTTTGTGATAAAGTATGTTAGAGATTATGCCACCGTTGGTGAATAGGATTTTTATTCATATGGGATTGTTTAAGCCATGCTCATATTTATTCTAGTAGAGGTTAAAGCATGTCTTAATAAATTTAGATCTATGCCTAGATACAAGATTTGGTTGATTTGATGAATTGAAGGATTGCGCATGTTCTTGATTGAGGATGGCCATAGAAATTTGATCATGATCTAGTTGTCCCTAAAACTAATTTTCACTTTATGCATAAAATACGCAATAAAATAATATTGCTAGTATTTTCGAAAAAAAAAAACCCTAGGAAGGGTGGATTTGGAATTATTATATATATAAAGGATATTTTAGTTAAATAAATAATAATTTTGCTAGAAAATAAATAAATAAATATTATTTAAAATATAGAGATCAATTAAAGCTTTATGAGAATGATTCATAATTAGTAAAATATTTGCTAAATCAAAACCCTTAAGGATTTACTTATTATTTTCCAAGAAAGGCTTATTAAATTTAAATTCAACTAGTTTTAGCTATAAATTATTTTCTAACAACTAAACTATCATTAAATCACTATTTTACCTAGTACCATCTATGACTCTTGATCAAATAAACTCTAGATTTTTCTTAACAAGATGTAAAATTTCAACTTATTAGAATTTATTTCCCAAACCATTAATTATTTTAAATTACAAATTAAACTTAGCTTATAAACCTATTTAATTAGTGTCTTGCTTTAAAGCTCGGGACACTAGGATCATGGTAGTAGTGAATTGAGTTGATTTAAAATTGAGGAAGTGGATTGTAGCTTGAATCTGATTAAGATTTGTATTTGCCCATGTGGGGTTAGGCCAGCTGTTCGAGACCTTGTTGTTGTGAGCAAGAATCAGGTAAGCTCCTGCATAAAACCTATCGATGTGAAATGTTTTCCTTATGGCAAGCTAAATATGGAGTGTATGGACACTCGTTTATCTGAAGGCAATTGAGGGTTGAATTTGTTCTTATTTCCAACACTTAAATTATTTAAAAGTTACTGAGAAGATTTTCCAAACATAAAACTCTTTCTAAAACTGATTGTTCCCAAACTTTGGAAACCCTCAAATTACTATTTTCATGAAGAGCAATGCTTTGTTCATTTTATCCCAAGTGGGAAACGTCGTTGAGTACTCAATAAGGGTGGACTACTAGGACTAGTCTTTGAAGGGTTAGGGTAAGTCTCTCAGCAGGTGGCCACCTCTGAGGGGTGAGTCCTTCCCGGATAAGATGTCGATCCGAGTGAGTCGTGCCGGTCCGAGCTAGTAGTTTGTTTTCGGTCAAGTGATCGTGTTTTGCTGGAATGGTCACCCGGTTGTTGTTTGGGTATAGAGAAGGAGGAGTATCATGCCCAGTAGGCCGATCACCTACTTTTGTCAGTCTGCACAAAGTGTCGGCATTCTGACCAGTTATGGGGCCTAACGTGTGGTAACCCATATCCCCTTCTTTCGAGTGGTTGATTTCATTACTTATGTACGGGTAGATAAGCCAAAACGCCACTCTTGCTTTGACTAATGTTTGATGCTTGCCAATGTTTCTCTTGTAAAGGTTTCACACTTTGCATCCATGAACTGGTTTCACTAAGCACCCAAAGCACACACAGACTTACTGAGATTTCTGTCTCATCACCTTTTTATCATGATTTCAGGATGATCTTGCTGTGGAGTTGAGTGGCTTGTAATATCTGCTTTGGAAGAGAATGTGTCTTTTGATTTTATGTATTGCTTTGGGGAGACGAGAGTGGATAATTTTATTTATGGTTTTGTTTTGGAATTTCATGGATTTACTCTTGGAGTATATTGGGTTGTAATAAATTTTTAAGTTAAGTATTATTTTATTTCAGTAATTTTATTTGTGTGACTTAGTTATAAAGACCCTTTGTCCTTTGGACGGGGCCACATCCCCGACCCTGGCGGGCCTCGGCTTCGGGGTGTTACAAGTGGTATTAGAGCCTAGGTTATAGGAAAATATTTATGATTTATGATTTATTTATTTAAGTTTAAATCTTATCTAACGTATTTTGTTAATGCTGTAGGATGGTTAGACTGCTTAGGACAGCAAGGAAAGGGCAGCAGTGGCACCCACCTTACTATCTAGACTAGGAGGACCTTCCAGTTCCCCAGCCTACCCCTCAGCCAGTTGTCCCTATAGAGGATAACAATGATGTCAAGGTTATCCCTATGAAGGATAACAGTGATGATGAGTTTGACCTTATGGAGGATAGCAGTGAGGACGAGGTCCAGATCCTAGAGCCACCTCCAATCTCGGTGATAGACATAAGCTCTGATAGTGAGGATGATGTGATGATAGTGGAGCCCGAACCCCACCCTCCTAACCCCGAAGTGGATTTAGCGGCAGCTAGTGATGACCCGGGGGAGATAGACTATGAGTCTCCACCCAGGCCTTCTTTCATTCCTTCCTTCAACCGAGTTGAGACCGGAGAGAGCTCTAGGCGCCTTGGGGAGGAGCCAATGGAGGGATTTGCTAGCGAGGATGAAGTAGATTTTTCTAAGAACACTGGGGGTTGGTTGTATGAGGCTGATGATGAGGGTTCGGACGAGGATTAGAGAACTGAGAGTTATTTTGTTTTAGATGATTATTTATTTGTTGTCTTTCAAGAACTAGTATGTCAAAGATTTTCAATTTTATACTCTATTCACAACTTTGGATTTATGCAAGTCAATTTTTGAAATCAAAATTTATGACCAATCCTTTAAATAAGTTGCATATGACTTCTTTCTACTCATACTTAGCTATGTATGCTTGCACCACTAAAATAATTTGATACTTGAGTGCATACATTTAACATCTGGGGTATGGTATAGAATGGCACCCAAGAGACGTGCAGCTTCTTCAGCCAGAAGAATTCCAAAAGTAGACCGCGTAGCACCGGAAGTTGACACTGAACAGATGTAATCACCCCATCAGGGTAATGGACAAAGTGATCCCGAGATGGGCATGGGGTCTGATTCCCCAGTAGATGTGTCAATGGGCCAGGCACTCAACAAAGTAGCCGAGATTCTTCAGACGCTGACCGAGCGAAGGCACCCTAGAGGGGAAGATGAGGCATTGGAGAAATTCTTAAAGTTCCAACTGCCCATCTTTATGGGTGAAGCTGAGCAAGACCAGAAGGCCTAGCAATGGGTCGAACAAATGGAAGACATCTTCGCAACGCTCCAGTATTCGGAGGAGTGGATGGTTAAGTTTGCAGCTTTTCGATTGAGAGGGCCAGCTCGGGTATGGTGGCAGCGGGTCCAAGAGGACTGGGTGATGGATGAGCAAGAATGGTCGTGGTCCAACTTTGTTGAAGCCTTCAGGGCTGAGTACATCCCTCAGTGGATTGTGGAGAAGCAGGAGGATGAATTTCAGAATCTGAAGCAGGGGAGCATGTCAGTGGCTCAATACGCAGCGCGATTCACGCAATTGTCGAAGTACTGCCGAAGGTTGGTCAACACCAAGCAGAACAGGACAAGGCAGTTCGTCAAGGGGCTGAGACCGGAACTAAGGAGGGCATTGGCACCTGCTCCACCGACAACTTATTCGGGGGCTGTGGATGCAGGTACTCGCACGGAGAACGAGGACCGCAGCAGGATGGCAGCCAAGCCTTTCCAGCCGCCAAGGCAGCAGCAGGGACATTTCTTGAGCCCGCAACTTCACAAGCGCCCTGCTAACCAGCAATGGTAGAACCGGGGAAAGCAAGCCCGGACAGCACCAGTTGGACCTGTGCCGAACCTCCCGACATGCAGGCAGTGTGGGAAGAAAGGCCACACCGAGAGAAATTGTTGGTCCAAGGGTGGAGATAGAAAGTGCTACCACTGTGGTGACCCGAACCACCTGAGGAATACCTGCCCTAAGTTGCATTGGGTCGGGCAAGAAAACCCGACTCAGAACCCGGGTCCCAATCGAGCTAATGCCACTGGAGCATCCGGGAGTGGAGCACCGAAGCCGCAAGTGAAGGCCAAGGTATTCGCTTTCAACAGAGAGGAAGTTGGGGCTGATGCAGCGGTGGTAGAAGGCACGTTCACTATTTAAGGACGTTCCGTTAATGCTTTGAGTGATCCTGGCTCTACTCATTCCTATATAAACAAGTTGTGTGCATATCATTCGGGTCGGGATGGAGTAGAGTTACTTTTCACTTTAGAAGTAAGCACACCTTTGGGGAAAATGGTGCAAGCGGATCGGTATGTGAGGGATTGTAAGATTAAGATGGGGAGAGAAAATCTGGAGGGAGATTTGATTGTTCTAGACATTGAGGACTATGACTAGATTTTGGGGATGGACTGGTTAGCCAAGCATGGGGCTAGGGTAGACTGTAAAAATAAGTAAGTTCAGTTCGTCAGGCCGGGTTATGATGTGTTAGAATTTAATGGCAAGAGAGTGAAAGCGTTGAAGTACTTGATTGTGGGGGCTAAGGCCCGAAAATTGTTAAGGCAAGGATGTCAGGTTTATCTGGCTTACGTGATGAACAAGCCTAAGGACCAGTATACTCTGGAGGGCACAGAAGTGGTGAAGGATTTTCCTGATGTATTCCCAGCGGAGCTTGATTCTCTACCTCCTAACCGAGAAGTGGAATTCACAATAGACTTAGTTCCCGGAGTGGAACCAGTATCGCGGACTCCATACCGGATGGCACCGGCAGAGTTGAAAGAGCAGTTGGAGGAGTTAGTAGGACAAGGCTATATAAGACTGAGCACGTCACCCTGGGGAGCGCCTGTGCTATTTGTAAAGAAGAATGATGGAACCTTGAGGCTATGCATCGACTACCGAGGGCTGAACAATTTGACGATTAAGAACAAGTACCCTCTTCCACTGATTGACGAGCTATTTGATCAACTGCAAGGATCCAGTTGCTATTCCAAGTTGGATCTGAGGCAAGGTTACTACCAAGTGCGGATAAGAGAGGAAGATATCCCCAAGACAGCCTTCAACACCCGCTATGGACATTTCAAGTTCGTGGTGATGCCGTTCGGGGTGACAACGCTCCAGCAGTATTCATGGACCTGATGCACCGAGTATTCCGACCTTATCTGGACAAGTTTGTGGTGGTCTTCATTGACGATATTTTGATCTACTCTAAGAGTCCGGAGGAGCATGCGGGGCATCTGAGGCTCGTGTTGGAGAAATTGCGGGAGCACAAGCTGTAAGCGAAGTTCAGGAAGTGCGAATTTTGGTTAGACAGTGTGGCATTCCTTGGCCACGTGGTGACCAAGAAGGGTATTAAGGTAGATCCGGCAAAAGTTGAAGCAGTATCAGATTGGAAGCAGCCAGGGAATATTTCCGAGATTCGGAGTTTCTTGGGATTGGCTGGGTACTACCGAAGGTTTATCAAGGGATTCTCGACGCTCGCATCGCCAATGACCCGTTTGTTGAGGAAGAATGTTCCGTTTGTGTAGAACGAAAAATGAGAGAAAAGCTTCCAAGAACTGAAGGAGAGACTAATGACGGCACCGGTGTTGAGTCTACCAGAGGAGGGCAAATCTTACGCGTTGTACACCGACGCTTCGAAAGAAGGTCTAGGAGCGGTATTGATGCAAGACAGGAAAGTGATTGTTTATGCATCCCGGAAGTTACGACCGCATGAAGTGAACTACCCTACTCACGATTTGGAGCTGGCGGCTATAGTGTTCGCCCAAAAGAAATGGCGACACTACCTGTATGGAGTTGAGTATGAGGTGTTCACCGACCATAAGAGTCTGAAGTATATCTTCACTCAGAAGGATTTGAACTTGAGGCAACAAAGGTGGATGGAATTCCTGGAGGAGTACTGTTGCTCGATCAACTACCATCCCGGGAAGGCTAACGTTATGGCGGACGCCCTGAGCAGAAAAGTTGGAATGGCCAGACTGAAGGTGCAAGAAATGCAAGCAGTGCAAGATGTGTTGGACAGAAGGGTGGAAGTACAAGACAAAAGAATCGTCATCAGTAATTTGAAGTTGGTGCCGGATTTGAAGCAAGAAATAGTGGAAGCTTAGCGAAGCAATGCCGAGTTTCAAATTTTCAAGGATAAGGAACTTAAGCGACCGGTCAGCGAATTTCGTCATGATGAGGCGGGAACTCTTCATTTCAGAGACCAATTGTGTGTACCCGAGGAGCGGCAATTAAAGGATAGAATTTTGGAGGAGGCGCACAAGAGTAAGTACGCCATTCATCCGGGGGAGGTCAAGATGTATCAGGATTTGAAGAGAGCATACTGATGGCCCGGAATGAAGCGAGATGTGGTCAAGTACGTCTCGACTTGTCTTACCTATTAGAAAGTTAAAGCGGAGCATAAGAAGTCAGCAGGACTATTACAGCCATTGCCAGTGCTGGAATGGAAGTGGGAGGAGGTGACTATAGATTTCGTCACCGGGCTTCCCATGTCAAAGACCCAGAAGGACGCCATATGGGTGGTGGTGGATCGATTGACCAAGTCGGCCCACTTCATCCCGGTAAATGTGAGGGATGCCATGGAGAAGCTGGCTCAGACATATGTTCGAGAAGTAGTCCGACTTCATGGAGTACCTTCGAGCATTATGTCAGATCGAGACCCGAGGTTTACTTCTCGTTTTTGGGGAAAATTTCAGGAGGCAATGGGATTGAATTTGAAATTCAGTACGACGGTACATCCGCAGACCGATGGGCAATCAGAAAGGGTGATCCAAATATTAGAAGATATGTTGAGAGCCTGTGTCCTAGATTTCGGGGATAAGTGGATTGAGTATGTACTGTATGCCGAACTATCTTATAACAACAGCTATCAGGCCTCGATTGGGATGGCACCATACGAAGAGTTGTATAGGCGCAAGTGTCAGGTACCGTTGTATTGGAGTTGGTCGGAAGATGGTCACGTGAGCAAAACCGGAGAGATCTGCGTCCAAGAAATGTTGGATAAAGTGAAACTGATTCGGGAAAGGTTAAAGGCGGCTCAAAGCCGATAGAAGAGCTATGCGGACAATCGGCGAAGGGATCTAGAATTTCAAGTTGGGGACTGCGTATTTTTGAAGCTAACGCCGAATAGGGGAATTTTGAAGCATCCGAAGGGCGGAAAGTTGAATCCGAGATATTTGGGGCCGTTTTTTATTAAAGAAAGGATTGGACCGGATGCTTTCCGATTAGACCTTCCGGATAGGTTGACGGGTATCCACGATGTGTTCCATGTGTCGCAGTTGAAGAAGTATAATGCAGATCCCGGTCATATATTGAATGATGAACCATTGGTGTTACAGCCAAATCTGAGCTACGTGGAGAAGCCTGTGCGGATATTGGACCGCAGTGTGAAGACCCTACGGAATAACCAGATACCGATGGTTAAGATTCAGTGGGAGCACCATGGCACGCAGGATGCCACATGGGAATCAGATGAATGGGTTAAGCGGAAGTATCCCGAGCTGAAATAGAGGTATGCTTGAATTTAGGCACGAAATTCTTCTAAGGAGGGGAGGATGTGAAACCCCAGTCAAAACCAACCTTAGAGTAAGGGGGTTGGGATGCATATCATACTTTATTTCATCATTAAATACATTTTTATATGATTTTATGTGCTTTGGATTTGAGTTTTATTATTTTGAAGTCTTGTTGGTGAGTATTGTGTGAGAGGGGCAAAATGGTAATTTTTGCCCGAGATGAAAATAGGGAGATAGCTTGTGGAAGGAATAGGAATTAATTTCCTAGTAAAAATAACAACAAGAGTTGTTGTGGTTTAGTGGTTAAAACCTTGGAATTAATTCTTGAGGTCATGGGTTCGAATTCCATCATAGAAGCTTTAGTTTGATTAAAATTTTATTTTTGCTTAGGGAGGATTAGTTTCGGCCTTAAGGGCCTTGACCAAGGTGGTGATAATGACCTAGGAGAGACATGTTAGGAGAATTCTCATTTCACTCCTTTCCTCTACTCAAAATTCTTAAAGGGAATTCATTCTCCCTTGATCTTTAGTTTTTCATAATTTTCAACTCCGTAGTTTCATCAAGGTGTTCTATCCTTTTTCTTTCCAGAAAATTCAGTAAAGTGCTGAGGTCTTTTAGGATCAAAATTTCCTAGTAAAAGGATTCTCATGGTCTGGAAAATGTGGATGAATTGTGGGAAATTCCAAGAGGAAAATCCCTCTAGTAAGCTTGCTGAAATTTCACTCTATAGCTAGTTCACCTTCCGTCTTGGAATGAGCTGAAATTTTCCAGCTTGTGTACCTTCAAAATGTCGAAATTCTTAGCTAACATTCCCCTCCAAATGCTGCTAGAAAAATGGCCTTAAGTTCAGCTTGAAAGATGAATTATTTCTGCCATTTTCGGACTGCTCAAGAGCTGTACAAAACCAGTGAAAATCCTGGGCAAGATCGCTACTTTGAGAGTCCAAAATCAAGCTGTTTTCTTCCAGATTTTGTGCATCACCATAGCTATGTTTTTCATCCATGAAGAAGGCTGGAAACCAGCCTTGAATACCCCTGAAACCCCCCTTCCAGCTCGCTGCAAATCGGCTGGAAGTGGCAGACAAAATTCTGCCCAGAAAATTCTGTGCAGCGAAATTCTGGGAAGTCAAATGTCCAGCTTTGTTTCCTGTTTTTCTTCCAGCCGAAACACCAGCCCTAATCTGTCAAAACCTTCCTTAAACCACCATTAATAGAGATCCAATGTTTCCCCTGAGCTTCTGGACGAAAGGCAGCAATGGCTGTCCGAAAATCTCTCCAACAAATCCCTGCAATTTAGCTTGATTGGTTTCCAAAATTTCAGCCATCTTGTTTAGCAACTTTCCATAAAATCTTACACCATTGACCAGACATCTTCTTCACCATTGTGCACCTTAGTTTTGGCCATCATAAGCCTCATTGAACCAGCTTTAATTCCTTAGAAAAGCTGCACATTCAGTCGGCCATAGGAGACTTCAAAGCTGTCCAAAAAATCAAGATATTCTTAGAATATTTAGTTTCCAAATTCACTTCCTAAAAATATTCTTCAAGGATTGTAAGAACTAACCTTTCCTTTCCCTTCCAAATCAGAGAAACAACTCCCTAAACCCTACAGAATTTCGGCAGCCCTAATTCCACAGAAATTCGGCAGCTGCTCCCAACCTCCCTCTCTCGATTTTCTCTAGCCACCAAGAACACACACACTACACCAAGAACACCTACTACCTTCTTTCATCTAATACACCTTCAAACCACTTCAAACCCTCACAAAAATCTCCAGATTTGATCTACTCTTTGCTGTGAATCCATCAACACCATTATTAACATCAAACTCCACAAATCATCTTGCTACTTTGGATCAAAACCAGAAACTTTTGTGAAGGTCAAGAACATCTTCAAGGTAAATTTACTCTATCAACTTCGTCTTCTTCAAATTTGATCTCCAATGAGAACTTATGTGAATGAACATACTAATGATCTCTTCTTCTCTCTCTCATGGCCCGAAATTCCCTCTCTTGGCCGAATGGTCTCTTTTTCCATGACCATGCTTTCGCCACCTCTCTTGGACAAGATTAGCCATGTAGGAGTTAAGATCTACTCTAAACTCGTTCAAAGCATTCATCAACCAAGTAAGTACCATCAATCCTTCTTTTAAACTCTAGAATCATGTCTCTAAGATGATGTTGTTAAAAGGTGGATGGTGGTAGGATTTGAGTATATATTTATTGTTGAGATTGAAGTATGAGCAATTGTATGATTGTGAAGAAGATGGGATTTATGCATGAAAGGTTTATCTTGGTTGATTGTATGTTGATTTGAGGTTTGATGCATGTCATAGGTAGTGTTTGTGATAAAGTATGCTAGAGATTATGCCACCGTTGGTGAATAGGATTTTTATTCATATGGGATTGTTTAAGCCATGTTCATATTTATTCTAGTAGAGGTTAAATCATGTCTTAACATATTTAGATCTATGCCTAGATGCAAGAATTGGTTGATTTGATGAATTGAATGATTGCGCATGTTCTTGATTGAGGATGGCCATAGAAATTTGATCATGATCTAGTTGTCCCTAAAATTAATTTTCACTTTATGCATAAAATACTCAATAAAATAATATTGCTAGTATTTTCGAAAAAAAACCCTAGGAAGGGTAGATTTGGAATTATTATATATATATAAAGGATATTTTAGTTAAATAAATAATAATTTTGCTAGAAAATAAATAAATAAATAAATATTATTTAAAATAAAGAGATCAATTAAAGCTTTATGAGAATGATTCATAATTAGTAAAATATTTGCTAAATCAAACCCTTAATGATTTACTTATTATTTTCCAAGAAAGGCTTATTAAATTTAAATTCAACTAGTTTTAGCTATCAATTATTTTCTAACAACAAAACTATCATTAAATCACTATTTTACCTAGTACCATCTATGACTCTTGATCAAATAAACTCTAGATTTTTCTTAACAAGATGTAAACTTTTAACTTATTAGAATTTATTTCCCAAACCATTAATTATTTTAAATTACAAATTAAACTTAGCTTATAAACCTATTTAATTAGTGTCTTGCCCTAAAGCTTGGGACACTAGGATCATGGTAGTAGTGAATTGAGTTGATTTAAAATTGAGGAAGTGGATTGTAGCTTGAATCTGATTAAGATTTGTATTTGCCCATGTGGGGTTAGGCTAGTTGTTTGAGACCTTGTTGTTGTGAGCAAGAATCAGGTAAGCTCCTGCATAAAACCTATCGATGTGAAATGTTTTCCTTATGGCAAGCTAAATATGGAGTGTATGGACACTCGTTTATCTGAAGGCAATTGAGGGTTGAATTTGTTCTTATTTCCAACACTTAAATTATTTAAAAGTTACTGAGGCGATTTTCCAAACATAAAACTCTTTCTAAAACTGATTGTTCCCAAAACTTTGGAAACCCTCAAATTACTATTTTCATGAAGAGCAATGCTTTGTTCATTTTATCCCAAGTGGGAAACGTCGTTGAGTACTCAATAAGGGTGGACTACTAGGACTAGTCTTTGAAGGGTTAGGGTAAGTCTTTCAGCAGGTGGCCACCTCTGAGGGGTGAGTCCTTCCCGGATAAGATGTCAGTCCAGTGAGTCGTGCCGGTCTGAGCTAGTAGTTTGTTTTCAGTCAAGTGACTGTGTTTTGCCGGAATGGACACACGGTTGTTGTTTGGGTATAGAGAAGGAGGAGTATCATGCCCAGTAGGCCGATCACCTACTTTTGTCAGTCTGCACAAAGTGTCAGCATTCTGACCGGTTATGGGGCCTAACGTGTGGTAACCCATATCCCCTTCTTTCGAGTGGTTGATTTCATTACTTATGTACGGGTAGATAAGCCAAAACGCCACTCTTGCTTTGACTAATGTTTAATGCTTGCCAATGTTTCTCTTGTAAAGGTTTCACACTTTGCATCCATGAACTGGTTTCACTAAACACCCAAAGCACACACAGACTTACTGAGATTTCTGTCTCATCACCTTTTTATCATGATTTCAGGATGATCTTGCTGTGGAGTTGAGTGGCTTGTAATATCTGCTTTGGAAGAGAATGTGTCTTTTGATTTTATGTATTGCTTTGGGGAGACGAGAGTGGATAATTTTATTTATGGTTTTGTTTTGGAATTTCATGGATTTACTCTTGGAGTATATTGGGTTGTAATAAATTTTTAAGTTAAGTATTATTTTATTTCAGCAATTTTATTTGTGTGACTTAGTTATAAAGACCCTTTGTCCTTTAGACGGGGCCACATCCCCGGCCCTGGCGGGCCTAGGCTTCGGGGTGTTACAATAGTAATAACTAATTGGTTAATCTTCTTGAGGATTCTGCCAGACAAGAAGAATTCCCTAACCGTGTCATAGAGACTCTGTGCAACCGTACCCCAAACTTTCTTGAAAAATAGCGCTGAGTGCCCACTAGACCCGGTGTTTTGCAATCACCAATGTCCCACAGGGCCATTTTAATATCCTGATCCGTGACCTCCCTAACTAAGTTAGCCTTTGTAACACCCCACTATTTAGGCCCAACAGGGCCGGGGATGTCGCCCCGTCCAAAGGACAAGGGGTCTTTATAACTAGGTCACACAATCAAAATAAAACAATACTTTAAAAGTTAAAACTTATTATAATTCAAAAATTTAAGACAAATCCAAAATAAAAATTGTTCACTCTCAACTCCCATAGCATTACACAAAATAAATAACAGAATATCTTCCAAGGCAGGCAACAACTAGCTACTCATCCCCACAGCAGGATCGATCTGATATCATGGCAAAAAGGGTGATGAGATAAAAATCTCAGTAAGTCCGTGTGTACTTTGGGTGTTTAGTGAAAGCAGTTTGTGAATGCAAAGTGTAAGAACTTCATAAGAAAAATACTGACAAGTAATAAACAATATTCAAAATCAAGAGTGGCATTTTGGCTTTTCCAACCATACATGAACAATAAAATCAACCACTTAAAAGGATGGCTATCGGTTACCACACGATGGGCCTCATAACCATACAACGGTCAGAATGCCACACTTTGTGCAGACTGACAAAAAAGGTAGGTGATCGGCCTACCGGGTAAGATTCTCCTCCTTCTATACACCCAAACAAAATCGGTCATCCACCCCGGCAACACATAGTCCACATGATTGAAACCTGCTAGCTTGGACCGGCATGACTAAGTAGTACTGGCATTTCTCTAAGTTGAGTTCATCTTCTGGAGGTGGGCTCTTGCCAGAAGACTCATTCTTACTCTTCAAAACTAGTACTACTAGCCTACCCTTATTGAGTACTTAACGTAGTTCATCCCCCTTGGGAGAAAACTGATAAAACATAGCTTTACTTGAAAATGGCAATCAAGGGTTTCCAAAGTCTTTATCAAAATTAGTTTTAGAAACAATTTAGTGTTTGAATAAAACTGCTTGTTGTTTTTCAAATAATTGGTTTGACTGAAACAAGAAAGGAAACAGTCCCTAATTGCCTTTACCAAATCAGTGTTCACAAACTTCGTATTTGGCTTGCCATAACAACTTTTGCAATAAACATGTTTTATGTAGGAGCTTTCCTGATCCTTTGCCCGAGATAAATAAAGATCTCCAAAAGCTGACCTAACCTCGCCTAGGGTAAACATAAGCCATAATTAAACTCAAGCCAAAATTTACTTTTATAAATAAACCTAGCTTGACTCACTACAATCATGACCCTAGTGTCCCAAGACTTTAAGGCTAGATAGTAAATAGAGGGTTTACAAGATAAATCTAGCTTGATATTAAAATAACTAGGGTTTGTGAATTAGATACTAATAAGTTGTAGGATTAAATCTTGCTATAAATAAATTAGGATTTATTTGATGAAGGGTCCTAGGCCTAGATGATATTATTTAAAATAATGATTTATAATAACTAATGGTTAGAAAATCATTGGCAAATAAAATTAATAATAAGTAAATTTTAATATGCCTTGACTAAAAGATAATAAATAAAATTTAATAGTATTTATGAATATAAGACTTACAAAATTAATATTTTACCTATTGTGATTATTTATATAAAAGGCTTTATTTGATATTATTATTTTTATATAATATCTATATATTTTACTTCTTTAATAACAGTTATCATTTATTTGACTAAAATATCATTATTTTATATAATAGTCCAAATTCACTTTTTCCTAGGGTTTTCGAAATCACTAGAAGAAATTATAGTATTAATCATTTTATTGATGAAATAAAATTAGCTTAGGGACAACAAGGTCATGATCATAATTCCTATTGCTAACCATAATCATGAGCATACACTCTACACCAATCAACAAAACATCCAAATCATGAATAACAACATAGATCCAAATCTACCAACACATGATCCAAACTCCACTGACATAATCATATTCATGGCCTTAACAAGAATACATGAGCATAAAGCCTATTCACCAAATGTGACTTAATCTCTAACATGCTTGATTATTCATACTACTCACGACATGAAGGCATGCAACAAACTCTAAAAATGCCATACATTCAACCAAGACAAATCATCTCATGCATCAACCCCATCTCCATTATACAAACACATTCATTCTCATGCTTTAATCCCAACTCCATCACAAAACACAAAATCAATCTCCAAATATATTCCATCCTCATCCAACTACATCCAAGAGACATGAATCTAGAATTTAAAGAGGATTTTGAAGACTTACTTGAATGATGACTACCTTGAGGACGTTCTAAGAGAACCCTCTCGCTAGGAAGGCTTGACCCATCTAAGGAGAAGAAGAAAAATGGCCATGGTGGGAGTTGTTAGGGATATGCCCTAGAATCAATTTGTACTTATACTATTGTTGTTGTGTTTTATATAATAATATGAGGTTTTTCTTTCCATGAATAGTGCATTTTGTTTTGTGGTCGTCAAGTACGTGACTTGATAGTAAAACCCAACAATGAATACAATGAGTATTATAAAACTGTCCCTGATCAATTATTATTATTGGAATAATAATAAATTAAGATTAGTATGTTTGTGACTTGATGACTATGTTTACTGGTCATGGATATTTGTGATATCGAGTCAAAACATAAATAAATGTTAGAGAACATTGTATTAGACATGACCCATTGTGAGAGTACTTCATGGAACATGTCATAAGTACTTTCTAGCCATAATAATATTAAAAGTCCTTCGACCTAAATTCATCATAGTTTCCTTCTTGATAAATTCTATATTTTGACGTTGTATAAAGTTGTCTTTAACCAAATAATAAATTAGACTACTGTTGGATATAGAATAAATCAATGAGGGGAATATGATTGATAGTGAAGGAATTTGTCCCTCTCAATTATGGGAGAGATATCCATAGACCCCTTGATAAGTTAGACTGTTAAAATGCATGGCCGTGCTCAAATATATCAATCTAAGATATTGATATAATTTGTTTGAACAGTCTACTATGAAATCAAGAAATAATTGATTAAGTTTAATAAGGATGACATGCTCCGTGCCTTATGCTTAATCTAGATATCGTGTGTCAAAAGGACTAAATATAAAATTATGGTTTGGTTCAAAGAGATCACCGCTCTTCATTTAACCTGGATAGTTATAATGTTTTGCTAGAAACCGCTTATAACTTATCGGCCATTTAAATATGATTTAGGCACACTGCCAATGTTAAATGAACTATAGGGTCACACAATAAGTGAACTTGTTAGGTTATTTTTCTGGTAATAAGATTCAATGAATCTGGAAACTTGTCTAAGTTAATCGAACTAAGAAAATCAACCAAATACAACGAATCTGGAAATATGTCTACGTTCGATGTATTTGGATGATGTCCAAATTATAAGAATCTGAGTCGGTAAATTAATTAGTTAAATTACCGAGATAATGGCAGAATCTTATCATATCAGTTTTAATTTAATTTTAATTTAAATTAAAATACGATAAGATATTATTAGGGTTGGACTCTAAGAGGGTCGGAGTGGATTTTTTTTTAAAAAAACCCTAGCCATCTTCTTAAGTGTCCTAATTTGGTTAAGAATATTCATGCCTCCATTCACCAGAGAAAAAAAACCTCTCAAACCCTAGGCGATAGCACTCTCCGGGTAACGAGTTAGTTCGCGGTGTGTATTCGATAGAGGACGTTCGTACACTGCAGTGTCTGGTGATCGTTTAGGTTGCACGTACAACAGTGCAATCAGAATTGAAGGATCTTGATTATATCAAACAGAGGTAATTCTGCAAACTTTAGATCTTCTTAATCGTTTACTTGGGTCATTGGAAGGGATTTGTGGATGTTTTTCGCGTTTAGGAGTCCATGAATCCTAACAGGAGTAACCATTCGGCCGAGAGAGAGAGAGAGAGAGAGAGAGAGAGAGAGAGAGAGAGAGAGAGAGAAAATCTATTAGTGTGTGTATGTATGTATATGTATATATATATATATATATATATATATATATATATATATATGCATTCATTAAGAGTTGAAGATGAATGAAGATGGAGATGATCGTTCATGCTTACCTTGAAGGTGTTCTTGAGCCTTCAAGAAAATTCTGGTTTTTGATCCAAAAGTGAGACTTTGATTTCAGTGTTTGATGTTAAAAATTGCAGGAATTGATTCATGAGAATAAGTAGGTATAATCTGGAGTTTTTGGAGAAGATTGAAGTGGTTTTGAGTGGCCTTAGGCATGAGAATGGTAGTAGGTGTTCTTGGAGGTTTGGAGAGAATGGAGAGAATGGATGAAGCTGGCCGAAATTCTGTTGGGAAAGAGTGGCCGACTGGTTTGGAGATTTTTGGTAATTGGATTTTCAGATTTGGGAGGAAAAGGAAAGCTGGCTGTTTGAAATTAAAAAAGAATAATTTACGGAATATTTTGTGATATAAAGTATGGTAAGTAGATTTTTGTTGTTGGAGGTCTTTTGGAAGCTTCAATGGCCGACTGAATTGCTGGAATTTCTATTGAGTTGAATGCTGTTCGAATCAGCTTTAAGGTGGCCAAAATATGGTGTACAATGGTGAGGGAATTTTCTGAATGTTCGAGGCTTAATTCATGGAAGGTTGCTGGAATATTTTGCTAGAATTTTGGACTCCAATTAATAGCTTGATTGTAGTGATTGATGGAGAGATTTTAGGAGCAGCCATGGAGCTCCTTTCGTGCAGAACACTAGTGAGGATGATGCAGTTCAGTTCATGGCTGATCAAGGTGAGTTTGTACAGAAAAATGGGTTGAGTTTCGGACAAGGGTGAAGAAGGAACAAAGCTGGAAATTCTAATCAACCTTTCGTAAGCTTGCTGGAAATTTCTGGGCAGATTTTTCTGCCATGATTCATCTGATTTGCTGCAAGTTTGAAGGGATATTAGGAGGTCCATTAAGGCTAGTTTCCAGCCTTCTTTACGGAGGAAAAATAAGGTTGAATTGCTAGTTGAAAAGTAGGAAGAAACAGCTTGGTTTTTGGCTCACCAAGTTGCGAAATTATCCAGGAATTTTCCTTGTTTGCATAGCTTTTGTGCAGCTCGGATTTGGCTGGAATTTTCACTCTTTAAGCTGAGTGAATTGGTCATTTTTCTAGCAGTATTTGGGAGGAAAAGATGGCTGAAATTTTCAACAATTGGACTGATCAAGAAGTTGGAAAAATTTCCAGATTACAACATGAAGAAGATGAACACACATAGGTTGGAGTTGGAAGGTTCAACCATGGAGATTAATTCTCTTAGGAACCTTCCATAACTCCTTCCCATTTTCGGCCAACAAGATACCTCACATAGACATTTTTGAAACCTCAATATCACAGAACTTTTCTGGAAATAAAATTGGCTTAGATAAATTGAATAACCTAATTGATTAAGATGTAGGGAAAGCTAGAGATCAAGAAGGGTATGAATCCCTTAGAAATTTTTGAAAGGCACAAGAGTGGAATTAGGACATTCTTTTCATGTCTCCCCTAGGACAACTCTCCTACTCTTCCCCAAGGCATGCAAAGGCCGAAATATAGCCTACCTAACCAAAAATAAAATTTAATCTTGCTAAAACTCAAATGATGGAATTTGAACTCAAGACCTCAAGGATTTATTCCAAAACTCTAACCACTAAACCACAACAACTCTTGTTCTTATTTTCTCTTCTAAATATTTTTCCTCTTTAACCCTCAAGCAATCTCCCTATTTCCACCTCAAGAAAAATTACCATTTTGCCCTTCTTACTCACTAAGCACAATTAAGCCATCTAGACCACAAATCACAAATCCAAAGCACATAAAATCATATAAAAATATATTTATACATGCGAGAAAATATGATATGCATCCCGACCCCCTTACTCTAAGGTTGGTTTTAGCTGGGGTTTCACAGCCTTCAGGTCATGAATGACTATAAGGCCTGCACGAATATAGTCCACATTGATGCGCTGGCACTCTACCCTCGTTCCCAGTAGTCTATGGTAGTATTCAACAAATTCCTCAACTAAACCCTTTAGACTGTCAGTCATAGTACTATCCTCCTTGAGAATTGATGCAATGAAGCTCCTTTTTTTTTTTTATTTCATTTAACTATGTTAAAGAAGTAATGTGTATTTTTGTCCACTTGAGCCACATACTTTCCTTTTGCAAGTTTCCAGTAGAACTTCATTTCTGCCTTTGCAAGACGCCATGCTGACAGTTTACACTCCTTGAACTGTGCGATAAGGTCCGGGTCCACAGGGTTCTCAAGTAATTGCTCTTGGGCACTTTGTACAGCTTTGTTCGCCTATTCAACACGTCCAGACAGATGTGAGAATTCTAATTTGTTTAATGTCCGCAAGTCCCGCTTAAGATCTTTTAACCGATGACAGAGAGTGAACTAGTGGAATCCCGTGTATGAATGATCCCAAACTCCCTTGACCAAATCTTGAAACGAGTGATGGTCAGCCCATAAATTAAGGAACCTAAATGGTCGCACTGAATTCCCCCAGTTGTTAACCAGTGACCAAAGGTAGGGGCTGTGATCTGACAGATAACCAATGGGGAAGAACTCCACAGATGCCTAGACATGGCACTGGAACCATGCGTCATTACCCAAAACCCTATCCAACTTAGACCAAACCCTCGAATTTGTCCAAGTAAACCGCGAGCCGACATAGGGGAGATCCTCCAGGCCTATCTTAGCACATAATGATGCAAAGTCCTTTATTTCATATGTTGAAGGCATGATACCACTAAGCTTGTCATCCACATGTATGTAGGTGTTACAATCTCCCATTAAGATCCATGGCTCCGACAGCGTGGTAGATAAGTACTCAATAGCCTCCCACAACGGCCGCCTTCGTGCAACGACAGTATTGTAAGAATAGACAAAGGTAAAATAATAAGCAACATGAGTAACCTTACAAGTGATGTGAACAGTAAGAGCCTGTGCCATGCAGTAGAATAGCTGGATATCCACCATTGCTCTATTCCACAAGATGACCACTCTATCCTCATCTGACTCAACTAAGTTATGTATCACTGACAAATTAGGGAACTGGTTTTGAAAGATATTCTCAACCCATCCAAAGTCAACTTTGTTTCCAGTAATCCAATAATGTCCACACGATGTTTAAAGATAAACTCCCAAACCATATGTTGCTTGAGGTTCATGTTGAACCCTCTAATATTCTAGTATGCGACTCTCATTGGGGATTAACTAGTGCCCGTTGGGCACCAATCAAGTCAAAACTACGGTCAGCATATTTTTTCCATACGGAACGAATGAACTTTGTGGCCTGCATGGTTACCTTACCAACTTTCACCATTGCCTTAGGAATATCATCCATACTAGCGTTATTCCCACTGGGAGGGACCGTTGTGTTATTTCAAAATTGTACATGCACCTGTGAATTAGAATGGGTTTGGATACGCCCCATACGCTTCCCCTGGAATGCCTTCTCCTTTCCCTTATCTGGTTTGGTGGCTTGACAGACATAGTCGGGGTAGTAGGCGCAACAGCTCTAGCATGGCACTGGTTGTCCATGGACAAAGGCTGGCTTGGCCCCTGTGCACTGCATGATGCTCCAGACAATAGTTTCACCATGCCTTCATGTCCATGGCATTGGATTGGTTCCTTTCCTTTGTCAATGCGTGTAGAACGTGTCTCCCTAAGCAATGGTGACCGTAGCTGTTAGTTTTGTCCAGCCGGTGTAGACAGTGGTCTAGTCCATTTTGGTGGCTTGCTGTTTTGCCGTTTACTCACTTCATCAACCATGGGATTCAACATCTGTTCTCTCTTTTCATCTTATCCCCCATGCAAGTAACCGTGTTATGCCCGAATTTGTAGCAGTAGTTATAGAAAGCAGGCTCAAACTCAAACCTCACTGACTGTTGTTTGGTCTTTCCCGATGGTAATCTAAGTAGCACCACTTTCACTAGGGGTTTAGAAACATCTACTTCCACTAGAACTCTAGCATAGGACAGTCGATCAAGCCTGGCAGTAAGCATATCGGTCATAATGGGGATGCCAATAGTAGATACAATTTTACTTAGTGTCGTTTTGTTCCAGCAACCCAGAGGTAGAGCTGGAAACGTCACCCATCCAATTTTGAGAATTGTATTAACCACTGCTAGTTAATAGTCCTCTTGACTCCTAACTAGTGAACCACCTTATAAATATCTTTTGATCAATATTAATCCATTTACATTTCGATAAAAAAAAAAAGAAAGTTAATTGAAGTACAGGTCACTCGTGAAAGTAAATAACAATTAAACAAATAGGTTAGTTGTGTAAAAGCATTAATTAATCCAAGAACTAATTAAATAGATAATTATTTAATTACTTACTTAGCTAATTAAAGTACAATTTGTTTGTAATAATACAAAAATAAACAATTGAGGAGATGCATTAGTTAATGAGTAGGTAATTTGATAACAACAACAACAACAACATTGATAATAATATTAATAAGAGAAATAATAAAATAATGGTAATATTAGTATTGATGACATTAAATCTACTATTACATCCTATTGTTGACATACACAATTATTCCACATAAGGCACACATATAAATTAATAATAGAAGTTTCCGTAAAATTTCCTAAGTTGAAAATAATTTCCAGTTTGAGTGACACTTTTTGCTATTAGCATAATACATGGGAAGGCACTTCGGATTGACCTCAATTTTTACAGTGGCATACCTAAACACATATATAATAGAATACAAGTGGCCTTACACAAAAATTAGGCCTTAATTATGCTCATAGCAATCTGTCCAACGCAAGCCAGCTTGAAATAAAAATTCGTAACTTTTACCTCTCATCAGAAAATTCTGAAATTTTATAGTTAATATCTACACACATAAATCTACGTGTTCTCAGTTTTGACCATTCCCAAATTTGGACTTTATCACCATGAAATAATAGTATCAACTAGATAGTACAACAAAAATAGGGTATTCTGTCCCTTTATTTTTTTTCTAAAATTACTGGGTTTTATCGCAGGGTTTTTTTTGCATGATCTCTAGCGTAAAGGACATCTTCAACATATCTATATCATAATGTGATAAGGCCTTGCAACAATAATGTGGTTTGCTATTTTATTTTGAAATAAAACCTACAACTTGCATATAATCGCAGAATTTCTAGATTTCAAGAAAAAAGGTAAAATTGTTTTGTTTTCATAAAAATATTTAGAAAGGTGGCTTTTTTTTTTTTTTTTTTTTTTAACAATCTAAGAATTTTTAGATAACAATCATAAATTCTCAATCAAAGAACGCATGTTACAAATTTTAAAACCTAAAAACCCCTAATTTTCCACTATTGTGGCAACTCTGTCATTACCTCTTGTTACGTCTAACTCAAACAACCTTAGAGGAAAGAGTGGATGTCTTCTAGCCTTCATTTCCACCAAGAATGTCAAGAAATCAATCTAGGAATCTTGCTTCAAAGTTGTGTTCTTGTGCAAAATTTCTCTGTAAAAAATACATTAAATAAACTTTGGCTAAAGGAAGGAGGAGTTTCATGTGAGGGGAGAGAGAAAAAGGGAGAGACGGCTACTAGGGTGAATTTGGGCTCAAAAATCTGATTTAATTGGGTTTTTATGGGTGAATTATGTTAGGTTTAGGAAATAACAAAAGAATTAAGGAAAATCCTAATTTTCTCTAGGTTTTATCTAATACAAAGCTTCTTTTACTTAATTAATCATAATCTTATGGGATTTGGAGAGTTAGGTGGTAGCACATAGGAGTGGGAATGGGATAGGAATATTCTTCAATTTTTCATGAGCATTAAAGGATTGGAAATAATAAATCCCCTTCAAGATAATTTTTCAAACACACTAGAATTGGGTTTTCTCCATTTTCCTTCTCCTAATAGGCAGCTACTAGGCTTCTAGAAGCCAAATAATTCCCTCAAAATAAGCTCCTTGCTAGAATAAATATTTAATTTAAAAAAAATTCAATTTCTCTTCAAATAAAATAAAATAAGAAGAAAGTCTTGCTAGTCTAATATTTAAATACCACCTAAAATTAATACACAAGTAAATAAACAAAATAAATATATAATGAGTGTTTAGTAAATATATAGCAAATACACAAATACATTTTAAATATATATAAATACATGATTATTTAACAATTAATAAATAGTTACCTAAATTATTTTAATTAACCGTTACTCAATAATTAAATATGCAATTTAGAGTTAGTTATATTTTCTTATATATATATATATATATATATATATATTTATATTTATATCTTTCCCCAATTAATAGTTTAATGATAGAATATTCTATATCATTATTTCAAATAGCGATTTATTAAACATTAGCAAAGCATAAAAATTCCTCCACAATCATACTCAAGAAAATTTATTGATGCCATGCTAAATATGTCTATATGCAAAAATACTCATGCTATATGGGCCATATATTTCCCCATTTCTAGATGCATTTAGGGTGGAATGTCACATTCTCCTCCTTTTAAGAGAATTTTGCCCCCAAAATTCCTATTATGTCATACCTTAAAATATTTTCTGATATTTCCCCCTTGTCCGTTCTTTAGTTTCCCAAGTAGCATCTTGTGTACCATGATGATTCCATAAAACCTTCACCATAGGAATCTACTTATTTCGAAGCGTCTTAATACTTCTGTCCAAAATCTTTACCTGCTTCTCGACATACCTCAGATTGGATTGTAGAATCAATGTTTCCTTAATAAGCACATACTTCGCATAGGTATCTATCCACTTATCACCAAAGTCTAAAACACATGCCTTTAACATGTCTTTAAGGTGACAAAATGGTCAGCGTTTCTATTCGCAAAGCAGTGTCTAAAATCCTCAAGGAAATTCGAGGGTTAATTCTTTCCTCCATGAATGAGGGTTACATCATTATTATTATTTGTTAATTAAGGGGAAAGATGTCAACGGTATTAAGGAAAAAAGAGAGACCGAGGGCTTAAGAAATGAAAAGGTGATGGCAGCTAATTTTTTAGATTTAAGGTCTCTCGAATTCCTAGAAGAAGAATTGTGTATATAGTATTTGGCAAGCTGAAACTATCCTAAATGAGAGATTATGCATGTTCAGTTGATCATGAGAATGCATCACTTCATTGTTATCTACTCTGAAGTCTTGATTTCTCCCTTCCCACTTCCTTCGCGTTGAAGGCTTGAAATTTTTTATTATTCAGTCGAGCGTTAATGATTCCTTATTTTAGCCTAGCACGATACTCACATTTTTCTAAAGAATCTCTGCTGCTTCAAATACAAATCTCGTTAAGTAAAATCAAGCTTTGGGGTTTTATGATCTGCAATATCTCATATGTCTTCTTTTCTTCAAGGCAAATATGGCTATTACTAGCTTCAAATGATAAGAAGAATAGTCGATGTCATGTGACTAAAGTTTCTCCATGAAATATAAGTTATTGTCTCAATCTCCCACACATGCCATTTCTAAAGGTGAATTTATGGGTTCGAAGGGAATAATGTGAGTTCGAAGAGAATATAGGAATGGAAAGTAGGCCAAATTTAATGCTATGAGATGTTTAATAATTTAAGGAAATATAAAGGAGTAGAATGATAATATTGAAACAATTGATTGTTAAAGAATTTTACTGTGGTTGACGAGAATTGAATACCTTCAATGATTGAATAAGAGAAGTTCTTAGATATTCAAATATTTGTAAAAGGGGTAAATTTAAAGAAGATGTTGAGCACAAAAATAAACATAAGAAAGCAATATTACTTGAAGAAGAAAGAAGAAAGAAGAAATTTTTGTGTAATAACGAGAACTACAAGAAAATAAAAAGTGAAGTGATTGTAACAATTTATTGTCGAAGAAAGTATTATGATTGAGAAGAATCAAACATTTCTGTTGAGTGATAAAGAAAAGTTCCTTGAATGCTCAATCATTAATAGAAGATTTACAAGGAATAACAAGAGCATTGGGTAGAGAGATAAGCATATCAAATCATTTGACAAAGAAAAGAAAGTTTCGAGTATCACAGAAAATTGTAAAAATAAAAGAGTAAAAGATTTGTGAACATGGTGACATTAGGATTTTAAAGATAAGAAGGGTTAACTAGAAGACACAAATCAACGTGTGCTAACTTAAAGGAATGAAACAAAACATGAAATGAATGGAGTAAATTCAATGAAGCAAGAATAGAAAGTTATCATAGAGGCAACGTAGAAAGCATTTAGAAGATGGGTGAAAAGTTCGATGAATAATAATTGCAAATATTGACTAGTGTAGCAAATGTTGCTTTAATTAACTAAATCTTTAGAAGAAGATTCACAACAAATGGAGAAGAAAAGAGTTGGCAAGAAATAGCTCGAAGAGAAAGCACATGATAAAGTTTGCAAGTAAAAAGAATGAAGAAGAGTAAGAAAATAGATGGAATAAGTCCAATAAAATAAGGAACAGATAGTCAACATGTAAGTAATATAAAGAAATTGGGTACAATGTAGATGCATTTGATAAGGAGCAATTTTCTAACAATGAGTGAAGTAGCTAAGGTGGCCTTCTATAATCAAATCTTAGAAGAAAGCTCATAACAACAATGATAAGTGAAAGGATATAGTTTGCATGAGGAAACTTAGAAGAAAGAGTAAAAAGGTAAGATTAATTTAGATTGAATCACCACCATAGGAATTTACCGAAACAACTTTTCCCTCTTCATTTGATGCATCTGTGTATAGCGCCTGAAGTACGACAAGTGTAAACTTTGATATTCTCTTAGGTTCTTGGAAATTCTTCTCATTCTCCTCTTTTATAATTACAATGTACATCTCCCTTGTGGTTGAATCAGAGGTGACGTAAAGATTGCAATTCCTCTAATGAAAGAAATAATAATACTCCAATCCTAAGAATCTTCTCATCCGAGTGACGTTTCAAAGTCGCACAAGCTCCCAAGAGCATGACTATGGGCCTAGCAGCACCGATGGTAAACTATTTGGCCGTGGTCTTTGCCTCGTGTTTGTAGACCCGAGAACTCAACTAGGGGCTAAAATAGATATCATAAGTTTTCTTTGTTCCAAATAAGCACTTGAGTATTCTTTTACGATATTAGGTTGTTGACTCCATTAACTCTAGTTGTGTTTCTTCAATTAGTTGGATGTGATGGTGGAGTGCGGTTTCCTTATTTAAACCGAAGTAGACTCGACCAAGTTTCCTATGGATGTGTAGAATTTGCATGTTTGAAGAATCCCTAGTTTAACATCTTGAACTAAGAATCTATTTTCATATATTTCCTTCCCTTGCAATAATGGCATATTGTTGAATTTGGAGCAATTTCCATCGAGGTAATCCTTACGTGTTTCCACTTATTCTTCCATTATAACTCTATCGGCCTTTTAGCAAGGAAGTTTCGCATCTTCAGAATCATTCCTAAAGTCATCCTATCTGGGTCTTCCTCTTTTGCTGGTGTGGTTACATCCACTATAGTAGTACAATTGTAAGCGTATCTATTTTCCATAATCATCGCTTCTTTAAATTCTACTCACACACAATATCTAAATACCCCTTGTTAACCCAATTATTCTAGCCCAAAATTAAAATGCAAATATGATATGTACTAAAACAAGTAAATTCATATAGCATGCTTAATCAGATAAAAGACATAAAAAGATATTGTATAGATATTTCATATAATACGCACCACACGTAATCATAGGGCATTCCAAACAATGTGTGAAACCCCAACAAAAACCAACCTTAGAGTAAGGGGGTTGGGATGCATATCATATTTTCTTGCATACATAATTATATTTTTATATGATTTTATGTGCCTTGGATATGTGATTTGTAGCCTACATGGCACGATTGTGGTTGTTAAGTAAGAAGGGCAAAATGATAATTTTGCTTGAGGAGGAATTAGGGAGATATCTTGAGGATTAAATAGGAAAAATATTTGGGAGAGAAAATAAGAACAAGAGTTGTTGTGGTTTAGTAGTTAGAGCTTTGGAATTAATTCTTAAGGTCTAGAATTCAAATTCCATCATTGGAGTTTTAGCATGATTAAATTTTATTTTATGCTAGGTAGGCTATATTTCGGCCTTGCATGCTTTAGGGAGGAGTAGGAGTGTTGTCCTAAGGGAGACATGAAGGGAATGTCCTAATCCTATTCTTGTACCCTACAAAAATTTCTAAGGGATTCATACCCTTTTTGATTTCTAACTTTCCTTACTTCTTAATCAATTAGGTTGTTCTATTTATCTAAGCCATTTTATTTCCAAAAAATTTCCAGCAAGCTTCTTTGATCTTGGAGTGTAAAAAATGTCTGTGTGAGGATGTCATCTTGACCAAAAATGGGGACGACTTGTGGAAGGTTCCCAAGAGAATTAATCTCCATAGTTGAACCTTCAAACTCCAACCTAAGTGTGTTCATCTTCCTCATGTAGTAATCTGGAGATTTTTCTAGCTTCTTGATCAGTCCCATTGTAAAAAATTTCAGCCATCATTCCCTCCCAAATACTACTAGAAAAATAGCCATCTTGACCAGCTTGAAGTCTAAAATTATAAGGTCAAAACCAGACTGCACAAAAGCTGTGCAAACCAGAAAAATTTATGGACAGCTTTCGCAGCAAAGCAGTCCGAAAAACCCAGCTGTTCTTCCATCTTTTTAACCAGCAATTCAACCTTGTTTTTCCTCCATAAAGAAGGCTGGAAACCAGCCTTAAAGGACCCTCCAATGGCCCTTCAAACCTTCTACAAGTTGACTGAAATATGGCAGAAGAATCTACCTAGAAATTCCAGCAAGCTTGCGAAAAACCTGATTAGAATTTCCAGCTTGTTTCTCCTTCACCCTTATCCGAAAACTCATCCTATTTTCTGTGCAAACTCACCCTGATCGGCCATGAACTGAGCTCCATCATCTTCTCCAGAGTTCTGCACGAAAAACAGCTCCATGGTTACTCCTAAAATCTCTCTATCAATCACTCCAATCAAACCATTAATTGAAGTCCAGAATTTCAGCAAGATATTTCAGCAAACTACCATAGATTAACCCTCAAACATCCAAAAAATTCCTTCATCATTGTACAACATATTTTCGGAAACTCTAAAGCTCCTTCAACCATCGTTCATCTTTGCAAAAATCACAGCCAAGTAGCCGACCATTGAAGCTTCCAAAAGCTCTCGATTAACCAAGATCTTCTCACTATATTTGTTTCCAAAATTGATTCACTAAAATACTCTTTTTGAATTTCAAACAACCAACCTTCCTTTTCCTCTCAAATCTGAAAATCCAATTACCAAAAACCATTCAAACAGTCGGCTATGCTTCTCCTACAAAATTTTGGCCAGCTTCAACCAATTTCTCTCCATTCTCTCCAAACCAAGAACACCAAGAACACCTACTAACATTCTCACGCCTAAGACCACTCCAAACCTCTCCAATCTTCTCCAAAAACTCTAGATCACACCTATTCAACCCCTTGAAACCACTTCAGTAATTTTTAACATCAAATACCGAAATCAAAGTCTCACTTTTGGATAAAAAACAAGAATTTTCTAGAAGGCTCAAGAGCACCTTCAAGGTAAGCATAAACGATCATTCATCTTCAACTCTTAATGAATGCATATATATATAACTCTTAATGAATGCATATATATATATATATATATATATATATATACTAATAGACTTTCTCTTTCTCTCTCTCTCTCTCTCTCTCTCTCTCTCTCTCTCTCTCGGCCGAATGGTTAATCCAACCATGGCCAATTTTTCTTCTCCCTCTTGGACGAATCAAGTTGTCCACGTGAGAGGATTCTTTCGAAACTTCTCCAAGGTAGTCATCATTCAAGTAAGCCTCTTCAATCTTCTCTTTAAATTCTGGATTCATGTCTCTTAGATGTAGTTGAATGAGGATGGAATATATTTGGAGATTGAGTATGTGTTTACACGATGGAGTTGAGATTGAAGCATGAATGAATATGTTTATATGATGGAGTTGGGATTAATGCATGATGATGATTGGTCTTGGTTAGATTATATGATGCTTTAGGGTTTGTTGCATGCCTTCATGTCGTGAGTAGTATGATTAATCAAGCATGTTAGAGATTATGTCACCTTTGGTGAATAGGATTTATGTTCTTGTATTCTTGCTGAGGCCATGCATATGATTATGTTTGGTGGAGTTGAGATCATGTGTTTGTAAATTTAGATTTATGCCTTTATTTATGATTTGGATGATTTGATGATTGGTGTAGAGTGTATGTTCATGATTAAGGTTAGCAATAGAAATTATGATCATGACCTTGTTGTCCCTAAGCTAATTAAGTTAATCAATTTTATTTGATCAATAAAATGATTAATGCTAGAACTTCTTCTAGTAATTTCGAAAACCCTAGGAAAATGTGGATTTGGATTCTTATATAAAATAATGATATTTTAGTTAAATAATTGATCGCTTTTATTAAAGAAATAAAATATATAGATATTATATAAAATAATAACATCAAATAAAGCCTTTTATATAAATAATCATAATAGGTAAAATATTAATTTTGTAAGTCTTATATTCATAAATACTATTAAAATCTATTCATTATCTTTTAATCAAATACATTAAAATTTATTTACTATTAATTTTATTTATTTACCAATTATTTTCTAACAATTAATTATTACTTTAAATAATACCATCTAGGACCTAGGATCCTTCATCAAATAAACCCTGATTTATTTATGGCAGGATTTAAATCTACAACTTATTAGTAGCTATTTCACAAACCCTAGTATTTTAATATCAAGCTAGATTTATTTTATAAATCTTTTTATTTATTATCTAGCCTTAAAGTTTGGGACATTAGGGTCATGATTGTAGTAAGTTGAGTTAGGATTATTTATGAAAGTGAATTTTGGTTTGAGTTTAATTATGGCTTGTGTTTACCCCAGGCGGGGTTAGGTAAGCTTTTGGAGATCTTTATTTTATCTCGAGCAAAGGATCAGGTAAGCTCCTGCATAAAACTTGTTATTGTAAAAGGTTTCTATGGAAAGCTTAACTCGAAGTATGTGAACACTAATTGGTAAAGGCAATTAATTATAGTTTCCTTTCTTGTTTCAATCAAACCAATTATTTGAAAATCAACAAGCAGTTTTACTCAAACACCAAACTATTTCCAAAACTGATTTGGACAAGGATTTTAGAAACCCTTGATTGCCATTTTCAAGTAAAGCTATGTTTTACCAATTTTCTCCCAAGTGGGACAATTATCGTTGAGTACTCAATAAGAGTAGGCTAGTAGTACTAGTTTTGAAGAGCAAGTGTGGGTCTTCTGGCAGGAGGCCACCTCCAGAAGATGAACTCAACTTAGAGAAACATTAGTACTACTTAGTCATGTCGGTCTGAGCTAGCAGTTTTCAGTCATATGGACTGTGTGTTGCCGGAATGAACAACCGGTTTTGTTTGGGTGTAGAGAAGGAGGAGAATCTTACCCGGTAGGCTGATCACCTACCTTTTTGTCAGTCTGCATAAAGTGTGGCATTCTGACCATTGTATGATTATGGGGCCCAACGTCTGGTAACCCATAGGCGCCTTTTAAGTGGTTAATTTTATTATTCACGTATGGTTGGAAAAGCCAAAATGGCACTCTTGTTTTTAACATTGTTTATTGCTTGCCAGTATTTTTCTTGTGATGTTCTTACTCCTTGCATTCATGAATTGTTTTCACTGGACACTCAAAGCACACACAGACTTACTGAGATTTTTATCTCATCGCCCTTTTTACCATGATTTCAGGTCGATCCTACTGTGGGGATGAATAGCTAGTTGTTGCTTGCTTGGAAGATATTCTGATTAATTTTTGTAATACTTTGGGAGTTGAGAGTGAACAATTTTATTTTGGATTTGTTCTTTAATTTTTGGGTTGTAGTAAGTTTTAATTTCAAAGTATTGTTTTATTTTTATTTGTGTGTCCTAGTTATAAAGACCCCTTGTCTTTTGGACGGGGTGATATCTCCGGCCCTGATTGGCCTAGATAGTGGGGTGTTACAAGTGATATCAGATCCTAGGTTTAGGAAAATATTGATAGTATATGTTCTATTTATTTAAGTTCTAATCTTTATCTAACCTATCTTGTTTATACTCTAGGATTGTTAGACTACTTAGAACCACGAGGAAGGGAGAACAATGGCATCCTCCTATCCCTATTTACCCAGAAGACCTTCTAGTACCTCAGCCTGCTTCTCAGCTAGTTATTCCATTGGAAAATAGCAGTGATGATGAAGTCCCGATCCATGAGCCACCCCCAATCCCAGTGATAGATATAAGTTCTGACAGTGAAGATAAGGATGTAGCCGTGGAGCATGTTCCCCACCCTCCTAATCCTATAGTGGATTTATCAGTAGATAGTGATGGCCCGGGGGAGATAGATTATGAGTCTCCACCTAGGCCTTCTTTCTTTCGCCCTCCAAGTTGAGTTGAGCCCGGGGAGAGTTCTAGGCAACCTGGGAAGGAGCCAATGGAGGGGTTTGTCAATAGGGCTGGGGTAGAATTTTTTAAGAACTCTGGGGGATGGTTGTATGAGTCTAATTTTGAAGATTTAGATGAGGATTAGAGGGCTGCGGGTTATTTTGATCAGGATGTTTATTTATTACTTTTCGTAAACTTTTATGTTAAGGAATTTTATTTCTGTTTTCTGTTAAAAATTTGAATTTATGCAAATTAAGATTTGAAAGAGAATTTATGAGCAATTCTTTGGACAAAAAAAAAAAAAAAAAAAACTTGCATCCGATTTCCTTTTACTTATATCTGACTGTGAATGCATGCTCAGCTAAAATGATTTAATCATTGAATGCATAAACTTATCATTTGGGTATGGTTTAGAATGGCACCTAAGTGCCGTGTAGCTTCGTCAAGCAGGAGAATTCCGGAAGCAGACCAGGTGGCACTGAAAGTTGAGACAACTCAGATGCAATCACCTAACCGGGGTAATGGGAGTGATCCAGATATGGGAATGGGGTCTGAGGCACCAGTTGATGTGTCGATGGGACAGACATTCAGTAAGATGGCAGAGATTCTGCGGACCCTGACTGAGCAGAGAAACCCCAAGGGAGAAGATGAGGCATTGGAGCGGTTTTTGAAGTTTCAGCCGCCTGTCTTCTTGGGCGAAGCTGAGCAAGATTAGAAAGCAGAACAATGGATTGAGTAGATGGAAGATATATTTGCAACACTCCAGTATACAGAGGAGCGGGTGGTTAAGTTTGCTGCATTTCGATTGAGAGGCCCAGCTCATGCATGGTGGCAGCAGGTTCAAGATGACTGGGAAATGGTTGATCAGGAATGGATGTAGTCTAACTTCGTTGAAGCCTTCAGAGCTGAGTACATCCCTCAGTAAATAGTGGAAAAGCGGGAGGACGAGTATCAAAACTTGAACCAAGGAGGCATGCCAGTGGCACAGTACACAGCACGGTTCACCCAGCTGTTGAAGTACTATAAGAGATTAGTAGACATCGAGCAGAATAGGATAAGATAGTTTGTTAAGGGATTGAGACTGGAATTGAGGAGGGCGTTGGCACCTTCTCCTCCAACGATCTATTCGGGGGCTGTAGATGTACCTACCAGGACAGAAAATGAGGATCGCAGCAGAATGGCAGCAAGGCCTTACCAGCCGCCAAGGCAATCGCAAGGACACTTCCCGAGGCAGCACCCCAACAAGTGACCCGCCAATCAGCAGTGGCAGAATTGGGGCAAGCAAGCCCGGACTGCACCAGCTCAGAACCTTCCGTTATGTCGGTAGTGTGGGAAAAGAGGCCACACATAGGAGAACTATTTGTCCAAAAGAGGAGAACAAAAATGTTATCACTGCGGCGACCCGAACCACTTGCCGAACGCTTGCCCTAAGATGCACCGAGTTAGGCAAGGGAATCCGGCTCAGAATCCGAGACCCAAATAGAGCCAATGCCATAGGAGCATCCGGGAGTGGAGCACCGAAGCCTCAAGTGAAAGCCAAGGTATTCACCCTCAACAGAGAGGAGGTTGGACCCGATGCAGCAGTAGTGGAAGGTATATTTACTATCTAAGGATGTTCCATTAATGCATTAATAGACCTTGGCTCTACTCATTTCTATTTAAACAAGAATTGTGCATGTTATTTGGGATAGGATGGAGTAGAGTTACCTTTTTCCTTACTGGTAAGTACACCTTTGGGAAAAATAGTGCAAGCGGATTGGTATGTGCAGAACTATAAAATTGATGTGGGGAGAGAAAGCTTGGAGGGAGATCTGATAGTGTTGGATATTGAGGATTATGATTTGATATTCGGGATGGATTGGTTAGCAAAGTATGGGGCTCGGGTAGATTATAAGAATAAGTCGGTTCAGTTCATTAGACCGGGTTGTGATGTGTTGGAATTCGATGGCAAGAAAGTAAAGGAGTTGAAATATCTGATAGCGGGGGCTAAGGCCCAGAAATTGCTGAAGCAAGGATGTCAAGGGTACCTAGCTTATGTGATAAACAAGCCAAAGGACCAGTGTACTTTGAAGGACACCGAGGTAGTGAAGGACTTTCCCGATGTGTTCCCAGAGGAACTTACTTCTTTACCTCATAGCCAAGAAGTGGAATTCACCATTGACCTAGTTCTGGGAGCAGAACCAGTATCTCGGACCCCGTATCCGATGGCACCGGCAGAGTTGAAGGAACTAAAGGTGCAGTTAGAAGAGTTAGTGGAGCCGGGCTACATCAAACCTAGCACGTCGCCCTGGGGAGCACCCGTACTGTTTATGAAGAAGAAGGACGGAACTCTGAGGCTGTGTATTGACTATCGGGGCTTGAACAACCTGACGATCAATGTAACGCCCCGCTACCTAGGCCCGCCGGGGCCGGGGATGTCGCCCCGTCCAAAGGACAAGGGGTCTTTATAACGAGGTCACACAAATAAAATAGCGAAATAAAAATAATAAAAATAATACTTCAACTTAAGATTTATTACAACCCAAGAATAAATCCACGAATTCCCAAAAGGAAACAAATCCATAAATAAAATTATCCACTCTCGTCTCCCCAAAGCAATACATAAAATCAAAAGACACATTCTCTTCTAAGGCAGATAACACTAGCTACTCATCCCCACAGCAGGATCGGCCTGAAATCATGGTGAAAAGGTGATGAGACAGAAATCTCAGTAAGTCCGTGTGTGCTTTGGGTGTTTAGTGAAAACAGTTCGTGGATGCAAAGTGTAAAAACTTTATAAGAGAAATATTGGCAAGAAATAAACATTAGTCAAAAGCAAGAGTGGTGTTTTCCTCTTTTTGAAACCATGCAAGTGCACAATAAAATCAACCAATCATAAAGGTGGTCATGGGTTACCACACGTTGGGCCCTATAACCATACAATGGTCAGAATGCCACGCTTTGTGCAGACTGACAAAAGAAATACTGGCAAACAATGAATGATGTTCAAAAACAAGAGTGGCGTTTTTGGCTTTTCCAGCCATACATAATTTATAAGATCAACCACTCAAAAGAAAGGATTATGAGTTATCACAAGTTGGGCCCCATAATCGGTCAGAATGCCTAACACTTTGTACAAACTTACAAAAGTAGGTGATCGGCCTACAGGGCAAGATACTCCTCCTCTATATCCAAACAACCGCCGAGTGTCCATTCCGGCAAAAACACAGTCACTTGACTGAAATAAAACAAACTACTAGCTCGGACCGGCCTGACTAAGTAGTACTGACGTTTCTCTAAGTTGAGCTTATCTTTTGGAGGTGGCCTCTTGCCAGAAGACTCACTCTTACTCTTCAAAACTAGTACTACTAGCCTACCCTTATTGAGTACTCAACGTAACATATCCCACTTGGGGAGAAAATGAACAAAACACAGTTCCACTTGAAAATGGCAATTAAGGTTTTCCAAAGTTTGGGGCAAAACTGGTTTTAGAACGAGTTTTAGGTTTTGAGTAAAATCGCCCATTGATTTGCAAATAATTTATTTGTCTGAAATGAGAATGGAAATAATCCTCAATTTCCTTTACAGAAATGGGTGACCATGCACTCCACATTTGGCTTGCCATAAAAAAAAAAAATCATTTTTCATCGAACAGGTTTTATGCAGGAGCTTACCTGATCCTTGCTTACAACAAAGGTCTCCAATAGCTGACCTGACCTGCATAGGGTAAATACAAACCACAATCAATCTCAAGCCAAAGACTCACTTCCTTAAATAAAACTAACTCAACTTACTACAGTCATATCCCTAGTGTCCCAAGCTTTAAGGCTCAATAATAAATAATAGGGTTTACAAAATAATTCTAGTTTGATATTAAAATAACTAGAGTTTGGGAAATAGGTACAATATGTTGAAGGTTTAAATCTTGCTAAAATAATTTAGAGTTTATTTGATGAAAAGTCCTAGGTGGTACTAGGTAAAATAATAATTTATTAATAATTAATTGCTAGAAAATAATTGATAGTTAAAATTAGTTGAAAATAAATTTTAATGAGTCTTGCTGGAAAAATAATAAATAAATTTTAATAGGTTTGATTAAAAGATAATAATTAAATTTTAATAATAAACATTTTACCTATTATGATTATTTTCACAAAAGGCTTTATTTGATATTATAATATCTATATATTTTACTTTTCTAGCAAAACTATTATTTATTTGACTAAAATATCACTATTTTATATAAAAGACCAAATCCACATTTTCCCATGGTTTTCAAAATTTTACTAGAAAAATCATATTCCTAAATATTTTATTAATGAAATAAAGATTAGCTTAGGGACAACTAGATCATGATCATATTTCTATGGCTAACCACAAACATGAACGAATACAACCCTTCAATTCATCAAATCATCCAAATCATGCATACAAACATAGATCTCAATTTATCAAAATATGATCTAACCCTTACTAGCATAAATATGATCATGGCTTCAATAGTCCAACATGAATATAAATCCTATTCACCAAGGGTGACATAATCTCTAGCATACTTCATCACAAATACTACCTATGACATGCATCAACCTCAAATCATCATATAATCATCCAAGACAATCCTTCCATGCATAAATCCCATCTCCTTCTCAATCATACATATATTCATATTTCAATCTCAACAATATATATATATATACTCATCCCCTCGCCGTCCACCTTCTAACAACATCATCGTAGAGACATAAATCTAGGGTTTAAAAGAAAGCTTGAAGGGACTTACTTGGTTGATGAATGCTTTGAAGGAGTTTAGAGTAGATCTCAACTCCTAGATGTCTAACTTTGTCCATGGGAGATGGCGAAAGCATGTTCATGGGAGAAAAAGTCATTCGGCCAAGAGAGGAGAGAGAGAGAGAGGGAGAGAGAGAAAGAGAAAAAGAAATCATTAGTATGTTTATTCGCATAGGTTCTCATTAGAGATTAAGGTTAGAGAAGATGAAGTTGCTAGAATAAGTTTACCTTGATGGTGTTCTTGACCTTAACAGAAATTTCTGGTTTTGATCCGAAGTAGCAAGATGTTTGGAGGAGTTTGATGTTAATAATGGTGTTGATGGATTCATAGCAATGTGTAGATCAAATCTGGAAGTTTTTTAGTGGATTTGAGATGGTTTGGAGGGGTATTAGGTGTAGAGAAGAAGTAGGTGTTCTTAGTATAGTGTGTGTGTTCTTGATGGTTGCTGAAAATTGCGCGAGAGAGAGAGAAGGGGAAACTGCAGAATTTTCTGTGAGAGATGGGGTGGACGAATTTCTGTAGGGTTTAGGAGGTTGATTCTCTGATTTGGAAGGGAAAAGGAAAGGTTAGTTGTTACAATCTTGGTAGAATATTTTTAGGAAGTGAATTTGGAAAGTAAATATCCTAAGAATATCTTGATTGCTTGGACAGCTTTGAAGTCTGCCATGCCTGATTGTTTGAGCAGAATTTCGTGGGATTAATGCTGACTTGTGGAGGCTTATGGTGGCCGAAAGTAGGGTGTACAATGATGAAGAAGAAGTCTGGTCCATTGAGCAAAATATTATGGAAGGTTACTAAATAAGATGGCTGAAATTTTGGAAACCAATCCAGCTAAATTGCAGGAATTTGTTTGACAGATTTTTGGACAGCCATTAATGGAATTTCGTGCAGAAGTTCAAGGGGATCAATGGAGCTCTGTTGATGGAGGTTTAAGGAAGGTTTTGACAGATTAAGGTTGGTGTTTTGGCTGGAAGAGAGATAGGAAACAAGCTGGACAAAAATCTGCACAGAATTTTCGCTGCACAGTAAATTTTCTGGCAAATTTTCGTCTGCCACTTCCAACCATTTTGCAGCGAGCTGGAAAGGGGGTTTCAGGGGTATTCAAGGCTGGTTTCCAGCCTTCTTTATGGAGAAAAAACATGGCTAAGGTGCTGCACAAAATCTGGGAGAAAACAGCTTGGTTTGGAGCACTCAAAATTGATTTTCGTACAGGAATTTTTCCTGTTTTGCTCCAGCTTGAGCAGTCCGAAATTGGACAAAAACTTTCAGGTTTCAAACTGATCCTAAGGACCATTTTTCTGGTAGCATTTGGGAGGGAATGTGAGCTAAAAATTTTGACCTTTTGAAGGTACAACAAGCTGGAAAATTCCGGCTCATTCCATGAAGAAAGATGAACTAAGCTAGAGGAAAATTTCAGCAAGCTTACTAGAGGGATTTTTCCTCTTGGAATTCCTCACAACTCTTCCATATTTTTCAGACCATAAGAAGTCTTTCGCCAAGACATTTTGATCCTAAAAGATCTCACCACTCTACTGAATTTTCTGGAAAGAAAAAGGCTAGAACACCTTGATCAAACTATTGAGTTGAGCATTGAGAAAAATTAAAGAACAAGGAAGAATGAATTTCCCTTCAAGAATTTCGAGAAGAGTAAAAGGAGTGGAATGAGGTTACTTCTATCATGTCTTTCCTAGAACATCATCACCACATTAATTTAGGCCCTTAAGGCCGAAACCATCCTTTCCCAAGCAAAATAAAATTTATTCAAGCTAAAGCTTCTATGATGGACTTTGAACCCAAGACCTCAAGAATTAATTCCAAGGCTCTAACCACTAAACCACAACAACTCTTGTTTCTATTTCTACTAGAAAAATTATTTCCTATTCATTCCACAAGCTATCTTCCTATTTCACCTCGGGTAAAAATTACAATTTTGCCCATCTCACACAATACTCACCAACAAGACTTCAAGGCAATAAAACTCGAATCCAGAACACATAAAAATTCATATGAGAATATATTTAACCATGAAATAAAATATGATATGCATCCCAACTCCCTTACTCTAAGGTTGGTTTCGACTGGGGTTTCACAATCAAGATCAAGTATCCCCTACCGTTGATTGATGAGCTGTTCGACCAGTTACAAGGATCCAGTTGCTACTCCAAATTGGACCTGAGGCAAGGGTATTACCAAGTGCGAATAAAAGAGTAAGATATCCTCAAGACTGCCTTCAATACCAAATAAGGACATTATGAGTTCGTGGTATACCGTTCGGGGTGACCAATGCTCCAGCAGTGTTCATGGATTTAATGCATAGAGTGTTCCGACACTACTTGGAAAAGTTCATGGTGGTCTTTATCGATGACATTCTAATCTACTCCAAGAGTCCGGAGGAGCATGCAGAACATTTGAAACTCGTATTGGAGAAGCTTCGGGAGCACAAGCCTTTTGCCAAGTTTAGTAAGTGTGAGTTCTGTCTGGACAGTGTAGCATTTCTTGGTCATGTAGTGACCAAGGAGGGAATCAAGATAGACCTAGCAAAGGTCGAAGCAATATCGGACTGGAAGCAACCGGAGAACATTACTGAGATTTGGAGCTTTTTGGGATTGGCTGGTTACTATTGGAGGTTCATCAAAGGATTTTCAACGCTCGCATTCCCTATGACTCGATTGCTAAGGAAAGATATCCCATTTGTTTGGAGTGAGAAATGTGAGAAGAGCTTCCAAGAGCTGAAGCAAAGATTGGTGACAGCACTTGTGTTGAGTTTGCCAAAGGGAGATAAGCCTTACGCATTGTACACCGATGCCTCAAAAGAAGGACTAGGGGTAGTGTTGAGGCAAGATCAGAAAGTGTTCGCTTACGCTTCTCGAAAGTTGAGGCCTCATGAAGTCATCTACCCTATGCATGACCTGGAGTTGGCTGCTATTGTGTTCATTTTGAAGAAATGGCGTCATTACCTGTACGGAGCTGAATACGAAGTGTTCATTGACCACAAGAGCTTGAAGTACATCTTCACCCAGAAGGATTTGAATTTAAGACAGCGAAGGTGGATGGAGTTTTTAGAAGAGTACCGTTGTCCAATTAACTATCATCCCGGGAAGGCCAATGTTGTTACTGATGCCCTGAGCAGGAAAGTCAGTATGGCCAGATTAAGAGTGAAGAAGATTCAAGTAGTTCAGGATATGTTGGACAGAAGAGTGGATGTGTAAGAGGAGAGAATTATTGTTATCAACCTGAAATTGGTACCGGATCTAAGGCGGGAAATCGTGGAAGCTCAGCAAAGTAGCGCAGAATTTCAGCTTTTCAAAGACAAGGAGCTTAAACGACAAGGTAGTGAATTCTAACAAGACGAAGCGGGAGTTTTATATTTCAAAGATCGGTTGTGTGTACTCGGAGAGCATCAATTGAAGGACAAAATTTTGGAAGGGGTGCACAAAAGCAAGTACGCCATTCATTCGGGGGAAGTCAAAATGTACCAGGATCTGAAGAGGACCTATTGGTGGCCCGGAATGAAGTGGGATATGGTTAAGTATATCTCGACTTGTCTCACCTATCAGAAGGTCAAGGCGGAGCACAAGAAGTCAGTAGGATTATTGCAGCCATTGCCAGTACCTGAATGGAAGTGGGAGGAGGTGACCATGGATTTTATCACCGGACTTCCTCTGTTAAAGACCCATAAAGACGCTATATGGGTGGTAGTGGATCTACTGACCAAGTCAGCGCATTTCATACCAGTGAATGTAAGAGATTCCATGGAGAAGTTGGCTCAGACCTACATGCGTGAAATAGTCCGTCTCTATAGAGTGCCTTCAAGTATCGTGTCTGACCGAGACCTAAGGTTTATGTCTCATTTTTGGGGCAAGTTTCAAGAATTGATGGGGTTGAGTCTGAAGTTCAGTATGATGATGCATCCGTAGACCGATGGACAGTCAGAAAGAGTTATACAGATATTGGAAGATATGCTGAGAGCCTGTGTTTTGGATTTCGAAGATAAGTGGATCGAATGTGTGCCGTATGCAGAGCTGTCATATAATAATAGTTATCCAACTTCAATTAGGATGGCTCCGTATGAGGCTCTGTATGGACGCAAGTGTCAAGTACCGCTATATTGGAGTTGGTCAGAAGATGGGCACATAAAGCAAGACCGGAGAAGTTTGTGTCCAGGAAATGTTGGATAAAGTCAAGTTAATCAGGGAAAGGTTAAAGGTGGCTCAGAGCCGACAAAAGAGCTATGCAGATAATAGGCGGAAAGAGTTGGAGTTTCAAGTGGGAGACAGTGTATTTTTGAGATTATCACCAAATAGAGGAATCTTGAAACATCCGAAGGGTGAAAAGCTGAATCTGAGGTATTTGGGACCGTTCCCGGTAAAGGAAATGATTGGGCCGGTAGCATATCGACTAGACTTGCCACATAGATTGACGGGGATTCATGATGTGTTACAAGTGTCGCAGTTGAAGAAGTACAATGTTGATCCCGATCATGTTCTGAATGATAAGCCGTTGGTGTTGCAACTCGATCTGAGTTATGTGGAGAAACCCGTGCGAATATTAGACAGAAGTGTTAAGACTCTTTGGAACATGCAGATACCGATGGTAAAAGTTCAGTGGGAGCATCATGGCACACGAGATGCCACATGGGAATCAGAAGAGTGGGTAAGGCGGAAGTATCCCGATCTGAAATAGAGATATGCTTGAATTTTGGGACGAAATTCTCCTAAGGAGGGGGGGATGTGAAACCCTAACAAAAACCAACTTTAGAGTAAGGGGGTTGGGATGCATATTATATTTTCTTGCATACATAAATATATTTTTATATGATTTTATGTACCCTAGATATGTGATTTGTAGCCTAGATGGCTCGATTGTGGTTGTTGAGTAAGAAGGGCAAAATGGTAATTTTACTTGAGGAGGAATTAGGGAGATAAGTTGATGATTAAATAGGAAAAATATTTGGGAGAGAAAATAAGAACAATGGTTGTTGTGATTTAGTGGTTAGAGCTTTGGAATTAATTATTGAGGTCTTGAGTTCAAATTCCATCATTAGAGTTTTAGCGCGATTAAATTTTATTTTGTGCTAGCTAGGCTATATTTCGGCCTTGCATGCTTTCGGAAGGAGTAGGAGTGTTGTCCTAGGGGAGACATAAAGGGAATGTCCTTATCCTACTCTTGTACCCTACAAAAATTTCTAAAGGATTTATACCCTTTTTGATATCTAGCTTTCCTTACTTCTTAATCAATTAGGTTGTTCCATTTATTTAAGCCATTTTATTTCCAGAAAATTTCCAGCAAGCTTCTTTGATCTTGGAGTGTCGAAAATGTCTGTGTGAGGATGTCTTCTTGATCGAAAATGGGGAGGAGTTGTGGAAGGTTCCTAAGAGAATTAATCTCCATAGTTGAACCTTCAATACTCCAACCTAAGTGTGTTCATCTACTTCATATAGTAATCTGGAAATTTTTCCAGCTTCTTGATCAGTCCCATTGTCGAAAATGTCAGCCATCTTTCCCTCCCAAATACTGCCAGAAAAATAGCCATCTTGAGCAGCTTGAAGTCTAAAATTAAAAGGCTAAAATCGGACTGCACAAAAGCTGTGCAAACCAGAAAAATTTCTGGACCCAAATACTGCCAGAAAAAGAGCCATCTTGACCAGCTTGAAGTCTAAAATTATAAGGCTAAAATCGGACAGCACAAAAGCTGTGCAAACCAGAAAAATTTCTGGACAGCTTTCGCAACAAAGCAGTCCGAAATACCCAGCTGTTCTTCCGCCTTTTTAACCAGGAATTCAACATTGTTTTTCCTCCATAAAGAAGGCTAGAAACCAGCCTTAAAGGACCCTCCAATGGCCCTTAAAACCTTCTGCAAGCTGACTGAAATATGGCTGAAGAATCTGCCCAGAAATTCCAGCAAGCTTGCGAAAAACCTGATCAGAATTTCCAGATTGTTTCTCCTTCACCCATATCCAAAAACTCATCCTATTTTCTGTGCAAACTCACCCTGATCAGCCATGAACTGAGCTCCATCATCTTCTCCAGAGTTTTGCACGAAAAACAGCTCCATAGCTGCTCCTAAAATCTCTCCATCAATCACTCCAATCAAACCATTAATTGAAGTCCAGAATTTCAGCAAGATATTTCAGCAAACTACCATAGATTAGCCGTCAAACAACTAGAAAATTCCTTTACCATTGTACACCATATTTTCGGCCACTCTAAAGCTCCTTCAACCGTCATTCAACTCTATAAAAATTACAGCCAAGCAGTCGGCCATTGAAGCTTCCAAAAGCTCTCAATTAACCAAGATCTTCTCACCATATTTGTTTCCAAAATTGATTCCCTAAAATACTCTTTTTGAATTTCAAACAACCAGCCTTCCTTTTCCTTTCAAATTTGAAAATCCAATTACCAAAAACCATTCAAACAGTCGGCTACCCTTTTCCCACAAAATTTCTGCCAGCTTCAACCAATTTCTTTCCATTCTCTCCAAACCAAGAACACTAAGAACACCTACAAGCATTCTCATGCCTAAGACCACTCCAAGCCTTTCCAATCATCTCCAAAAACTCCAGATCACACCTACTCAACCCCTTGAAACCACTTCTGCAATTTTTAACATCAAATATTGAAATTAAAATCTCACTTTTGGATCAAAAACTAGAATTTTCTTGAAGGCTCAAGAGCACCTTTAAGGTAAGCATGAACGATCATTCATCTTCAACTCTTAATGAATGCACACACACACACACACACACACACACACACACACTAATAGACTTTCTCTTTCTCTCTCTCTCTCTCTCTCTCTCTCTCTCTCTCTCGGCCGAATCGTTAATCCAACCATGGCCAATTTTTCTTCTCCCTCTTGGACGAATCAAGTTGTCCACGCGAGAGGATTCTTTCGAAACTTCTCTAAGGTAGTCATCATTCAAGTAAGCCTTTTCTGTAATACCCTGTCCAAAACCACCTTTGACTATGGGAAAAAGTCATGCATTGCATAGCATTTTGCATTTTACTTGGTAGCTTAGAATTATTTTATTTGCATGGATGCATGTGAATTTTTTCCGTTGCTCTTGCATTTGAATTAATTGATGTGAAAAAGTTGTGTTGTTAAAGATTTGGATAAGGGAGGTTTGGTCGAAGATTTGGAAGGATGAGTATTAGGGTGGTGAGAATTGATTGTGGGAAAAATTAGTATTGGAGTTGTTTTGCAATAGCGGGGAGGTTGGTGATTTCCTTTGGTGACTCTAGTTGGAATCCTACCTCTTGAAAAATCTTAAGCTTTCTTTTGAATTCCTTTTCTAGTATTCTTCATGCCTTGGCCGAAAACCCCTAGTTAGGTGCCACTTTAAAGAATTTCAAGTGGTATAAAACTCTTCTTGATGAATATTAGAGTTAGAGAATATATTAGGGAAAAATCTTATTTTACTTCTTCAAGAATTTTAGCCATAATCCTTTTATATATTTAATTGTTTTAGAGAAATATTTTAACTAAAGTCTTAGATATCTTCTTTGGGTTTAAATGCCACTTTTATAGGAATAAGACTCTATATTTAACTCCTAAGTTAAAGGATTTTAGATAAGGATAAAGTTGTTTTATTTTCAGCTTTTGTTCCCTTGAATTTTCGAAAACCTTAAGCTGGAAAAATTATGGAAATTTCTCCAGATTTTGTCCGCCACCTTGGACCACCTTTAGCTCAATCCAAACTCTTATAGGACTAGAGGAAATCTTATCCAAATTATTGATAAAACCAGATTTTATTTCAATCCAAATTCAACTAGGATTTCTTCCTTATCCTAGCAGAATTTTGGCAACTTTGTATCAACACAAGCTGTCCGAAATTCCAGCCATCTTTAGCCACAATCCAACTCTTAAAACCCTAGCTGAAAACACCTAAATACTCCTCATCAATTCAGGTTACCTTAGCTTTACAAAACCAGAATTTTATTCACACAAAATCACAGAATTTTCGCCCAGCTTATGCACAGAATTTTCGTCCAGCTTTGCACTCCAAAACACACGAAATTTTGCACTCCAAAACCTACCAAAACTCTTTGTTGATTAAGCCAAATTCCAGCACCTAAAAACCACACTTTTCTCCTCTGGAATTTTGTTAAAAATAGTAGCCAAAACAGTCCAAAAATCGTCACTCTTGCACAGAATTTTCGCACAGCTTGCACAGGATTTTTCAGTCATGTACATCCACACAAACTCTTCCTTGTTTGGCCTAAAATTCTGAACACACTCAACCCTTCTCTTGATCATTATTTCAGTCAGCCTAGGGGAGCAAATTTCAGATTATTCTCTCCCCATAAACTCACCTAAAATCGGCAGCAAGGAGACACATCACAAGTTGAAATTTCGCCCTTGCTATCCAAGAAACCTAAAGCCATTAGGAGTCTTTCTAAACATCACCATCTAACCCTAAACCAATCTTCTCCAACTCTAAATCATAGAAACCATCTACCCTCTCCATTCTACATGAAATTTCAGCAACTTCTCTCTGCAAATTTTTGAAAACTCAAGAGCTATTCTAAGCCAAAAAATCGAACACACCTTAAGGTAAGCAAAAACCATCTCAACTTCTAGATTCCTTTCTTCCATCTATTCTTCTCCTTTTCTTCCCCTAAATCACGCCCCATAGAGGCTGATTTCATCTTCTTCTTTAATTTTCGGTCAAGAGGAGCAAATGAGGCAGCTTCTCCCTTCTTCTCAAGCGAACTCGGGACGATCACCATAGGAGCATGGAGACCTCATTACCCGGTTGTTGCAAGGTAAGGGAATACCCACCCTTGATGCCGAAAGTAAAGTTTAATGTTGTTTATTAGCGAGATGAACATGTGGCCGTGGTATAAGATCTTTGGGAATTGAATAGTTTACTCGGAATTAAATAGGGGATTGCGAATTGTTGTGAGAATAAATGAGATTAGAGCATGTTTGAATTAATTGAGACCCTGATCATGATATTATATGGTTTAGATCAGGAGGATAATTAAGGGAAGCAAGCGGTGAATTTGTCACGTTTATCTGAGGCACATCAATTAAGTCCTTGCATAAACTCTTTTATTAAATGTTGTGATGGTATGTCCTTTTATAAACTGTTTTGTTAAATGTTGTGATGACAAGTCTATGCTATGAAGCTTTGTAAAGCTATTGTTAAACTATGTTTGCTTAGGTTGTAAACGTGGATATTTATTCTTTAAACGATTTTGTCAAACTAACGATCTTATCAAGAAAACTATTCTTTCTTCTAAATTTTTAGAAAACTCTTTTAAAGAAAACCACATTGTACAAAGCCAAGGTTTGGGAATATTTTGAATCAGGAATTGACGGATATGTTCGTTGAGTACTCAATAAGGGTAGACTAGCACTACTAGTCTTGGAGGGTTAGCGTGAGTCTTCTGGCAAGAGGCCACCTCCAGAAGATGAAGTCTGCTTGAAAAGGCGACAATGTTGGTTGGTCAGGCCAGTCCGAGCTAGCATTTGTACCTGGTATGGTATTATTTATATTCCCGGCACGGACACCTGGATGGTTTTGTTGGGTGTAGAGATGGAGGAGTATCTCACCCGGTGGGCATGGGCTGTACACTCACCTTGATCAGAATACCCAACGTGTGGTAATCTTTTCTGGACAAGGTGCACAAAATGTGGTACCTTGGCCATTTTGTTCTCATGGAGCCCAATGTGTGGTGATATGACTGTTTATTCGAGTGGAGGATTTATTTTGTACCAAGTGTGACAATGAGAAAAATCCACTCCTTGCGAAAAGAGATTGTTTATGACTTGCCAAATTATTTCTACAAATGTTTTGCACTTTGCATGCACGTACTATTCAAAACACCATGTGCACACACAGGACTTACTGAGATTTATTCTCACACTGTTTTATGTCATGTTTTCAGGAGATAGATCATGTTGAGGCAGCGGAGCTTGATAGTAGAGGCTTTGGCTATTTTTCCTATGCTGTTCTAGGAGACTTTTGCCGTTTATACTTCTGAACAATATTTGTTTTATTTCGTTTTGCTCCAAGTAGAGCCTGATGTAATAAGAGTATTTCTTTATTTATCTAAGTTGATTCCTTTGGAGATTGCCTTTATATTTTATACCTCGTTCTAAAGACCCCTTGTCCTATGGGACGGGGCGATATCCCCGCCCTTTTAGGGTACGTAGTCGTGGGGTGTTACATCTTCAATCTTCTCTTTAAATTCTAGATTCATGTCTCTTAAATGTAGTTGAATGAGGATGGAATATATTTGGAGATTGAGTATGTGTTTACATGATGGAGTTGAAATTGAAGCATGACTGAATATGTTTATATGATGGAGTTGGGATTGATGCATGATGATGATTGGTCTTGGTTAGATTATATGATGCTTTAGGGTTTGTTGCATGCCTTCATGTCATGAGTAGTATGATTAATCAAGCATGTTAGAGATTATGTCACCTTTGGTGAATAGGATTTATGTTCTTGTATTCTTGCTGAGGCCACGCATATGATTATGTTTAGTGGAGTTGAGATCATGTGTTGGTAAATTTAGATTTATGCCTTTATTTATGATTTGGATGATTTGATGATTGGTGTAGAGTGTATGTTCATGATTAGGGTTAGCAATAGAAATTATGATCATGACCTTGTTGTCCCTAAGCTAATTAAGTTAATCAATTTTATTTGATGAATAAAATGATTAATACTAGAACTTCTTCTAGTAATTTTGAAAACCCTAGGAAAATGTGGATTTGGATTCTTATATAAAATAATGATATTTTAGTTAAATAATTGATCGCTTTTATTAAAGAAATAAAATATATAGATGTTATATAAAATAATAACATCAAATAAAGCCTTTTATATAAATAATCATAATAGGTAAAATATTAATTTTGTAAGTCTTATATTCATAAATACTATTAAAATATATACATTATCTTTTAATCAAATACATTAAAATTTATTTACTATTAATTTTATTTATTTACCAATTATTTTCTAACAATTAATTATTACTTTAAATAATACCATCTAGGACCTAGGATCCTTCATCAAATAAACCCTGATTTATTTATGGCAGGATTTAAACCTACAACTTATTAGTAGCTATTTCACAAACCCTAGTATTTTAATATCAAGCTACATTTATTTGATAAATCTTTTTATTTATTATCTAGCCTTAAAGTTTGGGACATTAGGGTCATGATTGTAGTAAGTTAAGTTAGGATTATTTATGAAAGTGAATTTTGGTTTGAGTTTAATTATGGCTTGTGTTTATCCCAGGCAGGGTTAGGTAAGCTTTTGGAGATCTTTATTTTATCTCGAGCAAAGGATTAGGTAAGCTCCTGCATAAAACTTGTTATTGTAAAAGGTTTCTATGGAAAGCTTAACCCGAAGTATGTGAACACTAATTGGTAAAGGCAATTAATTATAGTTTCCTTTCTTGTTTCAATCAAACCAATTATTTGAAAATCAACAAGCAGTTTTACTCAAACACCAAACTATTTCCAAAACTGATTTTGATAAGGATTTTAGAAACCCTTGATTGCCATTTTCAAGTAAAGCTATGTTTTACCAATTTTCTCCCAAGTGGGACAATTATCCTTGAGTACTCAATAAGGGTAGGCTAGTAGTACTAGTTTTGAAGAGTAAGAGTGGGTCTTCTGGCAAGAGGCCACCTCCAGAAGATGAACTCAACTTAGAGAAACATTAGTACTACTTAGTCATGTCGGTCTGAGCTAGCAGTTTTTAGTCATATGGACTGTGTGTTGCCGGAATGAACAACCGGTTTTGTTTGGGTGTAGAGAATGAGGAGAATCTTACCCGGTAGGCCGATCACCTACCTTTTTGTCAGTCTGCACAAAGTGTGGCATTCTGACCATTGTATGGTTATGGGGCCCAACGCGTGGTAACCCATAGGCGCCTTTTAAGTGGTTGATTTTATTATTCACGTATAGTTGGAAAAGCCAAAACGGCACTCTTGTTTTTAACATTGTTTATTGCTTGCCAGTGTTTTTCTTGTGATGTTCTTACTTCTTGCATTCATGAACTGTTTTCACTGGACACTCAATGCACAGACGAACTTACTGAGATTTTTATTTCATCACCCTTTTTACCATGATTTCAGGTTGATCCTACTGTGGGGATGAGTAGCTAGTTGTTGCTTGCATGGAAGATATTCTGATTAATTTTTGTAATGCTTTGGGAGTTGAGAGTGACCAATTTTATTTCGGATTTGTTCTTGAATTTTTGGGTTGTAATAAGTTTTAATTTCAAAGTATTGTTTTATTTTTATTTGTGTGTCCTAGTTATAAAGACCCCTTGTCTTTTGGACGAGGCGACATCCCCGGCCCTGATGGGCCTAGGTAGTAGGGTGTTACACAATGTCCCACTATTTTCACATAATTAGCAGGTATAATAGAAAATCACAAATCTCCAAAATACAGATATCAAAATCCTAAAACCTTGCAGTAATCAGCATTTCTATGATCCTATCATCATAATATAGTCCTATCCATCGAATCAGAACTAGGATAGTCAAAATCGAAAGACTAATATAAGTATTAAGATCATATTCCTCCTTATCAAGTATAGTCCTGTTATACCTAAACAATCTCACATAAGCGTACTTATCACATTCCTCAAAATATCTAAGTGTTCTTGTCAACATAGACTTTCTCTCACAACATTTTCATTGTTACCATCATTACAATACACAGGGATGAAATTACCTCCCATATCAACTTATCTACACGTAGCAAGATTTTCAAGTTCAGATCACTAACAAAAGGGCTCAAACACAGATAACCATAGTCATTCTTAAATTCTAATTCCTTGATTTTAAAGGTAATATTCAAACCTAGGCTCAACTCAACTTAGACTTAATTAACAATTCTAGATTCCACAATCTAGAATCTATTCCATTAATCGAAAGATACCTCTAACCATGCTCTTAGCTTCAGTCTTACACTTCTTGAAATTCAACTATTAAGGATTATCATCCTGGGCTATCGTTTTAACTTCTGAACTTTTACTATTACCATACAATTTTTACATATCAACAAGGGCCCGAGTTATGACAAGTGTGAGGCATCACCAGGGCTATAGCTATGTAGGCAGTCTTTTACATTCTAACAGCCTTATTCATACAGAATACGTTTAGTTTAGCAAAAATAATAAAACTAAAAATTCTAAATCTATTAAATTAAGGTGACTATCTAAACCTAAGCATTGATACTGCAACACCCCACATTTTTACTTTCGATTGGCTACTATTGGTAATAGGATGAGAATTTGTATCGATGTCCAAAATAGAAGTTGATTGGTGTAATCAGACGAATATTTTGGTGAAATAATATTTTGTCGGGACCTAGATGTAATTATTGAATTTATTCTACCCGTACCCTAAATTTTTAGAGGGTTATTATTATTAAAAAAAGAAGAATTTAAGGGTACTCTAAAAAGAGAAATTAGTTAGTGCAGTGAAACACATGTTTTGGTGTGAATTATGCTACCTGGGATATCGAGGGCACATTCATTATTTTGACCACGACCGCATAGACTGCAAATTTGACCAAATAGAAAAAAAATTGAAGAATTTAAGTGTTACTAATGAATTTAGTAGAATTTTTGGAGTTGAATGGTGAAATAAAATATTTTTCCATTACGGACCCGATTTCGGTCATTTCTGGAGAAAATAGGAAACAACGGTTAAAAATGGTGCGTGTGGCATTTTGTGAGTGGTAGCCCATGGACATGTATCAATTTAAGAGAAGTTGCATGAAAAGTTCATGCAAGACATGTGGAATTAAAGGATTGCAAAATAAATAAAGAATGATGTGTAATTTTGTTATTGGAACGCATCACTCGTGGGATCATTTGATTAAGGTCTTGATAAATATAATTGGCTAATATTTAGACAAAGATAAGATGAATGAATGGCTGGAAATTAGCTAAGAATTTCAGCAGCCATGCAAGAAGAAATAGGAGAATTTTTGTAGAGGAAATAAAAATGGTTGGTGTGTAAGAATTTCATTGGAACACACCAAAGTATATCCACCATTCAATTTAACCACAACAAGAAATGGAGGGCCAAGATTGTAGGCTAAATGGCAGTTAAGAGAGGCTGTTAAAAAGCCAAAAAATCTTGAGCCAAGAGGGTGAAAAACTAAGAGAGAAGGAAAATGGAGAGAAAGAAATAAGTGTGTATGTGTGTTCTTGGTGTTCTTGGAGTGAAATCACACCAAATAGCCTCCAATATAGGGTAAAACCCTACCTTTCTTGAATTAAAGTTGTTGTTGGATGAATGATGATTATTATGATGTGAATTTTAGCATGAAAACATGACTTTCATGTCTTGATTTCAAATCAAAGCTAGGGTTTGTGAGCTTTTGTATATGAACTTTATATATGCTTGTATATGTGTTGGCTGCCTAAGGGTCTTTGAATGATATTTTGTGGGAGAAAGAATTGAATAATTATGGTGGCTTGAAGGCTTATTTTCAGTTGAAGAGGTGATAATTAAAGTAGAGTAAAAATGGAATTTACTTGGTTGGAATAATGGATTAAACTAGCTTTTGATTAGAAGGGATGAATTTGTATTGAATAAGTGTGACTTTTGTTAGCTACTAGAAATTTGGAAATTCAGAATTAAATATGATTTTAAGGAGAATCGAATGAATTAATGGTTCTAAGGTGTTAAAGATTAAAGGAGAACAAAGGAAAACATGAATAGTGAAATTAAGATAAAACTATTGGGGCTGTTTTTGCCGAGTATTATGCCTCGAGAACCAGAGTTCTGGAAATGGGCTTATACCAAATTAAGAGTCTTATGGTCATTTTGGTATATCGTAGAGCCAAAACAGAGTTGTGGATTGAAAGTTATGCCCAAAACAAAATTATGTGTCAAAGCAGCAAAATTCCAGAATTTTGCTTAGAAAGTGGTTGAATTTAAAGATGATTAATTGTATGATTTTGAATGAAATAATTGGGAATTATGAAGTGAATCCCTTGTTTATGAAGGAAGAAAGGATTTTTAAAAAGGAAAATGAAAGAATTGAGCAAACGACCAAAAAAAAAAAAAAAAACGACGTGAAAGAAGGATAAACGTTTTCCTTAACTGTCGGCCTTATCGGCTAACTGTCGGCTATTTTTCGACCGAACACAAATTGACCCGAAAATAAAGGTTGGTGTAGGTTTAGTGATAAACGGCCAATGGAATTTCGAAAATGGTAGAGACGCTGATTAAACGGCCATGACGAAAAGGGTTATTTAGGGCACGCAATGAGTCCGTTGAATTTCTAAAACATTTTTGAAAGCTAGCATGTTTTATTTTTCCATGAATGCTATTTTTGTACCATTTTGGAAATCCTTGAATATGTTTAACGTTTATCTGAGCAAGATTTGTTTTTATGCCATTTCGGGCTTAAATAAACTTCATGATTAGCTTGGAAACCTTAACGAATGATTAAAGTATGGTTTTGTGAATTTAGTCCTTGTTGGATTAAATACTTGGGATTTTCAAAAAACAGTAATTTTTGAAATTGGGTATTCATAAATTGACCAGAATGCCCTTATTAGAACATTTTCTGGAAATGTGTTTGGAAACTTTGAATTTAATCCTCTTTTTGGATTAGAATTTTGGATTTCTTGAAATGAGTTCCTTTTGGAATTGGATATTTGAAAAATGATCCAAATGTCCTTATTGGAATGTTTTATAAAAACCTTTGGAATGCAGGTATTTGGTATATGATCGAAATATCCTTATTGGAAATTTGTGAATACTTTTCAAATCGGGCAAGGGTAAAATGACCTGAATACCCTTGAAAATGTCTTTTGTGATCGAGTATGGGGAAAATAACCCGAATACTCTTGGAAACATATTTGGATGCATGAACAGAATGTTGGGTATCTTGGGCTCGTATCCCATACGGCGTAGCGAAAAATAAAACAAGATACCCTCCCAGGACTTTTCTATGTGTGGAAAACAAGACACAACGACAATAAAGGCAACAACTTTTACCTTTGGGTGATCATGTAAAGAACAAAATTTTCTTCTTCAAGTTGAGGCATGATCCAGCAATCCTCGTGATCAACCTCCACGTGAGTTGAACGTCTACCCACAATAATCACAGTGTGTGATTATCTCTAAGTGGCGGCTAGGGTTCCTGCTCAAGATCAAATCGAGAGAGAAGAAGAAGAAGAAGAGAAGGTTTAAGTGGCTGCTGTTTTTCTCACGTGAATCACCCTTAGGATTTTTCGATTATATCATCATCAAACTGAAAAATCACTGAAAATCTGGAATTCTAAAACAATTAGAGTTCCCTAATTGTAATTGGAAACATCAAGTTCTCACAATTACAACTTGTACCACAAATTATAACTAATTATAATTTGTCCACAACAACTTCTCTTTCTCTCAATTAACCCCACAATGTTATCAGATAACATCTTGAGTATATAATCCTCTATTGTGTGTGACCTATTAGGTTTCCTAGTCAATTGGTAGAGAATATGAATTAATCCAAATGTCTTTGAGATTAATAATCCATAATTAATTAGAATTAATCTTATTAATTCTAATCAGAATTGGTTTAATAATTTATCAATTAATAAACCCATATTCCCAGATCATGAGCGGTATCTAACAACACATCATGACCACCCAAGAGTCCAAGAAGTCAAGTGGCTTTACATAAACCCTTCAAAAACAAACTTCAGTGCAATTAACTCCTTTCACTGTACAATATCTCATTCTGTTTGGAGTACAGAATTAGTGCCAATTCCCTCCAGAATTAATTCTGGCCCAAATACAATAGTACTTGTACCAGGAACCCACTACTCTATATGTATATCAATTGGAACTGTTTCTAATGCATAATCGCCTTGGCCAAGGACTTTCCGAGTAGTAATTCCTACAAGTGGTTGTGAGATATTCGCCCCAACTATTAAGAGTGGTGAATCCTTTATTGACCCTCTCAACTACTTTCGTTTACCTCATAATGTACCCAATATCCATCCCACAGGCGGCACTCGATCGAGCTCCAGAGATTGGAATTAAAGTACAAAGCTCAGCAAACAAAGTACCTTGGAGATCTCAAGTCTAAGAATACTTGCACGTTTTCTATATTGAGATTATATCACTGGCACTAAATAGTTATCCATATGATTATCTCAAAGCTAGGTCATCCAATGAACTTGTTCCATTAACAAGCATCCATGTGTTAACTTTGAGTATCTCAATACTCACGGCTATGAGAACCACCGCCTGATCAAATCAGGAAGTCTAACACATGCTAGTCTTAACACATTAATGATGTCCTGTCTCATTAATACTATGACTAGGGACTATTTAAGTACTAACACCATCTAGTGTAGTAGGAATCTCATTACATGATCTCTATCATGATTTCCTTAACACAGTGTTGTACGAGGGACTTTATCAAACAGTTATATTACTTAAAGTAAACAAAAGAAACTGTAAGATAAATAATGCCTTTTATTAAAATAAAATGTGTCATATACAATGTACAAGTGATTACCTCTAGGGCACAACACTAACACAGATCTCTTTATTTTATTTCAACATGATTTTGGAAAATGATCTCTCGTGATGAGATTGACTTTTGGAAAATATCCTTTTGATCCTTGAAATTATTTTATTGGCCTGATGTGCCTATGGAATAAATTGATTGGCTCTGCAGTGTCTATGTGAATGATAATTTGACTTGCGAATCAGTGGGATCAAATTCTGAAAAGTATTATTTTACCCCAAAAATGTTTCGATTTGAAAATCTTGCTGGATCAGTAACTCTCCGGCCTGATCAATCAGACGGGGCTGGTATTGTTAACATTAAGTACTCAACAAGGACTTTAATCTTTGTACTAGCTCATGTTAGAGATAGACGACGCCAAGTAACTCGATCAGTTCTGGAGATTATCTTACTCCAAACAGGGCAACAGGACATTGAGATGAGTCATCCTAACTAGCCGTCTAGAGCCTGGCAATTTCATACCTTGTGTGCATTTTGTGATTTGGGTTATTCACGGGCTGGGCTGAACACCTGGTGTTGTTCTAATCCTTTGCTGCCTCGATGGTGATTGACGTCAGGATTGGGACTCCTGGCTTACGATAGCAAGTAAAAGATTTTCTAGCGACGCACGGATCTAGTACTGGAGGCTGCGGTCTCAGTACGATGATAGGTGCAAGTTGGTGTGCTTATCCGACGACGCATTGATTGAGTACTGGAGGCTGTAGTCTCCGTACGATTTCTTGAGATCTATTTCTTGAAGAATAAATTCCAGTTTTTGGTTACAATGAAGAGAATTAGTTTGCATAAAGGATAAGGAAACCTTGGTGCCAGTGTCGGTCTTAATATGACCCAACAACTTGAGGATATGAGCAAGAGAATTTTCAGCTTTTATTCTTAAGCAAGAAAAACAAGAATGAAATTTCCAAAGAAGATAAAATTGGCAGTCTAATTTTGAAAACCAAGAGTTTCTCTAACTTCCTATCCCTACATATAAATATAATTCAGCCAAGATAGCTCCAACTTAAAGAACTTCTAGTAACATGAATGTAGTAAGAGTGCAAGATATGTAACTTTAATATAGGAGAATTCTTTTTGAGCAAAATTTCAAATTTGAAATGGTTATGACATCAAAATGAAGATTTTAACTAAATCTTGTTAGAATCCTTGGAATGTAATAAAAAAGTTTCAAAGGGCAGCAGTAACGAACCAAATGGTCATATAGATAAAATAGGTCTAAAATTAAACAATTTGTAGCAAGTAGGATTTGAACTGAAGTCATCAATAAACAACCTCTAAGCTCCAATCACTATTCCTCCATAACTCTTATTCTCTATTCCTAGGTCAATTATTCCTACCTTAAGGTTACCTAGTTTCTTACTCATGGGTCTAAAATAAATAACATCCTTATTTCTCCAAGGATTGGGACCCCTGGCTTACAGTAGCAAGTAAAAGATTTCCTAGCAATGCACGGATCGAGTACTGGAGGTTGCGGTCAAAGTACAATGACACGTGCAAGTTGGTGTACTTATCTGGCAATGCACAGTTGAGTACTGTAAAGCAAAGTCCCTGGCATAATAAGATCATGATGCCGAAGTAAAGCCTTGTGAGCTTTGCATACAGGCTTATCTTTTGTTGGAGAAGTGCCTGTGATTTGGAAATTAGGGGTAATATTTGGAAAGTGGAATAAAGTTTTCAAAAAATAATTGAGTTCTGGATAAACTCTTTTTTAAAGAGTTTTGGATTTATTTCTAGTGAACAAATGATGCACTATTCCACAAAAATTTTATGTACCCTATTCTTTCATAAAGCACTAGCACACATGAAACTCACTAGGTGATTTGTCACTCACACGTGTATTTTAACTTACTTTTTGTAGGATCTAGAGCAAAGTGGACCTACGAGTAGAAGGACAATACCACAGAGTCGGCAGTTTAGGTCTGGACAGTTTTCCTTTTGATCATGTACTGTATTTTGTTACAGATAAAGATAGCATGAATAAAATTCTCTGATATATGTATATGTATGGTCATCAGTGTGGGATATTGTTAAGTCTGGACCTTATATATGTAGTTACTATGTTGTTTCCGATATAAAGACCCCTTGTCCGGAAAACTGGATGGGGCAACATCTGGTATTGATATGCTTCTGCTATTATCTTTAGTAAGGGTATAACAATGGGTATCAGAGCTTAGTTTTATAGAACTATGGTATCATCATAGGAATTGATAGAACCCTTTTATTGTGTAGGTATGGTGGATAGGAGAAATAAGGGCAAGTGCCCAATGGTCGAGCACAGTGATGAAGGGAAGAAATAGACAGGTGAGAGCTCAGGTGTGGAGAGAAAACCTACCCCCGAGAGGATACCGTCGCCCAATGAGGAGGCAAGTGACGACTTCGATGAGGTCAGTGGTGATATTGTGCCACACCAACAGGATGATGATGATGAGGAGGAGGAGGATAGCATCCGCAATAGTGCAGTACTATTGAGGATGATGAGGAGATGTTTGGTTGGGATGTAACTAAGGTACTTGAGGAGGAGATACTGGATTTGTAGGTTGTTGATGCGGGAGAGGACCAAGAGGTACTCGAGATAGAGGTACCTTTAGTTGAGGAGCCTGAGGAGGATTTAGAGATCTTGCAAAAGTCGAGGTGGTGATCAATTGGAAAAGTCCTGAGACTCTTACCGAAATATGAAATTTCCTGAGATAGGTAGGATATTATCGAAGATTTATTGAGGGACTTCTCTAAGATAGTTTCACCTTGGACTCGACCCACCCAAAAAGAAGTTCCTTGTGTTGGAACCAAGAAGCGTGAGAGAAATTTCTAGGAGTTGAGAAAATGATTAAATTCTGCTCCTATTCTAATATTATCAGTGATAGAATCATTCATTACCGAGATCGGTATTGTATCTTGAAACAGTCTATGATGAGAAAAGATGTTATAATGAAGGCATCTTGAAGTAAATATACTATCCATCCAGGAGTTGTGAAGATATATCAGGACTTAAAATGAAATTATTAGTGGGTTGGAATGAAGAAGGATATCTCAGATTTTGTAGCTCAATGTTTAACTTGTTAGCAAGTGAAAGCTGGTCAGCAACGGCCTAGAGGGTTATTGTAGGCGCACCAACTCTATCATAGAAATGGAGTGAAATTACTATGGATTTCATTACGGGATAACTCATGGCAGTAGGACAACGAGATATTACATGGGTGATAGAGGATCGACTGACTAAGTCCACTCATTTCATCCCTATCAATCAATGGGATTCCTTAGAAAAGTTAAGTAAGATTTATATGGAGGATGTAGTCAGACTTCATAAAGTACCCTCTAGTATTATGTCAGACTGAAACCCCATATTTATTTTGAAGTTTTGGACTAAGTTATAGCAAAGATACATGACAACATTAAAATTCAGTGCAGCAGCATACCCACAAAATAGATAGTTAGACTGAACGAGTGAATAAGATTTTAGAAGATATGTTACGGGCTTACATTTAGATTTTAGAACTAAGCGGATTGATAATTTTGCTTATGTAGAATTTGCATACGGAATGGAATGACCCCATTTAAAGTCTTTTGTGGAAGAAAATGTCAGTCCCCATTATATTAGGAAAGTTTAGGATAGAGAACGGGCAAACAAGACGCTTTTGATCTTAAAAAGGTCTGACAAGTTGTAGAGATGATCAAAACCAAGTAGGAGGTAATACAGAGTAGACAGAAAAGTTATGCAGATCGATGTTGGAGAGAATTGGAATTTACTAAAGGTGACCATGGATTCTTGAAGTTGGCTCCACAACGATAATTAGAAATCAAAGAACAAGAAAAGAAATTGGCATTTAGGTAGGGTGGACCATTTCCTATTGTCGAGAGGATTGGGAAAATAGCCTATCGATTGGAGTTACCAATAGAACTTCAAGTTATTCACGGCGTATTTTATGTACCCCAACTTCAAAAATATGTTGCTGATCCTGCCCACATTTTGAATAAAGAACCTATTGAGAAGACTCTAAGCTTGAAGAATGAGGAAAAACCTATTAAGATCTTGGAGTATGCTGAAAAGGAATTGCAGAATCAGAAAATTCCACTCGTACAAGTATCATGGAATCATCATCCTGTGTAAGATGCAACTTGGGAAATAAAAGAAAAGATATTGAAAAAGTATCCAGATTTATTCAAAGTGTAAGCCAATTTTGAGGACAAAATTTTTGTAAGGAGGGATGAATGTGACACCCCACCTTTTTACTTTCGATTGGCTACTATTGGTATTAGAATGATAATTTGTATCGATGTCCGGAATAAAAATTGATCGGTGTAAAGAAACAAATATTTTGGTGGAATAATATTTTGCTAGGACTTGAATGTAATTATTGGATTTGTTCTACCCGTACCCTAAATTTTCAGAAGGCTATTATTATTAACAAAATAAGAATTTAAGGCTACTCTGAAAAGTGAAATTAGTCAGTGCGATGAAATGCACGTTTTAGTGTGAAATGTGCTACCCCGGGTATCGGGGGCACTTCTGTCATTTTGACCGTGCCTACGACTTTGACCGCAAATTTGACCACATAGAAAAGGAATTAAAGAATTTAAGTGTTACCAATGGATTCAGTAGAATTTTTGGAGTTGAATGGTGAAATAAAATATTTTTCCGTTACGGACATGATTTTGGTTATTTTTGAAGAAAATAGGAAATTGCGGTTAAAAATGGTCATGTGGCATTTTGTGAGTGGTAGCCCATGGACGTGTGTCAATTTAAGAGAGGTCGCATGAAGAGTTCATGGATGACACAAGGAATTAAAGGATTCCAAAATAAATAAAAAATGATGTGTAATTTTGTGATTGGAACACATCATTCGTGGGCCCATTTGATTAAGGTTTTGAGTAATATAATTGGCTAATATTTAGACCACGAGAAGATGAATGAATGGATGGAAATTGGTGGCAGCCATGCAAGAAGAAATAAGGGAATTTTTGTAGAGGAAATAAAAATGGTTGGTGTGTAAGAATTTTATTGGAACATACCTAAGTATATCCACCATTCAATTTAACCACAACAAGAAATGGAGGGCCAAGATTGGAGGCTAAATGGTGGTCGAGAGAGGCTATTAAACAGCTAGAAATTTGTGCGCCAAGAGGGAGAAAAACCAAGAGAAAAAGAAAAAAGAAAGAGAAAGAAAGAAGTGTGTGTTCTAGGTGTTCTTGGAGCGAAATCAAACCAAATAGCCTCTAATATAGGGTAAAACCCTACCTTGCTTGAATTAAAGTTGTTGTTGGGTGAATGATGATTATGATAATGCAAATTTTAACATGAAAACATGACTTTTATGTCTTGATTTCAGATCAAAGCTTGGGTTTGTGAGGTTTTGTGCATGAACCTTATATATGCTTGTATATGTGTCAGCTGCCTAGGCATCTTTGAATGATGTTTCGTGGGAGGAAGAACTGAATAATTATGGTGGTTGGAAGGTTTATTTTTTTATTGGAGAGGTGATGGTCAAAGTAGAGTAGAAATGGAATTTACTTGGTTGGAAAAATAGATCAAACTAGCTTTTGATTAGAAGAGATGAATTTGTGTTTGAATAAGTGTGACTTTTGTGAGCGTCTGGAAATCTGGAAATTTGGAATTAAAGTTGATTTGAAAGAGAATTGAATGAATTAATGGCTATAAGGTGTTAAAGATTAAAGGAGAACAAAGGAAAACATGAATAGAGAAATTGAGGTAAAACTACTGGGGCAGTTTAGGCCCAGTACCATACCTCAAGAACCAGAATTCTCAATTAAATTTAAGAGTCTCTTGGTCGTTTTGGTATATCATAGAGCCAAAATGGAGTTGTGGATTGAAAGTTTTGCCCAAAACAAAATCATGTGTCAAAGAAGAAAAATTCCAGAATTTTGCTTAGAACGTGGTTGAATTTAAGGATGATTAATTGTATGATTTTGGATGAAATAATTGGGAAATATGAAGTGAACCCCTTATTTATGAAGGGAGAAAGGGTGTGGAGAAAGAAAAATGAAAGAACAAAAAAAAAAAAAAAAACGACATGAACGAAGGTTGAACATTTTCCTTAACCGTCGGCCTTGTCGCCTAATTGTCAGGCCCCGTTAGCTAACCATCGGATAAACATCGGCTGGACGTCTGCCAACCGTCGGCTATTTTTCGGCCAAATATGAATTAACCAAAAAATGGTGTTTGGTGTAGGTTTAGCTATAAACGGCCAACAAAACGTCAAAAATGGTAGAGATAGAGATTAAATGGTCGTGAACATAAAGGGTTACTTAGGACACGAGGTAAGTCCCTTGAATTTCTAAAACCTTTTTGAAAGCTAGTGTATTTTATTTTTTCATGAAATGCTATGTTTTATGCCATTTTGGAAATCCCTGAACATGTTTAAGGTTTATCTGGGCAAGATTTATTTTTATGTCATTTCGAGCTTAAATGAACTTCATGATTAGCTTGGAAACCTTAACCAATGATTAGAGTATGGTTTTGTGAATTTAGTCCTTTTTGAATTAAATGCTTGGGACTTTCGGTAGACGGTAATTTTTGGAATCGGGTATTTATAAATTGACCAGAATGCCCTTATTAGAATATTTTATGGAAATGTGTTTTGAAAATTTTAATTTAATCCTCTTTTGGATTAGAATTTTAGATTTCTTGGAATGAGTTCCTTTTGGAATTGGGTATTTGGAAAATGATCCAAATGTCCTTATTGGAATGTTTTATGAAAACCTTTGAAACTTAGGTATTCGGTACATGATCGAAATATACTTATTGGAACTTTGTGAATACTTTTCAATTCGGGTAAGAGTAAAATGAACTGAATACCCTCAGAAAGTCTTTTGGAAATTAGGTATGGGTAAAAATACCCGAATACCCTTGAAAATGACTTTTGTGATCGAGTACAGGGAAAATGACCCGAATACTCTTGGAAACATGTTTTGATTTGTGAACAGAACTCTTTATCCTATTTCAACATGATTTTGGAAAAAGATTTCTCATGATAAGATTGATTTTTGAGAATGACATTTTGATCCTTGAAATTGTTTTATTGGCCTGATGTGCCTATGGAATGAATTGATTGGCTCTCAGAGCCTATGTGAATGATGATCTGACTTGCCAGTTAGTGGGATTAAATTCTAAGAAGTATTATTTTGCCCAAAAATGTTTTGATTTAAAAATCCTGCGGGATTAGATAACCATCTAGCCTGATCAATTAGACAGAATTGGTATTGTTAACGTTCAGTACTCAGTAAGGATTTTGATATTTGTACTAGCTCATGTTAGAGATAGATGACCCCAAGCAACCCGAATAGTTCAGGGGATTGTCTTACTCCGAACAGGGCGACAAGACATTGAGATGTGTCATCCTAGCAAGCCGTCTAGAGCCTGGCAATTGCCGTGCCTTTGTGCACTTTGTGATCTAGCTTGTTCATGGGCTGGGCTGGACATCTGGCGTTGTTCTAACTACTTGCTGTGTCAATGGTGATTGACGTCAGGATTGGGATCCCTAGATTACGGTAGCAAGTAAAAGATTTCCTAGTGACATATGGATCTAGTACTAGAGGCTATGGTCTCAGTATGATGGTAGGTGCAAGTTGGTGCACTTATCCGACGACGCACGGATCGAGTACTGGAGGCTACAATTTTCGTACGATGACACGTGCAAGTTGGTGTACTTATTCGATAATGCACAGCTGGGTGTTGTAAGGCAAAGTCCTTGGCACAATAAGATCATGATGCCAAATTGAAGCCTTGTGAGATTTGCATACAGGATGACCTTCTGTTGGAAATGTGCTTGTGATTTGGAAACTAGGGGCAATGTTTTGAAAGTGAAATAATGTTTTCTAAAAATAATTGAGTTATGGATAAACTCTTCTTTTGAGAGTTTTGGAATTAATTCCAGTGAACAAATGATTTGCTATTCTACAAAATTTTTATGTACCCTATTCTTTCATAAAGCATTGGCGCACATGGGACTCACTGGGTGATTTGTCACTCACACGTGTCTTTTACTTTACCTTTTGTAAGATCTAACACTGAGCGGACCTACGGGTAGAAGGAGAATACCACAAAGTCGACAGTTTATGTTTGGACAGCTTTCCTTTTGATCATGTACTATATTCTGTTATAGATAGAGATAGTATGAATGAAATTCTTTGATATATGTATATGTGTGGCCATCAGCGTGGGATATTATTGAGTCTGGACCTTATATATGTATTTACTCTGTTATTTTCATTATAAAGACCTTTTGTCTGAAAAATTGGACGGGGCGACACCCGGTATTGATATGCTTCCGATGTTATCTTTAGTAGGGGTGTTACAATTGGTATTAGAGCTGAGTTTTATAGAACTGTGATATCATTATAGGAATTGATAGAACCTTTTTATTGTGTAGGTATGGTGGATAGGAGCGATAAGGGCAAGTGCCCAATTGTCGAGCACAGTGATGAAGGGAAGAAAGAGATAGGTGAGAGCTCGACTGTGGAGAGAAAACATATCCCTGGGAGGATACCGTCGCCACATGAGGAGGTAGGTGACGACTCCGACGAGGTCGGAGGTGATATTGAGCCACGCCAATAGGATGATGATGATGAGGAAAACACAGTTTTTCATTTATTCACTGGTAACAATTCCAAAACTCTCAAAAAAGAGTTTATTTAGAACTCAATTATTTTTGAAAAATTGTGTTTTAATTCCAAATAATTGCCCCAATTTTCACATCACAAGCATTCCTTCAACTAAAGGTCGGCTTGTATGCAAAGCTCTCAAGACTTTGCCTTCGGCGCCATGTATCATTGTGCTTAGATCACAGACTATAGCACTTAACCATACGTCACCAGATAAGTAAGTACAACACAGTGTACTACCAAGAATCAAGTTAGTGCTTACGCCAGGTATATTCAAGTTAGTGCATATGCCAGGTATTCAAGTTAGTGCTTACGCCAGGAATTTAATTTAGTACTTACACTAGGAATTCAAGTTAGTGCATACACCAAGTATTCAAATTAGTCCATATGCCAAGAATTCAAGTTATTGCTTACACAAAGAATTCAAGTTAGTGCATATGCTAGGAATTCAAGTTAGTGCATACGCTAGGAATTCAAGTTAGTGTTTATGCCAGGAATTCAAGAAAAAGGCTAGTACTTGAGCACATCAGGAAACCATTTTCCATATCAAGAAAACCATTTTTTGGGAAAAATATAATTTTTCAAAATTTGATCCCACTGACTCGTAAGTCAGATCATCATTCACATAAGCTCCGTAGAGCTAATCAATTCATTCCATGGCACATCGGGCTAATAAAACAATTTTAAGGATTAAAATGTCATTTTCCAAATGCCAATCTCATCACGAGAGATCATTTTCCAAAATCTTGTTAAAACAGGATAAAGAGTTCTGTTCACACATCAAACACATGTTTCCAAGAGTATCCAGATCATTTTTCCCGTACTTGATCACAAAAGTCATTTCTAAGAGTATTCAGGTTATTTTACTCATATCTGATTCCAAAAGACTTTTTGAGGGTATTTGGGTCATTTTACTCTTATCTGATTTTAAAAGTATTCACAAAAGTTCTAATAAAGGTATTTTGGTCATTTACCATATACCCGATTCCAAAAATTTTCATAAACATTCCAATAAGGACATTTGGATCATTTTCCAAATACCCAATTTCAAAAGAAGCTTATTTCAAGAATACTGGAATTCTAATCCCAAAAGAGGATTAAATTCAAAGTTTCCTAACATATTTCCATAAAATGTTCCAATAAGGGCATTCCTATCAATTTATGAATACCCAATTCCAAAATTTACCATTTTTCAAAAATCCCAAATATTTAATCCAAAAAGGGCTAAATTCATAAAATTCATGCTTTAATCATCCAGTAACATTTCTAAGGCAATTATGATGTTCAATCGACCCAAAATGGCATAAAAGAATTCTTGCTCAGATAAACCTTAAACATATTCAAGGATTTCCAAAATGGTATAAAATATAGTATTTCATGGAAAAGTGAAGCACACTACCTTTCAAAAGGTTTTAGAAAGCAAACAGACTCATCTCATGTCCTAAGCAACTCTTTTCATTCACAGCGATTCGACCACCGTTTCTATTGTTTTCACCGTTTCGTTGGCCATTTACCGAAAAATCTATACCAAATATCATTTTTGGGTCAATTCGTGTTTGGCCAAAAAATAGATGTGCCCGACGTTTAGCCGACGTTAGTCGTCGGGGTCAACGGTTAGCTGACGGGTAGCCGATAGTTAAGGAAAACGCTTAACTTTTGTTCACGTCGTTTTTTCATCATTTGATCAATTCTTTCATTTTCCTTTTTCCACAACCTTTCTCCCTCATATACAAAGGATTCTACTCTTATTTTTCCTTAATTTCATCCAAAATCACACAATTAATCATCCTTAAATTTATCCATTTTCGGACTATTTTTCTGAAATTTCACTGGTTTGTCACATCATTTTGTTTTACACATAACTTTCAATCTCCAACTCCGATTTGGCTCTATGATGTACCAAATCAACCGTAAGACTCTTAATGTTAATTATTTATAGTCCTTATTCAGAGTTCTGATTCCCGTAACACATTACCAGGAAAAAACTGCCCCAGTAGTTTTGCCTCAAAGCTACTATTCATGCTTTCCTTTATTTTACTTTAGCCTTTAACACCTTGGAACCATTAGTTCACTCAATTTTCCTTCAAATAATCTTTAATTCTATGTTTTAAAGATTCCAATGGCTCACAAGAGTCACACTTATTCAACATAAATTCACTTCTTCAAAACAAAAGCTAGTATAATTCATTGTTCCAACCAAGTAACTCTTCCACTTTTATTCTACTTTTGTCATCATCTCATCAACCAAAAGCAATCCTTAAAACTACCATAAATATTCCATTTTTCCTTACACAAAACAATCTCCATAAGGCTTCTATGCAGCCAACATACATAGAACACATAGGTATATAAAAGGTTCACATAGAATGTTTACAAACCCTAGCTTTAATCCGAAATCAAGACATGAAAATCATGTTTTCATGTTAAAATTGATATCAAAATGATCACCATAATGAAATCTACAACTTTAATTCTTGAAGCATAGGATTTTACCTTGTGTTTGAGGCTATTTGAAGTGATTTTGCTCCAAGAACACACACACACACACACACACACACTTCTTTCTTTTTCTCAAATTTTTCTTTTTCTCCCGATTTTTCTCTAGCTTTTCTTTCCTTGTTTTCTCTTGTTTTTCCTTCTTCAAGGCTGGCCAAAATTCTGGCTGTTATAACAGCCTTCCCACCACAATTCTCATTAGAAATTTGGCCAATAAAATTTTAAATCAATTAATTGCATGGTGGCTAATGTATAGGTGTGTTCCAATGAAAAATTTACACACCAATCACTTTTATTTCCTCCACAAAAATTCCCTTATTTCTTCTTGCAAGGCCAAATAAATTCCTGGCAAGTTTCTAGCCATTCATTCATCTTCTCTTGGTCTAAACATTAGCCGATCACAATACCCAAGGCCTAAAGTAAATGGCCCACAAAATAATATGTTCTAATCACAAAATTACACATCATTCTTCATTTATTTTTGAATTCCTTTAATTCCAAGTGTCTTGCATGAACTCTTCATGAAACCTCTCTTAAATTGACACATGTTCATGGTCTACCACTCACAATATGCCACACGCACCATTTTTAACCGCGATTTCCTATTTTCTTCAAAAATGACCAAAATCGGGTCTGGAACGGAAAAATATTTTTTTTCACCACTCAACTCCAAAAATTCCACTGAATCCATGGGTAACACTTAAATTCTTCAATTCCCTTTCTATTTGGTCAAATTCATGGTCAAAATAACAAAAATGCCCCCGTTGACCTGGATAGCATAATTCACACCAAAACGTGCGTTTTATCGCACTAATCAATTTCTCTTCTCAGTGTACCCTCAAATTTTTATTTTAATAATAATAGTAGGCTTTCAAAGATTTAGGGAATGGGTAGAACAAATCTAGTAATTACATCCAGGTCCCGACCAAATATTATCATGCCAAAATTTTCGTCTTATTATACCGATCAACTTTTGTTCTAGCTATTGATAGAAATTCTCATCCTATTACAAATAGTAGCAAGTAAAAGGTAAAATGCGGGGTATTATATCTGAAGTTGGTCTGTCCTTATCTTTTGGAACATCAATCTGTATTATTATTATTATTATTTTTTTGTTTCCTTTGATTAATTTTTCCAATCCTAAACATCAAGAAGGACCCCGTGTCCTTTTAGGAGGGATTGAGGCTTCCTGACCTATTTCAGCGGAATGAATAAATTCATCATTAAGAATTTTAAATAAAATAATATTTTCAATATAAAGAATAAATTAAAGAACCATAAAAGATAAATTATTAACTATATTTGTTTTCACTTGCAATAACTCATATAACATCAGTAAATATTTAATTGAATATAGCTTTCATAACATTTGAATTGTTTTTTGTTAAATCGCAGTTGGCTTGAAGATTTGACATATTTGGCAAATTTTGTTCCAAGATAGTTGAGGTTGTTGCTCCCACTTCAACAAAAACACCAAAAAAGGAAAAATGAATCATCAATTTTTGTAAATGAAATCATATATTGGCAAATAAAAGAACCATAAAAGATAAATTATTAACTAGAAAGGGAAAATATCATTTCAATTGGGTATCCAAGAGGAATAGGGGAGCGGATGGAAAGGTGGAAACCTTCAAAACTAGGCTAGTGGTGAAAAAGTACACTTAAAAAGAGGGAATCGACTATGAGGAAGCCTTTTATCTGTTGGGTATGCTTAAGTCCATCCATATTCTTCTTGCCATCGCATTCATTTTGACTGCGAGATATGGTAAATGGATGTCAAGACAGCTTTTCTTAATGGCCATCTTAGCAAAGACATCTATATGTCCCAACCAGAAGGCTTTATTGCCAAAGTCTAGGAACATATGGTTTGTAAGCTTAAGATGCCCATCTATGAACTTAAGCAGGTATCAAGAGCATGGAACATTCATTTTGATAAGACTGTAAAGTCTTATGATTTTGTTCAAAATGAGGATAAACCATGCATGTAAAGAAAACTGGATGGCATTAATGTGGTTTATCTTGTACTATATGTGGATGGCATTCTACTCATTGGGAATGATGTAGGGACATTGTCGTCTACTAAGATTTGGTTGTCTGGTCAATTTTGTATGAAAGACTTGGGAGAAGCTAGTTACATTCTCGGGGGAAAATGCGTAAGTTGATTTTCTGTAACATAAATGTCAAATTAGGCTTTATGCTGAGTTGAAAAGGCATCTTAGTTTCCATAAAAAAATTTTCACCATTGGTATAACCTTCGTGGAATGGGATTAATAATTCTTTTTCCATACTTTACAAGCTAAGTATGAGAAAGTTCATGTAAAAATAGGAAATTATACTAAACATCAAGATAGTCCACAGAGTTGCATGTAGGGGTTTTGAATGAACTTTTGAACTAAATAGAAGTGTAAATGCCTTATCCGAGCTAAGCATTAAGATCAAGGTTTTTGGTGATATGACATCTACAATAAGAAATGCCTTTATCACTCCTGGAGGTATTTCTTTCATGTTTGAATTCCATCGTACTAGTAGCAAAGAGAATGTGTTTATAGTAAAGTCTAATTTTGAGGGGGTCTAATTTAAACAATGGCCGGATTGATTATAGGCTTCAAGATGGAAGATATTGACAATTTCAGGCTCAGTTTTAGGCTAATTCTTTAGGAATGGCTATTAATGGAATCAAGGTTTTGTGAATAAAGTTAAAATTTTCTTTTTCGGGTAATAGAGGATTTTTCAAGTTTTTGAGGAGTTTGTGGAGTAGTTGGGACAACTGCTTCTTTGAAAGATGAAGGGATTGGTAAAGCATAAAAGGAATTATAAGTTTTCTGGGTTTCGGTTGTTTTTTGGGTAGAAGAAGCTAGATTTAGAATATTCATAGTAAGGAGAGGTCTTGCTAAGGTGTTGCTAGGTAAAGATAGGTAGGCTGCTAATATTGAATATCGATTTACTGGAGTAAGACCTCTAGGTGAATGTTGTGCTCCATTGATACGTCTTTGCTACTCATTCACTTAATTTATAGTGCAATTCTCACTTTTCCAAAGAGATAAGAAATTTATCAAAATCTTATCTTGTTTGTTCTTGCAGGAACTTTCTTGTTAGAAAATCTGGGAGAGAATTTGATTCTCCTTTGATAAATTCAATAAAAAAAAATCAAAACTTGAAAGTAGTGCTTGCCACCTAGCAAAAATCTATTTTGCAACAAGGTTTTTCACATCTTTTTGTAAAACATCTTTAGTTGCTTTGCAATCAATGCAAAGAAGAAACTTTTTTATTTACCAAATCATCTTGAAATTTGGATATACATAAAACAATAGAGATAATTTCTTTCTTAATTGTGCTATAATTCCTTTGACTAAATAGCCAAATACCTTAATGATATCTGACTAATTGTTCATAAGAAGAATTAGATTTTTTTTTCTTCATTATACCTCCATAACCAAATTCAGAGGCATTTGTTTCAACAATCATAAAAGCAATAGAAAATCTCTTGTTAGAAAATCTAGGAGAGAATTTGATTCTTATTTGATAAATTTAATATCAAAATCAAAGCTTGAAAGTAGTGCTTGCCATTTGGCAAAAATCTATTTTGCAATAAGGTTTTTCATATATTTTTGTAAAACATTTTTTGGAGCTTTGCAATCAATGTGAAGAAGAAACTTTTTATTTACCATATCATCTTGAAATTTAAATATGCACAAAACAATAGAGAGAATTTCTTTCTTAATTGTGCTGCAATTCTTTTGACTGGATAGCCAAATACTTGAATGATCTCTAACAAATTGTTCATAAGAAGAATCAAGATATTTTTTTTTTTTTTTTGTGCTTAATTATACCTCCATAACCTTTTGGAATGTATATACAAAATAGACTATGTATTTCTATGTTTTGAGAATTAATAAAATATTTCATTCATTAATGTTTGTTTATTTTCATGTATTCGCACATTAAGGTTTAAGTGTGTTAGAAAGTGATCTACATGGTTGGGTCATACTTTCATAGAAAGGTGTAGATCACGGGTTACTAACATACGAGAAAAAATTGCTCTTGATTGATTGATAAAGTTGGACACCTTATCAAAGTTTATATCATTACACTATAGTTTCTAAATTGAGAATAGTTTACCTTAGACTAGTGAGTTGTCTACTCATGGCAATAGTGTAAGTGTATTTGAAATACTTAGAATTGGACCGCACGATAATAATTTTTATAAAAGTACTAAAATAAATAAAGATTGGTTTATCACTACTATTGTATGGATAAGTACCCTAAGACTTAAGTATAAGTTAGTGGTTTGGTAAAGCTGGACTTGTACACTTTGAGGTATAATAGGTGAGGTCTTATCGCAAAGCTAATAACTTTATACATTGGGTGTATAACTGTATTTAATTAAGAAGGATTTATATAATAGAGTTTCTATACTTCATTACGTGAAGAAATCACCCATTTGTGATTGTCCAAAATAATCTAAATAATCCAGTGCCTTAGGAAATATGACTTAGTAGGTATGCTTTTGGGTAACTCCTAGAAATAAGTTGGTACATATTAGAAGTCATGGATCATCATACTAGTTATCATAGGATGGTAGATGCCATTGAGAAAAGTGTCAGTGCAATTTTCCTATCTCAATGACGAGTGTTATGTAGAGGAGTATTTCGTCATTACATTTGTAGATCGAGGACATTGCGCTTGCAATATTATTTTTTGGGTCAATATTTTTATATGGTAATAAATTGAATATTTAAAATGATAAAATATGACTATTTGTTATCAAGGGTATTTTGGTCATCTTAGTAGCCAAGAATAATATGTCTTTTGGTCTCCAAAGTGGCTCAAGTAACTTTAGTAAATTTATTTATTATATGGGCTTATAGGGTGAATTAATAATGGAAAAAATCTTCTAGGAGTCCAATTAATTATTTATTTGGGTTAGAATAATTTGTTGGACTAATTTAATTAAAATAGTTTATTAATTAATTATCTTGGGTAATTTTTATATTGGGTCCAAGTGGATTAATTAATTAATAAGGGAGCTATTAAATTAACTTTGGGCTAATTTAATTTAATTTATTTATTAATTAATTATCTTGAGTAATTTTTATATTGGGTCTAAGTGGATTAATTAATTAATAAGAGAGTTAATTTATTAGTCATGGGTTAATTAAAAAAAAAAAAAACTCTAGCTTGCTAGGGTTAAAGGTGATGGCTATTGTTTTCGTTGGAAACAAGGAATAGCTGCCACATATTAAAAATAAAAGGAAAGAAAGGAAAAAGGAAGAAGAAAGAAGAAAGGAAATGGAAAACAAAAAAAGGAATGCTATTGTTTTGGTTTCGTAAATTGCTAAAACATAAATAACTAACTTCCTTATTCTTCTTGTGATGCACGAAGGAAACATAAAATTGATTTCCTAATTCTTCTTGTGATACATGAAGGAAACAAAAAATTAGAGATTATATTTGTTTTTAGTGGGTTTTTATGCGTGACTTTAGTTTCACATTTTTTTAGTCAACCAAAACAAAAACAAAAGGAAATGTTTTTCAGTTTTTATTGCTTGTTTAAGTGACTGCTCCCAACTTCATTCTTTCTTGGAGGATTTCCTTTTGTTTTTCCTTTTTCCAGTGAAGAAAAAAAAAATAGCTCTTTTAATATTCTTCCAAGAAAATTATTCTTTAACCTATTATTCTACTTTCACTTAAAGATAATCCATAGGAGGTTTGAGAATACTTTGGAAGATTGAAAGTTAACAATTTTGGTGTGCATGTTTGATGTAAAAAAGTCGGGTCGGTATTTCTACGGAACAAGTAGTGGTGACAAACCAAAGCATTCCATCAAACCCAAATCCTCCGATTATTCAGTTTAAGCGATCTAAAAGTAAGTATTGCTAGACTTAGGCTCAGAAAAAATTTTAAATTTCTATTTTTGCTCTATTTTAATTTTTTCACGATTCTTTTAAATGGTGTCAGAGCCAAGTCGTAATCTAAGAGTATGCTTAGTGTTAACAATAGGAAAGGTAGTTTCTTTACTAATTAAAAAAAAATCAATCTTAATTAAAAAAAATTCAATCTTTGTGATTATATGGATTTCTCATGGTTTTTTATATGAGTACATGTTGTGTACGTCTTGCGTGTAGAGATATAGGCATTTGTATTTATTGTTATTCATTTTCTGTAGAATTCATGTATGCCTCGTTTTGAAAAGCATAGGCGATTGATATTGTATTTAAATTCATCTACTGGTAGTTTTGTAACAATATTGGTGCCTAAGCAACATCAAAACTCCAAGGAGAAAAAAAAAAAAAAAAGAGAGGAGAAAATGGTTGATGATTTTGAAGCAAGCAATAAGCAATTTTTCTTGGGTGATTCGATCACGGTTCGTGTTGTTCGAGCTTCCAAGGTTTTCCATTTAATTTCTCCTTGTAAGTTTCTTTTTTCTTTTGGGGCTCATATCACACGAGGTTATTTTTCTTGCAATAGTTTATTTATGATGATAAATAATTTTGCATGAAAATGGTTAGTAAATAAGAAACCACCTTAGAATTAAATAAAATTGTTTTAATTTTATTATTATGATATTTAATCCATTATTTTTTCATATAAGAATTAAAATGTTAGAAATAACATGTAAAAAGTTTATTTCTGGTGCATGACTATTTAATTTAATTTTGTGATTAAATGCATAAAGATTTTTGAGAAATTAATTTTTTTCTAGATAAAACAATTAAAGGAAAACGTTTTTAAAATGGAATTTAAAATAAAATTCATGGTTTATTCTTCCAAAGGATTTTATCCTTGACATTGAGAAAATTTTGAATTTACGTATTTTAAATTTAGTCCCTAGAAAATGGTTTTAACTTAAGTAGTGAAAATAAAAATTTGTAATTTATTCTCCTAAAGGGTTTTATCCTTGATATAGAGAATACTGGTTGAATTTTTTGGGATTTCACTAAAGTTAATAAAAACTAATTAATTTTAAGATTTTTTTTCAAAAGCCTATATTTCTCAAAAAATTAAGTGGGAGATGGGTTCCAACGGCTCTATGGCTTCTATTACAGATCCCTATTAGAGATTGTGGTTATTCTCGTGTCATTTTAAGCATGATCCCCTATAGGATAGATTTTTATGAGAATCTAAAACTAACGGAGGAATTTTAATTAATGCCTAGGATATGTGTTAGTGTTGGCCAACCTATCATTGGAGTCATTAATACTAGATTATCTGTAGGTGAAAAGAATAGTAGTCATCCTATCGATGGAACTATCTCTGAATCATTATCTATTAAGAAAGTTTAATTTGTGATAGTTATACACTTAACTTAGAAAATTATTAACCTTCCTATGAAGCTTTGTCAATGTTTCTTAGAGCCAAATTTTTTATATTTTTTGATAATAGTTTTAATAGGTTAACCATATCATGAAAATAATATGATATTTTAAATGTGCATTTCTTATATGTTTTTCAAAACAAACATTTTTTTGAATGAAATTTTTTTTTTCCAATCAACAGAAATGTCTGGTTTCAGTCATTTGTCTATTATTCTCAAGGAGAATAAGCTAATTGGACCTAATTGCATGGACTGGAAAAGGAATCTGAACATAGTACTCGCTGTGAAAAAGTACAAGTACGTTCTAACTGACCCCTGTCTTGAAATTGGGAAAGATTCTACGGACCAAGACCGTGAGGCTGAGAAGTCCTGGAAAGCTGATGAGATGGATGATGCTATATGTTGGTTTCCATATCTAATGTTCTTCAGTTTAAGCACGAGAACATGCCTATTGCGTATGATAATGATGTATCATTGTGCATCATGTTTTCTAACAAGAGTTCGCCCACAAAGCAGGAAGCTCTTGGGGTAATCGTGAATACTAGGATGGCTGAGAAGGCATCAGTTCGTGAGTATATGCTCAAGATGATTGCTCATTTCGAGGAGGTCGAAGTCACAGGGGCAACAATTGATTCAGAGAACTAAATTGACATAGTTCTTGAGACTTTGCTATATTCATATTCTCAATTCAAGTTAAACTATAATATGAACAAGTTGAGTATGTCTTTGTCTGAGTTAATAAAAGAACTCTAGGCTACCAAGAAAATTATGAAGCCTGCGTAAAAGGTTTTGGTTACTTGTTCCGGTTCTTCTTCTAGAATTAGGGCCCAACGTAAGAAGTTCAAGAAGAAGAAGGCCCAGAACAATACAGGGACCCAGCCTAAAAGGTCTAACCCCGGTCCGTCCATGCCGGATGCCAAGCTCAAGGGTAAATGTTTCAAGTGTTGCAAGAAGGAGCACTTCAAAAAAGATTGTCCGAACTTCTTAGCATAGTCCTCTTTAGGTACTACTCTTTTCTTAGAGTCTATATTAATGATTGGATCATCATCCATTTGGATTGTTGATTTCAGAGTTACTGACCATGTCTATAACTTTTTGTAGGGGTTCAGCAATATAAGGTGACTCAGTAAAAGAGAATATGAACTAAGAGTGGGCAACAAAGTACAAGTGTTGGCCGAAGTAGTGGAAGACTTGGAGCTTTTATTTGATTGTAATAGAATTTTAGTTTTAAAAAAATATTTATATGTTTATATTTTTAAACAGAGATTGATTAATCAAGGATATTCTATTTCTTTCCATTCTAATATTTTAATCAGTAGAGATGAAAAAATTATTTATTCTAGAAGTATGTATGGTAATATTTTTTATGTTAATATAATTAGTCATCAAATAAATAATACTTAGACGGAACCTAATAATACGAAGAGAAATGCCCAAGATCGGAATTGTGCTACTTTATAGGGTATCCAAAAAGAATAATATGCGGATACTTTTATTATCCACAAGAGCAGAACGTACTTCTTAGTACTCATGCTAGATACTTGGAGGATGAACAAAGTGTGTCCACTAAGGTTTCAAGTAAGGAAAAATTAGAAGAGAAGTTGAGTGACACTTCAACTTCTAGTACCCCAGTTGAGGAATTAGAAATGACACTACCAGATATTCTTATACAAAATGAACTATGTTGTTGTGCAAGGATATCTAGAGTTCCAAAAAGATGGACTAGAGAATCCTTTGAGGTAGGTTTCAACTTTTAGGAATAAGATCCCACTAGATATAATAAGACCATTGTTGATGTTGATGTAGATAAATGGCAAATAGTAATGGGTGCTGAGATTGAGTCTATATATCTCAATTAAGTTTGGGATCTTATCACTGTGTTTGAAGGGATTAAACCTATAGGGTGTAAGTAGGTATACAAGAGAAAGAGAGGTGTAGATGAAAAGGTAGAAACCTACAAAGAAAGGTTGGTTACAAAAGGTTATACTTAGAAAGAATGGATCGATTAAGAGGATACCTTTTTACATATTGCCATGCTTAAGTCCATTCGCATTCTCTTGGCCATCGCATGTTATTATGACTACGATATGGCTGATGGATGTCAAGACAACCTTTCTTAATGGTCTTCTTGGTGAAGACATCTATATGACCTAATCTCAAGGCTTTATTGCGAAATTCCAAGAACATATGGTCTGTAAGTTTAAGAAGTCTATTTATGGGCTTAAGCAAGTATCACGTGCATGGAACATAGATTTGATAGGATTGTACAGTCTTATATTTTCATATAAAATGCAGATGAACCATACGTGTATAGGAAGGCAAATGGGAACAATGTATCCTTTATGGTACTTTATATAGATGACATTCTACTAATTGGAAATGATGTTGGGACATTGTCATTTATAAAGGTTTGTCTATCAAGTTAATTTAGCATAAAGGATATAGAAGAAGCTACATTCTTATTATAAAGCTTCTTAGACATAGGAAGTAAAGAATGTTAGGTTTATTTCAATCTACTTATATTGACAATATATTGGCTAGGTTTAGCTGGATCAGTGTAAAAGGGTGGGTAATCATACCCTTTAGGCATGGATTGACCTTTTTCTAAACAGTATCCTAAGACATAAAAAGAATAGGAAAGGATGAGAAGGATTCCTTATATTTCGGCAGTGGGAAGTCTTATGTATTTTATATTTTGGACAGGGTCAGATTTATACTTTTAGTAGGCATGGTTAATAGATATCAGTCAAACTCAATGGAAGAACATTGACAAGCTATAAAGCATATACTCAAATATTTGAAGAGAATAAGGGATTATATGCTTGTTTACAACTGATGATTTAATTCCTATCAGTTACACTGGCTCAGACTTCTAGGCTAATAAAGATGAAAGAAAATCTACTAGTAGATACGTTTTCACATTGTCTGGAGGGGCTATTTCATGGAAGAGCGTTAAGTAATATTGTATTATTGATTCCACCATGGAAGCTGAGTATATGGCAACTTTAGAAGCTTCCAAAGAAGCAGTTTGGCTTTGAAAGTTTTTCATAGAACCTAGAGTTGTGCCACAAATGGATAGAATCATTATCATATATTGTGAGAATTCTAGAGCTGTGTCACAATACAAGGAACTAAGGAACCCTAGGAAGGGCAAGTACATTGAGAGGAAATATTACTTGATTCGAGAATTCGTTTAAAATTGGGAGATAGTGGTTGACTAGATTTCCTCTTCAAATAATTTGGCAAGCCCATTTACCAAGCCTCTGATGAAGAAGGTGTTTCGAAGACTTCTAGACGTCATGAGGGTAGGCACATAGGGACTGTCATAGTCTATTTAGTGCAAGTGGGAGATTGTGGGAATGTATGCCCAAAGCGAACTATGAATGTATGTATTTTAAGAATTAATAAATATTTTATTTATTAATGTTTATTTATTTACATATATATACACATTAAGGTCTAAGTGTATTAGTAAATAATCTACATGATTGGGTTCTGCTTCATAGTAAGGTGTAGATTATGAGCTACTAAAATATAAGTGAAAAAATTTTCTTGATCGATTGATAGAGTTGGACACTTTATCAAGGTATTATTCTATTACACTATAGGTTTTAAATGGGGAATGGTTTACCTTAAACCAGTGAGTAGTCTACTGATACGTAAATTTTAGGTGTATAAAAATCATTAAATTTAAATCCATCCCTTAGTCAAGTTTTAATTAAAATATTAATATCAAAATACATATACGAGCAAGTATACTCATCACTAGTATAGTATAGGAAATTAATGAGTATCAATCTTTAAAGGAACAAATACATACTAATCACTTTTCATTCATTATTTAACCAACCAAACTAATTGATAACATAATAAAAATAAAACAAAAAGAAATACGTACAACTCAAGGATGTAAAAATATGCAATTTAAACAAGTATTCTATAACACATGATAATGAATCATCTAGCAATTGTCTCAATTAATCATTATTTTGGTATCATGAAGGAATAAAGTAAAATTTAATCGTTTCTCAAGTCATGAATCTACTTATATAGACTCTACTTCTTTCCCAATCCATGTAATCACTATCTTTTGATTAAATTAGAAGAGTTTCCAATCAAACCAATACAACTAAAACATGTATTAATCTCAATTCCTAAAAAACATGAAATTAGCTAACGGCTCTATGCTCCAAGCTAAATCTACTAATATCTAATCACTTTAGTCCTTTAACCTTAACTTTATTTCCCAAATTCATTAAGATTTGACAAATATGAAATCAATGCAATGAACTCCTAACATCGTTTCCCAAATCAATTGGAAGAAAACACATCAATAACCAATGATAACAAGTAATGAAATACTAACGATGATAGAAAATTGATTAAATAACTAAATTAATCCAAAAATCATGAATCCCAAAATAATGTTAAATTACAATAAAAATATTGAATACATCATTGTTTAAGAACAAGAAAATAAAGGTAAAAGAAAGAACTCATAGACAAGCCTCATTTTTCTCATTTGAAGACTCCCTTATACAACCCTCATTGGATGGTGAATCTCTCATTCTTTGAGTGATTTGTAATTTTGATTCTTAGATTCACTACTTTATCTTATGTTTTTCTTGTTTTTATAGGCTTTTTTTATGCTAAAAATCATTGATTAAGGAGTCTTGGCCGAGTAGGATTCAGAAAATACTAAAATCCTTTGGAAGATATCAAATTCGTGCACAGGATTTTTGTGTCTAGTCGACCCACTTGGCGCCAGGTGTGTTCTATTTTTTTCCCTGGAAGCTGCTCTGTTTTCTCTACTTTTCTAGATTGGACCTGGTGCTTGGTGCCTTAGCTGGACCTGGCGCTAGGTGCATTCTAGAAACTTTCACTTTTTGCTTGAAATCAATTAAATTCTGCACAAATTTTTCAAAAACACTTTTTACAAGCAAAATGTCAAATAGAAAGGAATATGCCTAGTTATTACAGCAAAGTATCTCAATTTAACCTCAAATAACTAGGAAAATAATGATGATTTTAGCCCCTATCACATACCCCTACACTTGAACTTTTACTTGTCCTCAAGCAAAACACTTAAGTCAAGAAAATAATCAAGAAAACACAAGCTTTTATTATTCCAAAAATTTGAAACATAGCAAGGACTATAACTTACCTTCAAACTTTAGATAAAACTCTCGCCATTCATCCAACCCATTGAAAACAATTAAAACTTTGAAGCATTTAATAGAACATCATAAAACTCTTGAAGTCAAATTAATCATGTTTATACCTTAATCTAAGAAAAGTATTTCACTCTTCAAGTAAAAAAATAGATAACATGAATCACAAAAGTTAAGTTATCTACCAACTCAATCATTATAAACCCAAAAATTACAAAACTCAAATCATGATGTAAGGAAAGCACTCCAATTATTTCTCACTATTTCTTTTCTAATGACTTAGGAAATTGATAGCCTTAAGTGCATGAATTTCTTTTCACTCACCGTATTAGCCCCCTTTTAGTCATCACTCATTATTTTTTCAACATTTTCCCTCTTTTTTGCTCTTGGGAATTTATAGCTTCAAGAAAGTGAATTTTTCTTCACTATTCATATTGACCCCCATAATCAAGCAAAAATAATACTTTCTCATCTTCAAAGAAAAAACAACAATCAACTCATTTTGTTCTAACTCACAATCAAATTTTTCACAATCTTTCCACTTAAAGATTTTTATCTCCGCACATTCCTTATCACAACTTAAAGCTAAGCAAAGTTTAAACCCATAATATAAGAGTTAGCCATATACTTTTCCCACATTCATCATATCTTCCACATTTAAGCTAGATGAGTCAAATAATACTCAAATACTAATGCATATACAAGATTAACTCAAATTCTCAAGTCTTAACATATCCTATCTAATAAACCAATTTATTGATAAAAATCCACCATATGAATGACAAAACTCATATCCAAGTAAAAAAGATAATTACACCCTTGCTAAAACAATGAAAATCACAAAATGTTTTGAAAATTTTAGCCACAAAATGCCACAATGTACACAATGTATATGAAAATAACTCTCCCCCATACTTAAATTAGACATTGTCCTCAATGGAAATATATATGTGTGTGTGTGTGTGTGTGTGCGCGCACACACACACACACACACATACAATAATAAAAGCAAAGCCAATGGACCAAAATAACTAAAAAGGAAAGAATAGAGAAAAGAAAATACTTCCATAATCAAGTTTCATAAGCTCAAGTTAGCTCCGAAATCTCCAAACTTTCAAATTTTCAAACCTTCAAAATTTTCAACAAAAAATTTAGCTTGATACCAAGAAAATACAAAGAAATTTGATAAAAACTTGGACAAAAAATATCACCAAACCACTCTCCAAACTTAAACTGGAAAATATTTTCCTTATTTAGGAGAGGAAAAACAAAACACTTAATAAAACCAAACACAAATCAAAGATACAAACTCTTTTCCATTCATCATGCTTCCTTATTAAACATTTGGAAAAGTCATGAATGCGTATTGAAAAAGGTAGACATAATGAATGTAGAAATAAGAGAAGGTTTTAAAAAATGGGAGGGTGCATGGAAAATAGTAGTTGTAATAAATGTACATGAATGACCCCCTTTTCCGTAACACTTTTCTAGACATACAAATCAAGTGTCCAGCACAAAAATGTAAATTGTAACACTCCGCTACCTACATACCCCAAACGGGGCGGGGATGTCGCCTCGTCCTTTGGACAATAGGTCTTTATAACTAGGCAATAGAAAATATATAATGAAATAACTTAATAATGGACTTATTACAATCCTAAAACAATACTTTTACAAGTCTTGAAACAAATAGATGGTAACCAAAATCTCTAACAAATAAATACATCAGGATAAATCTTCTAAGCTCATGGCAGCATAAGTAAATTGACCTTCCAAGCAGGATCGACCTAAAGACATGATATAAAAGGTGTGAGAAATATTTTTTAGTAAGTCCTTCATGTGCTCATGGTATTTCAGGAAAAACAGTTCATGTATGCAAGTTTTGAACAAGTCATAATAAAAAATCTGCAAGCCCAGAAATTTATCTTTGAACACTAAATGGTGTTTTATTAGCATTTGTAAAGTAAAAATACTCAACTTGAAAAGAAATAACCACTCTAATAAAGTTGACTATGAAGTCATACTTTATGAATGGACATGGCACCACACTTTGTGACCATGTCAAGAGAATAGTCAGGATGCCACACTTTATACATCATGACAAGAGAATGATCATGATGTCACACTTTGTGCATGTTGAAACAAGATGAGTGTATGGCCCACCGGGTGAGATACTTCTCCATCTCTACACCCAAACATACTGGGTATCCACTCCGGAAATAAACAGTCCACCTGAACTATATTGCTAGCTCGGAGACTAACAAGAATTGTCGTCTTGTCTAGGTAGGGTTCACCCCTCAGAGGTGGCCTCCCACTGAGACACTTACCTAACCCTTCAACGACTAGTCTTAGTAGTCTACCCTTATTGAGTATTCAATGCTAAGCTTATTCCACTTGGAATATGTAAAATTACTGAAGAGCTTTCTTTAAAGTAGCAATTATAGTTTTCAAACAACTTTAGGTAAAATATTGTTTAAGAAAAATTTATTGTTTTGCTCGGAAAATTATTTTATTTTAGAAGAAGGAATATATTGTCCATAATTGCATCTCAAGGTACATCTTCCATAACAATCAGTGTATTTGACTTGCACAAAAGCATTTGTTCACAAACATCTTTATGCAAGGACTTACCCGATCTCTTATTTTTCCATTATACAATAGCCTTCCAAGAGAGTTCAAGGCAACCTAACCCCACCTAGGGTAAATACAGGGTATAGTCACAACATCTAGGCAATACTTGCTTTAAATAAATAATTCCTAGCCTAACATGTATAAGCTCAACTAGATACAACAACATCTAATTAAGACAACAATGCCTTAAGTTTTAACACTAGTTGATAAGGTATTTTATAAAATAAGATTAATTTGATAAGTTAAAATAAATAGGTTTTGTAAATAATAAATTATAATATTAACTATTTTTTAACAAATAATAAATAATGATTACTATTAATAATAATATTGGTAATAAATTATAAATAATATTAATAATAGATTATAAATAATTTTAATAATAAATAACAAATAACAAATAAAATTAATAATAAATAAATTATTCTCATATAAATAATATTAAAGAGTGTAAACAAAATTTTTAGTAAGGCTAAAAAATAATAATATGAATATAAAAGACATTTGATCTTAATTCCAATATATTATTATTTATATCTAATAATGTTTAATAAAAATATTCTATTTATTTATCTAATAAAATACTAATATTTTAAATAATTATTAGTTTAAAAAATATTTCTGTTCTCTGAAATTAGTCAATTAAATTAAACAATTATATTAATAATAATAATGATAGTAAGAAAATACTAAAAAAAATAAAAGTAGTTCTTATAATAATTTTTAATGACTATAGTGAAATATTAGAGAAAATTTATATACATGTTCATACACACATGGATCCAACAAATAACATGTCGATTTATCCAAAAATAGGCTTGTATTAACATACATCACAACAAGGGCGATATTCTACTAGCTATAATATTATTTATGGATTTATTGAAAAATATAACATCATGAAGGCATAATCAACAATGATGGTCTAATGTCTATCATGCATCAAACATCCATAAAACTCTTAATCATAATAAACATACAATGATCTTAAAGCATAATCTATACTACTTGAGTCACAACATTCATTCAAAGCTTCAAGTCTTAAATCTATTCCATTCACCCATATACATATCTCCAACCCCACATTATTCTATCAACCTATCAAATCCATCATCTAAGAGTCTTGATTTTGAGAAGTAAGCAGGAGATTAAGGAAGAAATACTTGATTGATGTTTGTTCGATGAAGGATTCGCCTTGGTTAGTGAAGATCCTTGAGTGCTTGATGGCTTTTTAGTTATCCGAAAATAGTCCATAGTTGGTCATCAACATTTCTGCCAAGAGGGCGGGAAAGAGTTAGAGAGGAACAGATAAGAGTAGATGAGAAGAATAGAAGTTGAAGAAAAGAAGAAGAACAAGAAGATTGTTCTTATTTTACCTTTTTGGTGTTCTACGAATCTTCAACAAAAAAAGGGTGGTTTGATCTGTTCAAAAGTTCAACTTTGTGTGTTTTGGTGTTATAAAGTGCAGCAATGAAGAATATAGGTTGAATATTAATGGTTTAGAGTGTTTGGGAATGATTGGAGACAAGAATTCTTTTAGAATTCTTTTTAGGATAAGACCACATGATCAAGACATTACCATTGTGTCTTTCTTAAGACAACATTCCTATCTTTAAGGAATATAAGGAAACCGAAAATTCAAACATGGCTAAGATAAAATATGAATAAAACTTAAGTGATGGGATTTGAACTCAAGACCTTAGAGATTAAATCGTAAAGCTCTAATCACTTAACCACATTAATTTTTGTTCTTAATTTCTCAACCAATATTTTTCTTATCTAAACCTTAAGCCATCTTTCTATTTTGACCTCAAGCAAAATTACCCTTTTCCCCTTTCTACTCAACAAGCATAAATAAATCATATAACCTATAAACCACAATTTTAAGGCACACAAAGTCATTCAAAAGATATATTTTATGCATGATGACATGATATACATCCCATCCCCCTTACTCTAGAGTAGGTTTTTGGTGGGGTTTCACATCCTCCCCTCCTTAGAAGAATTTCGTCCTGAAATTTAGGCGTACCTTTCTCTCATGTCAAGATATTTCTGTTTCATCCATTCTTCCACTTCCTACGTGGCATCTTATGTGCCGACATGCTGAACTTCAAATCAAAACCCATAGTTATTGGAACTTTGCCCCAGGCTATGATGTAGATCTCGGGTCTCGATCAGAGGTGATACTTAAGGGTACTTCATGCAACTTTACTATTTCCCGTACATATGTCTGAGCTAACATTTTCATAAAATCCCTCACGCTTCTGGGGATAAAATGTAACACCGATGTTAGTCGATTAACCACTACCCAAATGGCAACCTTTTGGGTCTTTGACATGGCCAAATCGATGACAAATTCCATCGCTACCTCCTCCCATTTTCCATTTTGGTATTGGCTATGGTTGCAATAATCCAGCTGGCTTCTTATATATCGTGATACTCCCATAACACTTTCACCTTGGGTATCTGCTTATTTCGAAGAGTCTTGATGCTTCAATTTAGAATCTTAATCAGCTTCTCTATGTAACTCAAATTAGGTTACAATAGTAAAGGCTCGTTGTTAAAACATATTTCGGATCAGGAGTGCACATCTTTAGCTGTGATATATGAAACATGTCTCGTAATCTCCATAAAATTCCTGGTAAGTCCAATCTATAGATGACAGTTCCATCACTCTCTTCCTATCATTCTTATAGCTCTTCTACTGACTCTGAGTCATCTTTAGTCTTTCTCTTGTTACTTTTACCTTGTCTGCTTTTTCTTGAACAAGAACTTCACCAGATTTGATAATTTGCCTATCTTCCATTTATCCCTACTATAATGGTACTTGACATGTCTGGCTTTGCATCGCTTCTTAGAGGGCCATTCCAATAGAAGATCAGTGATTGTTGTTGCAGGCCTATTTTCATATGGCACACGTTCCATCCATTTATCAACAAAGCTTAGCATACATGCCCTAAACATGTCCTTCAGTATTTGAATAAGTCTCTCTGACTGGCTATCAATTTTGGAGGATATGCTACAGAACAAAACTTCCAAGTTGATCCCATTATCTCTAGGAACTTAGTCTATAATCTTACGGCGAACCTATGATCCTGCTTGGATACAATAGTTGATGACATCCCATGCAGTCTCTACCTTGGCTAGGCTACCTTAAAATTGCCCCTGATTACCTCTCATTCCAAAAATAGAACTATGCTCAACTAAACTTTCACTTACCAAACTTAACAGAAATTTATACTATCTACACTTTCTAAAACCAATTTCGATTGTCTCATGCCCATAATGGCTTTCAAAATATATCAGGCATTGGCTAAAATGTCACCACAAAATTATTAAAGTAGGATTGACATCTTATGCTTCTACTAAAAAAGCATCAAAGCCTTTTGTCAATTAGTAAAGCATCACCACCCATCCTTAGTACCTATCCCCAATGTTAGTCGCAACCTCGAATATATCCCTTTCTCGAATTCATATCTAATAATATCCTTATCTCAAGTCTAACTTAGGAGTAACCATATATATATATTCTTGATAAGCTACTATTTAATATTCTCTAGTCTATATATAGTTTTAAAATTCCATACTTCTCTTATACAATTACTACTGGGTCTCGCAGGCTACAACACCAGGCTAGATACCCTTAGTATTCCTTCAATAATAATTTATAAACCTTCGCTCTTAGTATTATGCTTTACACTTCCTTCACCTTACATCTTCTAAAATTTAATCATACCCATCTGATCCCAAAAATGCATTATTCTATCTCTATAACCAACTTAACTCCCTACTTCGACAATCAATTAATCCTTGTCTCATATGCTACCATAATCCTTAAAAGAAAACAAGTTAGATTCCTATAAATTTTACTTCTCCAGCTAAAATTTCATCTCACAAATCAAACCTATAGTTCCCTACTTCCTTACATGATGAGGGATGCTTAAACAATTAATAAAAAAATCTAAAACAATTCACAGTTGATAGATTCGACTCTTATGATCTAGCTTATCACTACTCAAATGAATAGCACCCTATGCAATATATATAGGCTATGCAGAACAAAGACCCAAGGGGATATTCTTTCAGGAGGAATAAAGAATTAACTGGGCACCATGACTGCATTCGATCTCACGTCCTCTCTACTCAACCAATTTGGTCATCACCTATAGCCTTAACTTATTTCCTCCAGTAACTACATTTTCTCAGCTGGCTGAATTTAGCGGTAAGGTCTTAATCGGGCCTATCCAACTGTTACCCTAGAAGATCTCTCAGGTTCTGTCTCTTACTCTTCTTCGTGCTCTTTTCTCACATTTGGATACGAGTGCTCTTTTGGCTCATCTTTAGGTGTTAAAGGTTTCCTGACATGACCAGTTCTGTCTATTGCTGCAATTTTACATCTAGGTGCCATCTTCTATCATTATCACCACAATTATAGGTCGACAAATGCATACGTATAAATGCATACGTATAATGCAAAGATAACATAAATAACTTTTGCTTACTTTTTGAACATATGAGAGTATTATTATTATTATTATTATTATTATTATTATTATTATTATTATTTTGAAAGAAGTGAAATACTCAAAAGCTTATTCAAAATAAATCAAACTTTAACATCAAGAAATTGGATATCATAGATGATACCTCTATAGGAATTAGATACTCATAGACAGGAAAGTAACTAAGGCCATGAACACAATAAACAGATTCCATAATCAACAAATTGCATAACAAATCTACTAAGTCTTCTCGTTGCTCTAGTCGTCACTCGAGTAGTGGAAAATAGATTCTTCGAACCATCATTCTCTTCTCTTCTTACAGTCTATTCCTAATCCAAACTTAAGTGTACAACCATTAGTCCTACTCTTCCTAGGACTCTCCTCCATCTTCCCTTTTCCCGTATCCATCGCCCCGTAAGACTGACCCCCTAAGTGCTCTTATACCCGGGTGAGTCTATCCTTCTGACTGGGTCTCTCACTACTAGACTCCTCAAAGTCAAAACCAAAAAGGGTAATGTTAAACTCTCCTATTCATGGAATTCGAGGAGGCACAACTATCACCTCCTTTTCCTCATCAGGCTCTTCCATCCCCGCCTTCATTTCCCTATCAGAATCATCCATCTCTTATCCTCCTTCATCGTTAGCGTCACTCAGTTCCTCACCTCCCTCACCATCAGCATCCCCCATCTCCTCTTCTCCCTCTCTACCTAAGTTAAGATCAGAAGCTTCTTTCTCAGCCTCGCTATCTAAGACTAAATCCATCATTGGTATAGGAGGGTCTACCACCCGCACATGCTCAACACCTCCCTCCTATTCAGGTGACACTAGTGTAGCAACCTCATCCTCCATATTCTCTTTCTTACCATCATTAGGCACAATAGGGTTGGAAACCTCAATCTTAATCTTACTATCATTGCTCTCTAATTCAAACCAAGCTGACCTTGGTTCGGGTTCCGTGCCCAAAGAGGATAGGTCCATTATAGGAATTAGAGCAGGTGTTCTACCGCACATAAAAGGCCAATCTTGGGTAACAGATGTGAATCGCCTAACCATCCTGCAAACAGGACACATAGATTAGCACTAGAGATTATAAAGATTAATGTAATAAATCCAAATATTGCTAATATCTGCCTAAACCTGGTTCTGATACCACTTGTAACACCCCGCTACCTACGTACCCCAAAAGGGGTGGGGATGTCACCCCATCCTTAGGATAAGTGGTCTTTATAACTAGGTAGTAGAAAACATAGAAGGAAATAACTTAATAATGAACTTATTACAATCCCAAAATAAATTTTTTACAAGTCTTGAAACAAATAGATGGTAACCAAAATCTATAACAAATAAATACATCAGGATAAATCTTCTAAGCCCATGGCAGCATAAGTAAATCGACATTCCAAGCAGGATTGACTTGAAGACAAGATATAAATGGTGTGAGAAATATTTCCCAATAAGTCCTATGTGTGCTCATGGTATTTCAAGAAAAACAGTTCATGTATGCAAGTTTTGAACAAATCATAATAAAAAGTCTGCAAGCTTAGAAATTTATCTTTGAACACTGAGTGGTGTTTTATTAGCATTTGTAAAGTAAAAATTCTTAACTTGAAAAGAAATAACTACTTTAATAAAGTTGACTATGAAGTCATGCGTAATGAACGGATATGGTACCACACTTTGTGCACCATGTCAAGAGAACAGTCGGATGCCACACTTTGTGCATCATGACAAGAGAATGATCAAGATGTTATACTTTGTGCAGGCTGATACAAAGTAGGTATACGGCAAACCGGGTGAGATACTCCTTAATCTATACACATAAACATACCGAGTGTCCACTCCGAAAATAAACAGTTCACCTGAACTGTACTGCTAGCTCAGACTGGCCTGACCAATAAGAACTAACGTCTTGTCTAGGCAGGGTTCACCTCTCAGAGGTGGCCTCCTACTGGGAGACTTACCCAACTTTTTAATGACTAGTCCTAGTAGTCTACCCTTATTGAGTACTCAACGTTATGCTTATTCTACTTGGAAAATGTAAAATCAATTAAGAGCTTTCTTTGAAGTAGCAATTATGGTTTTCAAACAACTTTAGGTAAAATACTGTTTAAGAAAAGTTTATTGTTTTGCTTGAAAAATTATTTACTTGACAAAAATTATTTTATTTTAGAATAAGGATTATATTATCTATAATTGCATCTCAAGATATATCTTCCACGACAATCAGTGTATTTGCCTTGTACAAAAGCATTTGTTCACAAACATCTTTATGCAAGGACTTACCTGATCTCTTGCTTTTCCTTGATACAATAACTTTCCAAGAGAGTTCAAGACAACCTAACCCCACCTGGGGTAAATACAAGGTATAAGTCCCAACATCCAGGCAATATTTACTTTAAATAAATAATTCCTAGCCTAACATGTATAAGTTCAACTAGATACAACAACATCTAGTTAAGATAACAATGCCTAAGCTTTAACACTAGTTGATAAGGTATTTTATAGAATAAGATTAATTTGATAAGTTAAAAAAAATAGGTTTTATAAATAATAAATAAATAATAAATTATAATATTAACTATTTATTAACAAATAATAAATAATGAGTAATATTAATAAATAAAATTAGTAATAAATAATGAGTACTATTAATAATAAATTCTAAATAATATTGGTAATAAATAATAAATAATATTATTACAAATAATAAGTAATATTAACAATAGATTATAAATAAGTTTAATAATAAATAATAAATAGAAAATAAAATTAATAATAAATAAATTATTCTCATATAAATAATATTTAAGAGTGTAAACAAAATTTTTAGTAAGGCTAACTAATAATAATATGAATATAAAAGATATTTGATCTTAATTCCAATATATTATTATTTATATCCAATAATGTTTAATAAAAATATTCTATTTATTTATCTAATAAAATACTAATATTTTAAATAATTATTAGTTTTGAAAATATTTGTGCTCACCAGAATTAGTCAATTAAATTAAACAATAATATTAATTATATTAATAATAATAATGATAGTAAGAAAATACTAAAAATAGTAAACGTAGTTCTTATAATAATTTTTAATGACTATAGTGAAATATTAGAGAAAATTTATATACATATTCATACACACATGGATCCAACAAATAACATGTCAATTTATCCAAAAATAGGCTTGTATTAACATACATAACAACAATGGTGATATTCTACTAGCAATAATATTATATATGGATTTATTGAAAAATATAACATCATGAAGGCATAATCAACAATGATGGTTTAATGTCTATCCTACATCAAATATCCATAAAACTCTTAATCATAATGAATATACAATGATCTTATAGCATAATCTATTCCTTTCACCCACATACACATCTCCAACCCCACATTATTCTTTCAATCTATCAAATCCATCATCTAAGGGTCTTGATTTTGAGAAGTAAAGATGATATTAGCGAAGAAATACTTGATTGATGCTCATTTGATGAAGGATTCGCCTTGTTTAGTGATGATCCTTGAGTGCTTGATGGCTTTTTAATGATCCGAAAGTAGTCCATAGTTGGTCATCAACATTTTGGCCAAGAGGGAGGGAAAGAGTGAGGGAGGAATGAATAAGAGTAAATGAGAAGAATAGAAGTTGAATAAAAGAAGAAAAACAAGAAGATCGTTCTTATTTTACCTTTTTGGTGTTCTTTGAATCTTCAACAAAAAAGGGTGGTTTGATCCGTTCGAAAGTTCAACTTTGTGTGTTTTCATGTTATAAAGTATATCAATGAAGAATATAGGTTGAATATTAATGGTTTAGAGTGTTTGGGAGTAATTGGAGGTGTTTAAGAGTGATTTAGACTTAAAGATGTGAAGTGTGTGTTCTTGAGAGAGATTGAGGGGAGATGAATTTCATGTGTGTTTGCAAGTGTGATGGTCGAATGGCTTAGGCTAGGGAGAGATTTTAGTTATCCAAGAATGAGAGAGAGATTTTTAGATTTTTTTAAAATTCAAATTGAGAGAAAAGTGTAGTTGTTTGAGGTATAGGATTGGATAATGGTGTTTGCTCTTGGAAGGTTTCTTATCCTTCAATGATGTATGGCTGAACTTGCTATGTTTCAACCAAAGGATGGAGAGTTGTTTCAAACTAAGGCTTGCCAAAAATTGGTATGGAATGGCAGAGAATTTTTTGGTTTTATCAACTAGCTAAAGGAGTGTTTTAATGAAACAAAATCTGGAATTTTAATTTGAAGTTTGAACAAGTTTGGATAGAGTGAAGATTGGAGCCCTTTGAGGTATGATAATGGAGTCCTATTACTCAAGGTTGGTGGAGAAGCCAAGATGTTCAATTCATGTCTATACAAGGCCCGAAATTTGGTGAAACTTGCTGAAGAATTTCTGCCTCAGTATGAAGAGGCAAAGTTGGACAAAAATTTCTGGAATTGAAGTTCAAGAACACTTGAAATGGAAATTTGGTGCAGAATATTTAGTCTACTTTGGAATGGTTTTTTAGTTGGAATTTAAGGATGTTTGAAGGTCCATTAATGGTGGTTTTTCAGAAATCATTTTGAAGAAAAACAGAGAAAGTTCCAGTTGTTCATATGTTCCAATAGATGGCTTCAAGTTCATGTGTAATGTTGCTAGTTTGCTGGAAAAAAAATTCTGGTTTGGCATTGTTTGTAAAGCTACGAAAATTCAAGGAATATCATCCTTACACAAGATGGTTGGTTTTCTTGCATGAATTGGGTAGGAAAGCTTGCTGCAATTTTTGAAAATAGCTTTGAAGGAAATCTGAAATTTATTTCAGATTTTTGACCAAGACAAGAACAAGAGGAAGATGATGTTCTTGAAGAAATAGCTATGGAGTTTTGGTTGCAACCTCTACCTATTTTCCCTTCCCATTTTTGGCTGCTCCTATCCCACAAGAGCTAGGATTTTCAAAATTCCAAGCTAGAGAATTATCTCAGAATTTTTATGATTAAAAATGAATTAAAAAACTAAGAGTAGTTTAAATTTCAAAGATGTTAAGACAAGGCTAGAAAATTTGATGGAGACAAGAATTCTTGTAGAATTCTTTTTATGATAAAACCATATGGTCAAGATCTTACCATTGTGTCTTCCTTAAAACAACATTCCTATCTTTAAGGAATGTAAGGAAAACGAAAATTCAAATATGGCTAAGATAAATATGAATAAGACTTCTATGATGGGATTTGAACTCAAGACCTTAAAGATTAAATTACAAAGCTCTAATCACTTAACAACATTAATTTTTGTTCTTATTTTCTCAACCAATATTCTTCTTATCTAAACCTCAAGCCATCTTCCTATTTTGACCTCAAGTAAAATTACCATTTTATCCTTTCTACTCAACAAGCACAAATAAATCGTATAACCTATCAACCACAATTCTAAGGCACACAAACTCATTTAAAAAATATATTTTACGCATGACGACATGATATGCATCCCATCCTTCTTACTCTAGAGTAGGTTTTTGGTGGGGTTTCACACAAATTATGTCTAAAAATGTGTAAACATCAGAATCACCACTTATCCCTTTAAAAAATTTATCACAATTGAAATTTCCCTTTAGACTTAGTAATATAGATTTTAAAGATGGAATCAAGAAATTCTTGCTTTTCAAATTATGATCGACAAACACTGAGTTACCTTCCTTTAAATGGGGTGAAGGGTTGAAATTAGCAATATCCTCCAAGAACTTTTTGTGATGTAGTGTTGAAAAATCTAACTCTTTGAGGCATGGTAAATTTAACACATCATCAATGGTATCATTAGGCTTTAATATGATCTTGGAAGCACCAATTTGAGACTTGAAGCTCAAAACCAAGAGAGCTAATTCAAGACTAGAACCCTAGGTAAAACTAGCCTTCTAGAACCTAAAATCTAATGATCTAAGCTAACTAAATCAACACCCAAATACCCCTAACCTAAGAAGAATCAAGAACAAATGGGATGTGAAGATTTATGCAACCAATTAAACTTTTAAAAGAACCCTAAATTAGCTAGAAATCCAAAACCCACTTTAGAAAGAACAATGATCTATCCTAAAGAGATTATAGACTAGATTCTTTGGCTGGACTAAACCATAAAAGAAGTCTTGATTGATTTGGGAATCACCCAAAAGGAACACCCTCAAGAACTCTCTCTACAGAGAACAAATGATTTCTCTATTCAAATATCTAAAAGTTGTGTTTATAAGAGCTAATGTGGCATATATATAGATACCTTGCCCTAAACTAATTAACAAACTAATACTAACTATTAAATGGCTTTAATACAAGCTTAAAATAGGTTAAAACCTAACAAAAGTCGTGAGAATTTAATTGGGCACGAAACAGAACAAAACAAGAAAATTCAACAAAGCAGGGCATGGCCCGAATAGACCTGGCAATAGGTGCTTAGATGAACCTGGTGCCAGGTAGAACTTTGCTCCAGTGATGGCCTAGCGCCAGGTGTGCTAGTGAACCTAGTGCCAAGTGTGTTCTGGTTGCCGTCCCCTATTTTGTCACACTTCAAAACTTACTTCTTGGACCTCCATTCCATTTCTTTGTGTTTTCTTGATCATCCAAATGAAATGTTGGTCATCTTGAGCTCTTGTTGATACTCTTTTGGCTTTTAATCCTTGTTTATAGGTTGGCTTGATCCTCTACATAGATTGTTACTTGTATTGTGCATCTTTTGGCCCTTTTTTTTTTTTTTTTACTATCCACCTCTTCCCAATATTTTTAGACTTAGGTTTGTTGAATTTGTTATCTTGAAAACTCCCTTAAATCCTCTTAAATATTGCTCTTACCCATAGAACCATAAAGTACGATTTTGTCCTCCTTCCCCCTTCTTGAAAATAAGTTTCATGCCTAATTTGATTCCTATCATTTCAACCTAGCACCAGGTGTGTTCTGGTTACTGTCCCCCCATTTTGTTGTACTTTAATCTTGTTCCTTGGACCTCCATTCCATTTCTCTGTGTTTCCTTAATCCTCCAAATGAAATGTTGGTCATCTTGAAGTCTTTTTGATACTCATTTGGCTTTCAATCCTTGTTTAAAGGTTAGTTGATGCTCTATATAGATTGTTGCTTGTGTTGTGCATCTTTTGGCCCTTTCTTTACCATCCATCTCTTCACAATCTTCTTGGACCTGGGTTTGTTGAATTTGTTATCTTGAAAACTCCATTGATTCCTCTTGAATATTGCTCTTACCAATGGAACCATGAAGTGTGATTTTGTCCTCCTTCCCCCTTCTTGAAAATGGCCTTTATGCATAATTTGATTCTTATCATTTCTCCCTTCTTGAAAATGATTTATCTTCAAATCGATACCTGCATTACAATTCAAGCAAGACATTTTATGTGAAGGCAAAACTTTTAGCTTTGCATCCTCACAAACTCCTTTGTTTTCTCCCTTCTCAACCTAAATTTTCATTCTTACCTTTCCTCATCTCTTCTTTTCATCCTTCTTATTGTTTTCACCTCTCCAAATCTAAGTTGTCACTCTTATTTTATCTTCATATTCCTTTGTTTCTTCTTTCTCCACCTTGTTTTTGTTTATATTTGGAGCTCTAAACTCTCATTTTCTTTTTTTGATCTTCTCTCATTTTCTCTTCTCTCTTGCTCTTGTTTTTCTATCTCTTGCTTTTCTCTCTCTTTTTGTTCTATTTTCTTTTTATCTTCCCTCCTCAAAATATTTTGATCTTTAACAATCTCACTTGAGGGTATAGGACAAAGTGTAAATTTTCTTCCATTCTTGCACAAAGAATAAGTCTTTTTCTTCTCATGGTGAACTACCTCTCTATCATATAGTCAAGGCCTTCCTAACAATATATGCCCGACATGCATGAGAAACACATCACACATCACCTCATCTTTATATCCCCCTATGACAGTTGTAATCTTAACTTATTTGTTCACCTTTACATCACCACAATTGTTCAACCATTGAAGCTTATAAGGTTTAGGATATGTCAAGGTCTCCATTCCCAATTTCTCCACTAATGTAGCACTAATCACATTTTAACAACTCCCTTCATCAATAAGCAAGCTATATTTTTCTCTTTGATTTGACACTTTGAATAGAAAATATTTTCTCTTTGTAAATCCTCATTTCTTTCAAACATAGAAGCTTCAACAACTTCCCTCATAATACCAATCGATGCACATGGTTTTTCAAGTGTATCCCCTTCCCTTCCATCCGTTCTATCTCCTCCACTAGATTTGGCATCACTTTATGAAGTTGAAGTAGATACTTCATTCTTATTAACTTCACATATTCTCTTTGCTCTTGTACAACTTCTAGCAAACTCTTCTTTTTCTCCTTTTGTGAATGTGAGCTTTCTCCCACTTCATAAGTACTTGAAGCATTTTTTAGACTTTTATCTATAGCACGCATTTGCTCATTCTCCACCTTAATCCTTGAATTCTTTGGCACTTTGATAAATTCTATACTCTTTTGCCCAATTTCTTCTTGCTCATTCTCTTCCAACACTCCTAAGGAATATGACTCATCCTCTAGAAAGAATAGAATATTGTAGAACTCTTTAGTCACCCCCTTTGTTGAACTCAATTGATTCACTTCTTCTTCTTCATTATCTCTAAGCTCCTAATCAATCTCATCAATGTTTTTCTCAATTTCTTCATGCACTACTTCATCGTTTTGGTTAAGTATTCCTTAACATTTGGTCTCATTTTCTAGCATCTCCTCTTTCTCCAAGTCATACAATTCATTTTTCTTAATCTTCTTAACTTTTTCTTTATATCTTGTCCTTCTTGGATCCTCAATATCTACAATATTTTTCTTGGCCACTTTGGTCTTAAGTCTAGCTTTTTGCTTGTCATATTTAAGAATCTTACTTTGTTCCTTAGAGGACTTCCAATGACAATCAAATGATTTGTGCTCATAGCCACTATAATACTCACAAGGAATTGTACTACCCTTTTGCAAATAAAAAATTCTTCATTGATCGTACAATCTTGGGCAATCACATATACTATAACCATATTTCTAATAAGTAGAGCAAACATAATCTGGCTTTTTTCTCAAACCACTCTTAAAAGAATTTTGCGATGTACATTTTTCCATTGGTCTAGATACTTTGGGACTTTCAAACAAACACCCATACTCCCTTTCTTTTAGCATACCACTATTTAACTGTTGCAATCCACTCTTTGAATATTTTTGTGGCCCTTTTACACAAATCCCATCATTCCAATATCTTATATCTTGTTTTCTCCTTATTCTTTCTTTTGTAAAATTTCATATTGTACTTCCTTCATTATACTTAGAACTTCTTGGACAATTATAGGACATGTGAGCAAAATTTTCACATATTTTGTACTCATTGGGTACAAACCGTTCCTGCATCAAATCTTTAATTTTTCCCAAGAAACCACTGTTTGATACCCACTTTGCCTTCTTTGTGCATTCATTTGCTCCCACAATTTGAAATCACTTTTGGAGAACTCCATTAATGCACAACTCACCATGTTTCTTTCACTGCACTTAAAGAATTTAAACAATTTTTTCATTCTTCTTTCCCATTTATAGTACTCCCTCAAATCTCGCTTCCCAAGGAATGGAGGTACCAACTTCTCATTATACTTCAGCTCCCTATTCTCCATATCCTCCTTTCTTCTTTATAATCTACCATTTGAATGTTTTTGTAATCCTTCCATATAAACTCCCTTACATTCTTTTCCATTTTTCCAATGGTCTCTTTCATGGCTATCTTACTCCATTCCACTTATACTTGGCCCTTCATCATATCTATCCAAATATCACATGCTCTCATAATCATCCTTCTCATATTTCCAATGTTCTTTTCTATCAAACCCACCATATCCTTTTCCACTTGTGCTTGGCCCTTTATCATAGCTATCCCTATAAGACTCATCTCCACAATCAAGTAAATTTTATGATCATCTTCTTTTTCCCAATAATCTTGCTCATAGTCATAGTCATGTTCTCCATATCCCCCATAATCACTTCCATTGGAAAAAGACTCCTCATCATATTCATACCCTTTACTATCACTCCAACTAGCCATAGTGATGTTTTCTTTCAAAAGGACTATCCACAAAATTTAAGTAGAAAACACAAGAAAAATTCCTCACTTCACTCCCTCACGTGTTTACACTCAATTTTTAGTAGTCACTCTTCACTGGTGTTTGCATTCTTCTTGGCTTTTATCACAATGAGCTCACCCTATTGCCTTTTTCAAACTCTCAATTCTTCAAAGATTTCTTCCCAACATAACCTCCCTAATTGCTTAGGAATTAGTCCAACTAGGCAAGTCAAGCCAACCCTCTAAGGACAATCAACTAGGGGTCTTAGGGAAATTCAATTCAAAACTTGATGACTATCAAGGAACAAGGCATGTTTAAGTAAGAATTTCAAAGAATTAAGGCTCAATAAACTCAATATTTCAAGAATGATTTATGAAGGTACTCACTAAGTAAAAATAGCAAGGATTCAAAGATAGACAAGTTCACATCACTTCCCAATATCTCAAGATGATTTAAAACTAAGTATTCAACCCACCAATAATATGAAATAAAGCAATGAAGTTAATTAGAAGTGGAAGATGTAAGCTAAGAACTCATACAATGAATGTAAAGTCATTTAGGCATTTTATCAAACACTTGGTAGGCAACTACTCAAATGAAGGATTTTTAAATGTTAGGATGCTATCACAACCCTGAGGATATAATTTTGGAGCACAATTAACTCACTAAGGCAATAATAGCATAAGGAGTTCAAAATTCACAGACAAGTGATATAACTATGTATGCACCAACAATTCTTCCAAACTATAGCATAAACACAATACCCAACCATTTTCTACCAGTAACAAGGGATAATTCTTACTCAAAATAAGTTACTAAGCAAGAAAATCATAGGAATTCATCAGAGGAAGCTTTTGCTAGCCATGTTTGCACAATCACAAGTCATAGAAGCAACATATCAAACACCTTGTATGTAAGCTCGTAACTCAAGTTACTCTAAATTTTTCTTTCTTATAACAGCCCTCAAAACTCAAAAATCACAATAAAAATCAATCCCCAATGGTTTTATTTACGTCAAGGAACAATTTCAAAGCAAGAATATAGCAAAAACTTGAGTTTTATAGCTCCCAAAATTAACATGAAAATGAGTTATCGGATTTTCTTGTGTTCAGAATTTTATAGCAAAAACACCCAAGAAACCTCAAAATTTCTACAATTTTAAATCTCAAATAACTTCCTAATCATCAACCAAACATGTAAGCTCAATTTCACAACAAACCAATGACATAATTTGAAGTATTCAACTGATAGGGGCTAAATTAGTCATACTTTTCCTAGTTATTTAAGGTTCTTTTGTGATACATTTTGTTCAATAACTAGTCATATTCCTTCATATTTGAGATTTTACCATTGGAAATGTATTTTGTTCATTATTACAGATTTTTGGGGGTAAAATAAAGCAGAAACATCGCAAAAAACAGAAGAAAGGCGGCACCGGCTAGGTCACTAGAACCGGCGCTGGCCATGCACTGATGACACGAACTTCGAAGCAATAAAAATTGTCAAAACAGAGTGGAACCGACACCGGCTCCAAGAACCAAGGCGGCTCCGGCTGCATTCTGGACTGCATTGTGCGGAATTCGGAAAAAATCGACGAATGAGTAGAGAACCAGAACATAATCGGCGCCGGTTGTACTCTGAGGAAAAGGCAAGATTGTGATTTTTCTACGTGGTTTTTGATAATTTGTGGACTTTTAGTACTTTCCTACTTCTACTCGGCCCAGAACATTACACCAACGAGTTTAGGCACTTCCCAAGCCTATAAATAGATGAAAAACATAAGGAAAATGGAAAGAATTCATTGATTATCACAGAAAATTACTCAGTCAAAGGAGGAATTCTTCAATTCAAAGAGGGTTGTACAAGAAGGTCTTTAAAGGAAGAAGAAAGAGGCTTGTCTATGAGTGCTTTCTTTTACTTTGTTTTCTTTTTCTTGACAATGATGTATTAATTATTTTATTGTAATTTGACATTGTTTTAGATAGTCATGATTTTGAGAGTTATTTGACCTTTTGATTAATTGGTTGTTATTCTTGGTGTTTAATTACTTGTGCTTATTCCGAGATTAATTTGTTAGTTCTTTCTATTAACTTGCTTGGACAAAGGGGTTGATGGTAGTTTCAATTCATTAATTTCGCACCTATTGGCTTTTAACTTGCTTGGACAAAGGGGTTAAGAGTAGGGATAAAATAGTTAAAAGTTAAGTGATGTCTGCTAGGATATGGATTCATTAGTTAATTTCATGTGTAAATTTGCCAAGAATGGAAATTTAATCAAAGGATTGTGGTTAATGCGTCTTTTAGATGAATTAGTTGAGACAGGACATGTGATATTAATTTGTCTAGAAGGTAGGGATTTATGGATTGGACAAAGAAGTGAATCTATGTTATCCTTCATGATGCCAAGAGAATAATTAGTTATGATAATGATTAAGTACTTTAGGATCATGATTGTCAAAATAGTGGTTTATGTTACATAATTCTACATCCTTGATATGTACATATTATTTTATTTTATTTTCCTTTTTATTTCATTTTTGCTTTATCGAGTCGGTTAAACAATGAAAGAAAAGTGATTAATGTATACCTGTTCTTGGAGGATCGACACTCGTTTAAACCTTATGCTATGTTAATGATGAGTACGCTTGCTCATATGTGTAATTTGTAGTTAAAGTTTTAATTTAAAATTGATTGGGAATGAGCTTATTTTTATATGCTTTTTATACCCAAATCCAAACACATCATCAACTCTAAAAAATTTCAAGAAAACTAGTTACGGGATTTGAATTTACATCAATGGGTTGAATGAGATTTTTGACTTTTTTGAGTTCAAAATCAACAAATATTCATGCCTAATGATTCCTAAACTTCATACCAATATATAAGATCAATTTAACATCAAGTTCATGGTATAGTTTTGAGTTCCAAGCATTCAAAAATAGCACCCAATAAAGTGATAAAAATCTGAAAAATTTCACAAATGCTTGAAGAGATTGTACTTTTGCCTAAAGAAAGTTGTATTAATTAGAATCAACACAAGCTTGCTCTAATACCAAACTTTTTGATATGATCTTGGAAGCACCAATTTGAGATTTGAAGCCCAAAGCTAAGAGACCTAATTCAAGACTAGAACCCTAGGTAAAACTAGCTTCATAGAACTTAAAATCTAATGAACTAAGACAACTAAATCAACACCCAAACAGCACTAACCTAAGAAGGATCAAGAACAAATGGGATGAGAAGATTTAGGTAACCAATTGAACTCCTAAAAGAACCCTAGATTAGCTAGAAATCTAAGATCCACTTTAGAAAGAACAATGATCTATCCTAAGAAGACTAGAGACTAAATTCTTAGGTTGGACTATGTAACACCCCGAAGCCTAGGCCCGCCAGGGCCGGGGATGTCGCCCCGTCCAAAGGACAAGGGGTCTTTATAACTAGGTCACACAAATAAAATGGCTGAAATAAAATAATACTTTAACTTAAAAATTTATTACAACCCAAAATACTCCAAGAGTAAATCCATGAAACTCCAAAACAAAAACCATAAATAAAATAATCCACTCTCGTCTCCCCAAAGCAATACATAAAATCAAAAGACACATTCTCTTCCAAGGCAGATATTACTAGCTACTCGGCCCCACAGCAGGATCAACCTGAAATCATGATAAAAAGGTGATGAGACAGAAATCTCAGTAAGTCCGTGTGTGCTTTGGGTGTTTAGTGAAAACAGTTCGTGGATGCAAAGTGTGAAACTTTTATAAGAGAAACATTGGCAAGCATCAAACATTAGTCAAAAGCAAGAATGGCGTTTTGGTTTATCTAGTCGTACATAAGTAATGAAATCAACCACTCGAAAGAAAGGGATATAGGTTACCACACTTTGGGCCCCATAACCGATCAGAATGCCAACACTTTGTGCAGACTGACAAAAGTAGGTGATCGGCCTACTGGGCAAGATACTCCTCCTTCTCTATACCCAAACAACAACCGGGTGTCCATTCCGGCAAAACACAGTCACTTGACTAAAAATAAACTTCTAGCTCGGACTGGCACGACTCACTGGACTGACATCTTATCCGGGAAGGACTCACCTCAGAGGTGGCCACCTGCTGAGAGACTTACCCTAACCCTTCAAAGACTAGGCCTAGTAGTCCACCCCTATTAAGTACTCAACGACGTTTCCCGCTTAGGATAAAATGAACGAAGCATTGCTCTTCATGAAAATAGCAATTTGAGGGTTTCTAAAGGTTTAGGAGAAATCATTTTTGGAAAGTGTTTTAAGTTTGAAAAATCTGCTCATTAGCTTTTAAATAATTTAAGTGTTGGAAATAAGAATGAATACAACCTTCAATTGCCTTCAGATAAACGAGTGTCCGTACACTCCACATTTAGCTTGCCATAAGGAAAACATTTTTCACATCGATAGGTTTTATGCAGGAGCTTACCTGATTCTTGCTCACAACAACAAGGTCTAGAACAGTTGACCTAACCCCACATAGGTAAATACAAATCTTAATCAATTTCAAGTCACAAACCACTTCCTCAATTTCAAATCAATTCAATTCACTACTACCATGATCCTAGTGTCCCAAGCTTTAAGATAAAATAATAACTAAATAGGTTTATAAGCTAAGTTTAATTTGTTATTTAAAATAATTAATGGTTTGGGAAATAAATTCTAATAAGTTGAAAGTTTAAACCTTGTTAGGAAAAATTTAGAGTTTATTTGATCAAGAGTCATAGATGGTACTAGGTAAAATAGTGATTTAATGATAGTTTAGTTGTTAGAAAATAATTGATAGCTAAAACTAGTTGAGATTAAAATTAATAAGCCTTTCTTGGAAAATAATAAGTAAATCCTTAAGGGTTTTGATTTAGTAAATATTCTACTAATTATGAATCATTCTCATAAAGCTTTAATTGATCTCTTTATTTTAAATAATATTTATTTATTTTATTTTCTAGCAAAATCATTATTTATTTGACTAAAATATCCTTTATATATATAATAATTCCTAGGGTTTTTTCGAAAATACTAGCAATATAATTTTATTGAGTATTTTATGCATAAAGTGAAAATTAGTTTTAGGGACAACTAGATCATGATCAAATTTCTATGGCCATCCTCAATCAAGAACATACACAATCCTTCAATTCATTAAATCATCCAAATCTTGCATATAGGCATAAATCTAAATTTATTAAGACATGATTTAACCTTTACTAGCATAAACATGATCATGTCGTCAATATGCTAGTCATGCATATAACTCCTATTCACTAAAGGTGACATAATCTCTAGCATACTTCATCACACATACTACCTATGACATGCATCAAACTCAATTCTACATACAACTAACCAATATAATCCTTTCATGCATAAATCCCATCTCCTTCACAATCATACATGTACTCATGCTTCAATCATCAACAACACATACTCAATCCCATCGCCATTCATCTTTTAACAACATCATCCTAGAGACATGATTCTAGAGTTTAAAAGAAAGATTGAAGGTACTTAATTAGTTGATGAATGCTTTGAAGAAGTTTAGAGTAGATCCCAACTCCTAGATGGCTAACATTGTCCAAGAGAGATGGCGAGAAGAAGATTATAGAAGGAGAAGTTATCCGGCCAAAGAAGAGTGATTTCGGCCATGAGAGAGAGAGAGAGAGAGAGAGAGAGAGAGAGAGAGAGAGAGAGAGAGAGAGAGAGAGAGAGAAGAAATCATTAGTATGTTTATTCGCATAAGTTCTCATTAGAGATCAAGGTTAGAGAAGATGAAGTTGCTAGAATAAGCTTACCTTGATTGTGTTCTTGTCCTTCACAAAAATTTCTGGTTTTAATCCGAAGTAGCAAGATGATTTGTGGAGATTGATGTTAAGAATGGTGTTGATGGATTCACAGCAGTGAGTAGACTAAATCTAGAGATTTTCATGAGGGTTTGAAGTGGTTTGAAGATGTATTAGGTGAAAGCAAGTAGTAGGTGTTCTTGGTGTAGTGTGTATGTTCTTGGTGGCTGAAGAAAAATCGAGAGAATGGATGTTGTAGCTGCCAAAATTCTGTGGAATTAGGGCTGCCAAAATTCTGTAGGGTTTAGGAGGATGTTTTCTCTGATTTGAGAGGGAAAAGGAAAGGTTAGTTGTTACAATCTTGGTAGAATATTTTTAGGAAGTGATTTTGGAAACTAAATATTCTAAGAATATCTTGATTGTTTGGACAGCTTTAAAGGTCTACTATGGCCGACTGGTTGAGCAGCTGTTTTGAGGAATTAAAGCTGGTTCAAGGTAGCTTATGATGGCCGAAATTAAGGTGCACAATGGTGAAGAAGATGTATGGTCAATGGGGTAAGATTTTATGGAAAGTTGCTAAACAAGATGGCTGAAATTTTGGAAACCAATCAAGCTAAATTGCAGGGATTTGTTGGAGAGATTTTCGAACAGCCATTGCTGCCTTTCGTCCAGAAGCTTGAGGAAAAAAATGGAGCTCTGTTAATGGAGGTTTAAGGAAGGTTTTTGCAGAAGTAGGTTGGTGTTTCGGCTGGAAGGGAAATAGGAAATAAAGTTGGGAATTCTCCTGCACAGTTTTTTTTTTCGCTGCACAGTAATTTTCTGGGCAGAATTTCGATTGCCACTTCCAGCCGAGTTGGAGAGAGTTTGAAGGGGGGTTTCAGGGGTATTCAAGGCTGGTTTCTAGCCTTCTTCATGGAGGAAAAACATGGCTAAGGTGCTGCACAAAATTTGGAAGAAAACAGCTTGGTTTTGAACCTCCAAAGCTGCGATTTTGCCCAGAATTTTCACTGATTTTGTACAGCCCTTGAGCAGTCCGAAAATGGCAGAAATAATTCATGTTTCAAGCTGAACTTAAGGCCATTTTTATGGCAGCATTTAGGAGGGAATGTTAGCTATGAAGCTCGACATTTTGAAGGTACAACAAGCTGGAAAAGTTCAGCTCATTCCATGAAGGAAGATGAACTAGTCTAGAATGAAATTTCATCAAGCTCACTAGAGGGATTTTTCCTCTTGGAATTTCCCACAACTCTTCCATATTTTCAGACTATAAGAAGTCTTTTACCAAGACACTTTGGTCCTAAAAAACCTCAGCACTTTACTGAATTTTCTGGAAAGAAAAAGGCTAGAACATCTTGATCAAACTAAGGAGTTGAGAATTGAGGAAAATCAAAGATCAAAGAAAAATGAATTTCCCTTTAAGAATTTCGAGTAGAGTAAATGAGTGGAATGAGATTACTCCTATCATGTCTCTCCTAGGACATCATCACTCCTTTCTCTAGGCCCTTAGGGCCGAAACCAATTCCCCCCAAGCAAAAATAAAATTTAATCTAGCTAAAGCTTCTATGATGGAATTTGAACCCAAGACCTCAAGAATTAATTCCATGGTTCTAACCACTAAACCACAACAACTCTTATTGCTATTTCTACTAGAAAAATTATTTTCTATTCAATCCACAATCTATCTCCCTATTTTCTCCTCAGGCAAAAATTACCATTTTGTCCCTCTCACACAATACTCACCAACAAGACTTCAAGACCATAAAAATCAAATCCAAAGCACATAAAAATCATATAAAAAATATTTAATTATGAAATAAAGTATGATATGCATCCCAACCCCCTTACTCTAAGGTTGGTTTTGACCGGGGTTTCACAGACTAAACCCTAAGAGAAGTCTTGATTGATTTGGGAATCACCCAAAAGGAACACTCTTAGGAACTCTCTCTAAAGAGAACAAATGATTTCTCTATTCAAATATAAAAAAGTTGACTTTACAAGAGCTATAATGACATATATATAGATGTCTTGCCCTAAACCAATTAGTAAACTAATTCTAACTATTAAATGGCTTTAATATAAGGTTTGAGGCCTTATTACATGCCTTAAAATAGGTTAAAATATAATAAAATCATGGGAATTTAATTGGGCATAAAACAAAACAAAACAAGAAAATTCAATAAAACAGGGTATGACCCAAATGGACCTGGGGCTATGTGCTTGGGTGGACCTGGCGCCAAGTGTGTTCTGAAAATAGAACTTTGCTCCAATGATGACCTAGCACCAGGTGTGCTAGTGAACCTGGCGCCAGTTGTGTTTTAATTGCTGTCTCCCATTTTGTCGCACTTCAAAACTTGCTTCTTGGACCTCCATTCCATTTCACTGTGTTTTCTTGATCCGCCAAATGAAATATTGGTCATCTTGAGCTTTTCTTGATACTCCTTTAACCTTTAATTCTTGTTTAAATGTTGGTTTGATCCTCCACATGGATTATTGCTTGTGTTGTGCGTCTTTTGGCCCTTTTTTTACCATCCATCTCTTTACAATCTTCTTGGACTTGGGTTTGTTGAATTTGTTATCTTGAAAACTCTCTTGAATCCTTTTGAATATTGCTCTTACCTGTGGAACCATGAAGTGTGATTTTATCATCTTTCCCTCTTCTTGAAAATGGCCTTCATGCCTAATTTGATTCTTATCAGGCTTCGTGAGTGGAGATGTATCTATAAATTCACGTGACAAAGAAAAATTAGAAATATAAAAGCATATAATAGAATAAAAAAATTTTCCCCATCACATTGTGAAATTGTTCCTCATATCCTCTCTCATCTTCTTGGGGGTCCTCTTGTTCAAATGGGCCTTTATGGCATCTTCAACCAATTTGGCTAGTTTTGCTCATTAATGGCTCATTCGTTGGGATGCTTCTTCATGCCACTTAACAGATAAATCTGTATTGGCCACAAAAGAATTCACTAATGTCTCTAATGACGTCACACTAAAAACATCAATATGAGCTTGTAATCTTGCTAATTTATCATCATTGTAATTCTTTTGATTTTGTACCCAAAAATAATTGTCTATGATAATGTCAACCTTGCACTCAAAGAAAAACAAAAATTAAATAAAAAATAAAAATAAACAAAAATAATAGAAAAACAAAGAAAAGAAAAAATAAAAGGGAGAAACAAAATAGAAACATAAAGAAAAGAAAAACATGACATATTAAATATATTCACAAACTACCTAAATACAAAAGTTAGTAGTATTTACAAGTATACCATGAACTAAGCTAGTCAATTAAGGCATACAATGCTGCAAATAACAAGATACAATACTTATTTACACAAAAAACAAGCAGACATATTTACATATAGACATATGGACAAATACACATATAAACATGGTTAAATCTGTAGGATCAAAACGGAAAACGTCAAAGAAAACGTAGCAAAAATTTTTTTTGTTTTTCGTGCCACATCTAGGAAAGAGTACTTACTTTTCCTTATTGGTCGTGGATTAACCAATGAAGGGCCGGGTTACACTGGAGCTTGCGTTGGAAGGGGAGAAGAAGGCGCCTGTGGTTCGACCGGTATTCCTGCCAATCTTCTACTTCTACGCATCAAGCGTCTCCAAGCTTCCTCTCTTCGTGTTCCAGAGTATGACTCTACCTCACTCTTGGGTTAGCTTGGTGAAAGCTCATTCTTTAGATAATCAGGATACTCTCCTTCTAGGGAGGTGGAAGAGAAAAAAATGTTCACAAGAGAGAAAGGGAGAGATGACACTCTTGAGAGAGGAGAATAGACAACAACCAACGTTAATTTTTTTCTAAACCCCTTCTCCTATTTTCGACTAGCCTTAGGGCTTCATTAAGCCCTAATGGCCAAAGATACTAAGCCCTTATGGGCTTGGTGCTGTGCTCAAAAAATCAATCCAAGATTAGCCCAATCTTCTTAATTAATTAATTAACTTTTTTGGGCTTCACTAAATACCCAAGACTATATAATTAATTCTAATTAGACTATTAATATATATCAACATATATCAGCCTAATTAATTAATTTATTCCAGTCCAATTCTCTTAATTAATTAATTATCTTTTTGGGGCCTTATAAAAACTTAAGACTAATTAATTAATTTTAACTGGACTCTTAGAATAAATTTTATTCTCTTCCATATAATTGTCCATTAAGTCCAACTTGTGTCTAAACAACACCAAGATAACTTGAGCTATTTAGGGGACTAAGAGACATATTATTCATGGCTACTAAAATGACCAAAATGCCCTTACTATTAAATAGCTGTGTTTTACCATTTTAAATATTTTTATTTATCACCATATGAAAATATTAACTCCAAGAGTAATATTACTAGAGCAATGTCTCTGACCTACAGGTGAAATGATGAAAATACCCGTCTATGTAACACCCATTAATTTGATAGGATAAATGCACTAACACTTATCTCAAAGATATCTACCATCCTTAGATTTTTAGTTCGATAATCCATGACTCACATGAATGTACTTGCTTATAATTGGAAGATACCCAAAAGCATACATTCTAGAGTCATGTTCCCAGGGCCCTGGATTATTAGATTATCCTGAACAATTACAAGGGGGTGATTTAACTTCACTAATTGAAGCATAGAAACTCTGTTGCATGAGTCCATCTTAACTAACTAGAGTAATATGTCCAACAAACAAGGATATTGATTTCCCAAAAAAAATCTCACTTAACATATATCAAAGTATAAAACCCTAGCTTTGCCAGACCATCAACTCATACTCAAATATGAAGGTATCCGTCTATGCAGTAGTAGTAATAATTTGGTATCTATAATTATCGTACTTTAAAAGAGACCACTACTAAAGGTCCAATTCTACGTATTTGAAATACGCTTATGCCAATGATGTGAGTGAGCTACTCACTGAATCAAGGTAACCCATTCCTCATTAGAAGTCATGGCATAATAGTCTTACCTTGATAAAATGCCCAATTCTATCAAACGACTAAGAACTTAATTTTACTTGTATGACAAGTACCCATGGTCTTTTCCTTATTTTGAAGAATGACTCAATACATAGACCATTACTTTGTCATACTTGGGCCTTTAAATATGTAATAATATAAGAAGCAAACTAAATTGAATGAATAAATATTTTATTGTAATATATTTACACATAATACATAGTCTTTTAGGGCATACTTTCCAACAATATCCCACTTGTACTACAAAGACTAAAAAAGTCCATAAGTGCCTACCTCTATGATATCTAAGTGTCTACGAAACACCTTTTCTGTTAAAGGCTTGGTAAAGGGATCTGCAGATTGTTGACAGAGGAAATCTGATCGACCACAATCTTCTATTTCTGGATGAACTCCCGAATGAGGTGATACTTCCTCTCTATGTGCTTGCCATTCCTATGGTTTTGAGGTTCCTTGTATTGTGACACTACTTTAGTGTTGTCACAATAAATCATGACAGGCCTGTCCATGTGAGGTACTACTCCAAGTTCTGTGCGGAACTTTCAGAGCTACACAGCTTCTTTAGAAGCTTCTGAAGTAGCAATGTACTCAGCTTCTATGGTAGAATCAGCAATGCAGGATTACTTGATACTTCTCCATAAAATAGCTCCTCCAGACAAAGTGAAAACATATCCACTAGTGGATTTTTTTGTCTTTATTCGCTTGAAAGTCTGAGTCTATGTAACCGATAGGAACCAAATCATTAGCATGATATACAAGCATATAATCTCTCATTTTTTTTAGATATTTGAGTATATGCTTGACGGCTTGCCAGTGAGCTTCCCTTAGGTTTGATTGATATCTACTAACCATGCCTACTACAAAGCAGATATCTGGCATAGTACAAAGTATAGGATATACGGGACTTCCTACAGCCGAAGTATAAGGGATCCTGCTCATTTCTACTTTTCTTTATGTGTCTGAGGATACTGCTTGGAAGATAAGGACAATCTATATCTAAAGGGTAAAATAGCCCATTTACATTAATCCATGCTGTACTTGACCAATATTTTATCAATGTAAGTAGATTGGGATAAGCCTAACATTCTCTGCTTCCTATCTCTAAAAAGCTTAATACCTAGAATGCAGCTAGTTTCTCCCATGTCTTTCATGCTAAATTGACTAGATAGCCAAACCTTAGTAGATGACAATATCCCTACATCAATTTCAATGAGTAGAATGTCATCTATATAAAGTACCAAGAAAATCACTCTCTTAGTGTTTGATTTCCTATACACACATGGTTCATCTACGTTTTGAATGAAACCATAAGCCTTCACGGTGTTATCAAAAAATATATTCCATGCTCGTAACACTTGCTTAAGTCTATAGATAGACTGTTTAAGCTCACAGACCATTTGTTCTTGACCTCTAACAACAAAATCTTCTGGTTGGGACATATAGATGTCTTTGTTAAGATAGTCATTTAAGAAAGCCGTCTTGACATCCATTTGCAATATCTCATAGTTATAATGATATGCGATGGCTAAGAGAATATGGATAGACTTAAACATGGCTACTGGTGAAAATATTTCCTCATAATCAATCCTTTCTTTCTGAGTATAATCTTTAGCAACCAACTTTGATTTATAGGTTTTAACCTTTCTATCCGCACCTCTCTTCCTCTCGTATACCCACTTACACCTAATGAGTTTTGTCCCATTAGATGTAGTGACAAGATTCCAAACCTGATTGAGGTACATAGACTCAATCTCGATATTCATGGTCAGCTACCATTTGTTTGCATCAGCATCAATAATGACCTCCTCGTATCTAGTGGGATTCTGTTCTTGATGAGTAGAGACTAGATCATAGATCTCTTTGGTCCACCTTTCTGGAACTCTTGTGATCCTCCTACTACGATGAGGCTCAGATTATATAGGAACATCTAGTAGTATTTTTCTTAGTTCCTCTGTTGGGGTGTTAGAAGTACCTGAAGTTAAATCAGTGATCAACTTCTCTTCCAACTCTATTCTACTTGAACCCGTAGTGGAAGTAACTTATTCATCCTCTAAGCATCTAGCGTTAGTACTAATAAGTACTTTATGCTATTGAGGATGATAGAAATATCCACCTCTTGTTCTTTTTGGGTACCCAATGAAGTAAAATAACTCTAATTTTAGTTTTAGCTTACTTCTTTTTGTCAGCACATAAGCTCGAAAACCCCATATCTTGAGATGGTTCAGATTGGGCTTTCGTCCAGTCCACATTTCATAGGGTGTCCTAAGTGCTGATTTGGAAGGCACCAAGTTCAAAACATATGCCACTGTTTGTAAGGCATACCCCTAAAAGAAATAGGAAGAGACATATGACTCATCATGCTTCTAACCATTTCCATCAAAATTCTATTTCTTCTATCAGCTACTCCATTCTGTTAGGGAGTCCTAGGCGTAGTTAACTGAGATACTATTCCATGATATACCAAGTAATCCTTAGACTCACCGAGGAGGTACTCTCTACCACGATCCGATTTTAAAGTTTTAATACCTATTTAACGCTCCACTTCAGCCTTAAACTCCTTAAATTTATCAAAAATGTCAGGCTTACACCCCATCAGATAAATATAACCAAAACGAGTGTGATCATCTGTGAAAGTGATGAAGTATTCGTAGCCTCCCCTAGCTAGTATAGTCATTGGACCACAAACATCCATATGAACTAATGCTAGTATTTCAATGGTTTTATCTGCCTTTTTGGTAAAGGACCTTTTGGTTATTCTACCTTTAAAGCAAGATTCACACTGAGGTATTTTTTTCAATCTCAACGAACCTAAAGACCCATCATGGATTAGCCATTGAATCTGATTGGGATTTATATGTCCCAATCTTAGATGCTACAAATACGAGTCATTTGATATGGCCTTTCTCTTTTTATTATCATGTTCAATTTTAATATTGCTTACTTGATTTCTAATAGGATGTACATAAAAGAGATTTCTATATATATTTTCTGTACAAATTAAATTACCATCTCTATTGATGGAAACACCAGAATGGAAAGAAACAGAATATTCTTGATTAATCAATTTGGAAACTGAAATCAAATTCTATTTAAAGCAAGAAACATATAAAATATCTTTTAAAATTAACTTCATATTACAATAAAAAATAAGCTCAAGATCTCCCACTGTTTCAGCCCATATTCTTGCTCCATTGCCTACTTGAAGTCCATGCTTACCCTTGCTGAGTCTCTTTGTCCTTCTGAACCCCTGCAAAGAGTTATATACATGGTCAGTGGCTCTAGAATCAACTATCCAGGAAGATGTTGATCCAACCATCAAAATAGACTCTAGGTATACAGAAATACTTGAAGTAGACTTGGCTAAGAAGCCTAGAAAATCTTTCTTCTAATGCTCCTTTCTGCCACACTTGAAGCATTTGCCTTTGGCTTGGCTTGACCAGATGCTTTGGGCTGGACCCTGCGTTATTTTGGACCTTCCTCTTCATGAATTTCTTAGGCTTTACCTTAATTCCAGAAGAAGAAGCAGAATGAGAGATCAAAACATTTGATATGGGTTTTATGATCTTCTCTGCCACTTGGTGCTCTTTCATAAGCTCCGTGAGATTCATATCTAACTTATTCATGGTATTGTTCAATTTGAACTGAGAATATGAATTAGGCAGAGTTTCAAGAACTATGTCAATTTGGCTCTTAGGATCTATTGTTGCACTTAGGATCTCGGCCTCCTTGAAGTAGGCAATCATCTTGAGTAGATTCTCTCAAACTGATGCCCCCTCAGCCATTCTAGTGTTTATGATTGCCCTAAGAGCTTCCTATCTTGCAAGCCGGCTCTTGTCAGCAAATATGGTGCGCAATGACAAATTCATGTCGCACAGTGGTTATATGCTCATGCTTAGATTGGAACACACTAGACATTGAAATCAACATATAGCACTTAGCCATCTCATCAACTTTCTTCCATGCTTTCTCGACCTCTCGCTCCTGATTAGTGGATTCTTCTCCAATCTCAGGACAGGGATCCGTAAGAACATACTTGTATTCCTTGGCAGTGATTACTATGTTCAGGTTCCTCTTCCAGTCCATATAATTTGGGCCTGTCAACTTATTCTCTTTAAGAATGATTAACAATAGACTGAAACCAGACATTTCTAAAATATTGCGAAAAAACATTCATTTAGTTTGCAAGAAATAACAATGCACATTCTTTATATTATTTCTTTAATAGTAGATAACTCTTAAAATTATTATCAATAATACAAATAATTTGGCTCTTAGAAAAACTAACAGAGTTTTTTAGGAAGATTAATAGCATTCTAAGTTAAGTGTATAGCCATAATGAATCAAAACTTCCTGAATAGGTAATGGTCTAGAAAAAGTTTCACCAATAGGATGGCCTTTGATTCACACCACCTACGTGTAATCCAGTGCAAAAAACCTCCAACGTAGGTTGGTCAATCATAGCAAATACCCTAGGCTTTTAATTTTACTCTTCCATTAGTTCTAGATACTTGTGAAAATCCATCCTATAGGGTGTTATGGTCAGAATGACACAAGAAAATCCACTATCTCTAATTAAAGTTGTGATAAAAGCCATGGGATCGTTGGAACCCCTTCCCACTTAATCTTTTATTGAAAATAGAGTTTTAGGCCCAAAAACATTTTCTATAATCTTATGGTTACATTAACTTTAGTAAAAAAACTAAAATTCAACATTATTCTCTATGTCAAGGATTAAATCCTTTTGAGAGAATAAACTATGAATTTTTTTTACTATTCTAAGTTAATAACCAAGTAAAAATTTTTAAATAACCTTAAGTTCGACATTATTCTCTATATCAAGGATTAAACCCTCTAAGAGAATAAACCATGAAATCTTTTATTTTAAAGTTTCTTAGATTGAAACATTTTATCAAAAACCGTTCTATCTAGTGAGACTTTGGTTTCAAAAGAACTTGCGCAGTTGGTCACAAAAATGAAATAAACATGATAACAAAAGTAAACTTTTTCATACTCAAACTATTCATATATACCTAAGTGACCAAATAATGGATTAAACATCATAAATTAAAAATTAATGATCTTGTTTAATCCCAAGGTGATTCCATCATTTACTACTCATTTTCATGCAAATTATTCATCCATAGATAAATAAAACTATTGCAAAAAATTAACCTCATACAATAGTTTTAAAACATGATTACATCAAGGAAAAATTGAGGTACAAAACTTTAGCAGTGCTATCTTTTTTCTTGGACAAAATTGCGCGTATCAACCTCTGGGCAGAATGGACTTGGCACCTAGTCCATTGGGCCAACCTAGCGGCGGGTCTATTTTGTTTCTCTAGAACCTCCGACTGGGCAGTGTGGAGCTAGCACCTGGTCTGATCGGGGCATCTGGCGCTAGGTCCGTTGTAGAGTTCGTCGATTTCTGGAAAAATCCTGCTTTTAAACCATTTTTCGCCCCTCAACAATTCCAGCAATCACGTTCTTCAGTCCTCAAAATTGACAAGTTAAAATAAATGCAAAACTGGGCATAAAAATATGCCTTTACAAGTACCTATGCCTCTAACCACAAGGCGTACATCGTATCTACTTAAAACTAGAAAAATTATAGGAAAATCATTAGAATACATGATCCTATGCCTCTAACTGCGAGGCGTACATGAACTCTAGAAATCATTGTATAAGAGATCAATTGAAATCACAAAAGATTCATTTTTAGTAGTAAAGGAATCATCGTTTTCAATTTTTAACCCTGGTACATGCTCCTAGATGAAAATCGTGGCTCTGATACCACCTGTAGGATTAAAACGGAAAACATCAAAGAAAACGCAGTGAAAAATTTTTCAATTTTTTTGTGCCCCATCTAGGAGGGAGTACTTACTTTTCCTTATTAGTCGTGGATTAACCAATGAAGGGCCGTGTTGTACTGGAACTTAAGTTTGAAGGGGAGATGAAGGCACCTACAGTTCAACCGGTATTTCCGCCAATCTTCTACTTCTATGCATCAAGCGACTCTAAGCTTTCTCTCTTTGTCTTCTGGAGTATGACTATAACTCGCTCTTGGGTTAGCTTGGCGAAAGGTCATTCTTTAGATAATCAAGATACTCTCCTTTTAGGGAGGAAGAGAAAAAAACGTTCACAAGAAAGAAAGGGAGAGACAACACTCTTGAGAGAGAGGAGAATAGACAACAACCAACGTTATTTTTTTTTTCTCAACCCCTTCTCCTATTTTTGGCTAGCCTTAGGGCTTCATTAAACCTTAATGGACAAAAACACTAAGCCCATATGTGTGAAACCCCAGTCAAGACCAACCTTAGAGTAAGGGGGTTGGGATGCATATCATGCTTTATTTCATGATTAAATATGTTTTCATATGATTTCTATGTGCTTTGAATTTGATTTTTACTATCTTGAAGTCTTGTTGGTGAGTGATGTGTGAGAGGGGCAAAATGGTAATTTTTGCCCGAGGTGAAAATAAGGAGATAGCTTGTGGATTGAATATGAAATAATTTTTCTAGTAGAAATAGCAACAAAAGTTGTTGTGGTTTAGTGGCTAGAGACTTGGAATTAATTCTTGAGGTCTAATGTTCAAAGTCCATCATAGAAGCTTTAGCTTGAGTAAATTTTATTTTGCTTGGAAAAGGATGGTTTCGGCCATGAGGGCCTAGATCAATGTGGTGATGATGTCCTAGGAGAGACATGTTAGGAGAATTCTCACTTCACTCTTTTGTTCTTCGCGAAATGCCAGAAGGGAATTCATTCTCCCTTGATCGTTAGCTTTTCTTAAATTCCAACTCCTTAGCTTGAGCAAGGTGTTCTATCCTTTACCATTCCAGAAAAAATCAGTAAAGGACTAAGGTCTTTTAGGATCAAAATTTCCTAGTAAAAGGCTTCTCATGGTTTGGAAAATGTAAATGATTTGTGGGAAAATTCAAGAGGAAAATCACTCTTGAAAGCATGCTGAAATTTTTCCTCAAACTTAGTTCTTTTATCTTCATGAAATGAGCTGAAATTTTCCAGCTTGTTGTACCTTCAAATGGTCAAAAATTCTAGCTCACATTCCCTCCCAAATGCTACTAGAAAAATGGTCTTTAGGATCAGTTGAAACCTGAAAGTTTCTTGCCCAAATTCGGATTGCACAAGTTAGAGCAAAGCAGGAAAAATTCCTGTACGAAAATCGGTTTTGAGAGCTCAAAACCAAGCTGTTTTCTTCCAGAATTTGTACAGAAACTTAGCCATGTTTTTCCTCCATAAAGAAGGCTGGAAACAAGCCTTGAATACCCCTGAAATCCCCTTCAAACCTCGCTGCAAACCTACTGGAAATGGCAGACGAAAATTCTGCCAGGAAATTTCTGTTTAGCGAAATTCCTGAGCAGAATTTTTGTCCAGCTTGTTTCTTATTTTGTTTCAACTGAAAACCCCAACCTACTTCTGTCAAAACCTCTCTTAAACCTCCATTAACAGAGCTCCATTTTTCCCTGAAGTTTCTGCACGAAATTCCCTCCATGGCTGACCGAAAATCTCTCTACAAAATTCCTGCAATTAAGCTTGATTGGTTTCCAAAATTTCGGTCATCTTATTTAGCAACCTTCCATAATATTTTGCTCAATGGACCAGACTTCGTCTTCATCATTGTGCACCCTACTTTCAGCCACCATAAGCCTCCATAAGTCAGTATTAATCCCACGAAATTCTGTCCAAACAATCAGCCATGGCAGACTTCAAAGCTGTCCAAACAAATCAAGATATTCTTAGGATATCTACTTTCCAAATTCACTTCCTAACAATATTCTTCAAGGATTGTAACAACTAACCTTTCCTTTTCCCTTCCAAATCAGAGAATCAACTCCCTAAACCCTACTAGAATTCGGCCAGACCTAGTCCCTCAGAAAAATCGGCAGCTGCACATACTCTCCCTCTCTCTCTCGATTTTCTTCAAGCAACAAGAACACACACTCATTACACCAAGAATACCTACTTCTTCTCTACACCTAATAACCCTCCAAACCACCTCAAACCCTCACAAAAATCTCCAGATTTAGTCTACTTATTGCTGTGAATTCATCAACACAAATATTAACATCAAACTCCTCCAAACATCTTGCTACTTCGGATCAAAGCAAAAATTTCTGGACAAGAACATCTTCAAGGTAAACTCACTCCATCAACATCATCCTCTTCAAACTTAATCTCTAATGGAAACCTATATGAATAAGCATGCTAATGACCTCTTCTTTTTTTTTTTTTTTCTCTCTCTCTCTCTCATGGACCGAAAATTCCTTCCTTGGCCGAATGGTCTCTTTTACCATGACCATGCTTTCGCCACCCTTCTTGAACAAGATTAGCCATCTAGGAGTTGAGATCTTCTTTAAACTCCTTCAAGTCTTTCATCAATCAAGTAAGTACCTTCCATCCTCTTTTTAAAATTTAGAAGCATGTCTCTAGGTTGATGAATGGCGATAGGGTTGCGTATGTGATGTTGTTGATTGAAGCATGAGTATTTGTATGATTGAGATGGAGATGGGATTTATGCATGGAAGGATTATATTGGTGGATTTAATGATGAGTTGAGATTTGATGCATGTCATAGGTAGTATTTGTGATGAAGCATGCTAGCGATTATGTCACCATGGGTGAATAGGATTTATATGCATGATTAGATTTTGAAGCCGTGATCTTGTTTATGCTAGTAGAGGTTAAATCATGTAATAATAAATTTAGATCTATGCCTATGTGCAAGATTTGGATGATTTGATGAATTGAAGGATTGAGTATGTTATTGATTATGACCATGGAATCGTGATCATGATCTAGTTGTCCCTAAGCAAATTTTATTTCATGAATAAAATATTTACTAATGATTTTTGCTAAAGAATTTTGAAAACCCTAGGAAGGGTAGAGTTGGAATTATAATATATTTTAGTCAAATAAATAATTAATTTTCTAGAAAATAAAAGAAATAAATATTATTTAAAATAAAGCAAATTAATTAAAGCCCTTATGAAAAAGATTCATACTTAATAAAATATTTACTAGACCAAAACCCTTAAGGATTTACTTATTATTTTCCAAGAAAGACTTATTAAATTTAATCTTAACTAGTTATAGCTATCAATGATTTTCTAAAAACTAAGCTACCATCAAGTTACTATTTTACCTAGTACCACCTATGGCTCTTGATCAAATAAACTCTAAATTTTCCTTAACAAGATTTAAACTTTCAACTTATTAGAATTTATTTCCTAATCCATTAATTATTTTAAATAACAAATTAAACTGAGCTTATAAACCTATTCAATTATTGTTTAGCCTTAAAGCTTGGGACACTAGGATCATGGTAGTAGGGAATTGAGTTGATTTAAAATTGAGGAAATGGATTGTGGCTTGAATCTGATTAAGATTTGTATTTGCCCATGTGGGGTTAGTTCATCTGTCCGAGACCTTATTGTTGTGAGCAAGAATCAGGTAAGCTCCTGCATAAAACCTGTTGATGTGAAATGTTTTCTTATGGCAAGCTAAATATGGAGTGTAAGACACTCGTTTATTTGAGAGCAATTGAGGGTTGAATTCATCTTTATTTCCAACGCTGGAATTATTCCAAAGTTAATGAGAAGATTTTTCCAAACTCGAAACTCTTTCTAAAACTAATTTCTCGCAAAGCTTTGGAAACCCTCACATTGTTATTTTCTTGAAGCACAATGCTTTGTTCATTTTATCCCAAGTGGGAAATGTCGTTGAGTACTCAATAAGGGTGGACTACTAGGACTAGTCTTTGAAGGGTTAGGGTGAGTCTCTCAGTAGGTGGCCACCTCTGAGGGGTGAGTCCTTCCTGGATAAGATGCCGGTTCCAGTGAGTCGTGCCGATCCGAGCTAGCAGTTTATTTTGTTTCAGTCAAGTGACTGTGTTTTTGCCGGAATGGACACCCGGTGGTTGTTTGGGTATAGAGAAGGAGGAGTATCTTGCCCAGTAGGCCGATCACCTACTTTTGTCAGTCTGCACAACGTGTTAGGCATTCTGACCGGTTATGGGGCCCAAAGTGTGGTAACCCATATCCCTTTCTTCCGAGTGGTTGACTTCATTACTTATGTATGGCTAGAAGAGCCAAAACGCCACTCTTGCTTTTGACTAATGTTTATTGCTTGCCAATGTTTTTCTTAAAAAGATTTCACACTTTGCATCCACGAACTGTTTCTGCTAAACACCCAAAGCACACACGGACTTACTGAGATTTCTGTCTCACCACCTTTTATCATGATTTCAGGTTGATCCTGTTGTGGGTGAGTCGATACCTTGGAAGAGAGTGTGTTTTTGATTTTATGTACTGCTTTGGGAGACAAGTGTGGTTGATTTTAATTATGAGTTTTGTTTTGGAATTTCATGGATGTACTTTGGAAGTATTTATTTTTGGGTTGTAATAAATTCTTTTAGCTTGAGTATTATTCATTTCAGCAATTTATATTTGTGACCTAGTTATAAAGATCCCTTGTCCGTTGGATGGGGCGACATCCCCGTCCCTGGCGGGCCTAGGTTTTCCGAGGTGTTACCAGTGGTATCAGTGCCTAGGTTATAGACAAATATTTATGATATATGATTTATTTATTTAAGTTTAAATCTTATCTAACCTATTTTGTTGATGTTGTAGGATGGTTAGACTGCTTAGGACAGCCAGGAAAGGGCAGCAGTGGCACCCACCTTACTATCTAGACCCGGAGGACCTTCCAGTTCCCCAACCTGCCCCTCAGCCAGTTGTTCCTATAGAGGTTAACAATGATGTCGAGGCTATCCCTATGGAGGGTAATAGTGATGATGAGCCTGACTTGATGGAGGATAGCAGTGAGGACGAGGTCCAGATCCTTGAACCACCTCCAATCCCAGTGATAGATATAAACTCTAACAGTGAGGATGATGTTATGATAGTGGAGCCTGAACCCCACCCTCCTAATCCCGAAGTGGATATAGCAGCAGCTAGTGATGACCCGGGGGAGATAGAATATGAGTCTCCACCCAGACCTTCCTTTATTCCTCCCTTCAGCTGAGTTGAGGCCGGGGAGAGTTCTAGGTGCCCTGGAAAGGAGCCTATGCAGGGATTTGCTAGCGGGGAGGGGGTGGATTTCTCTAAAAACACCGGAGGTTGGATATATGAGGCAGATGATGAGGATTCCGATGAGGAGTAGAGAGCTAGGAGTCATTTTGATTTGGATGTTTGTTTATTTACAGCTTTTCATGAATTGAGATGTTAAGACTTCTTAAAGTTCATTTTGTCAAATTTCGAAATTATACAAGTTAATTTTTGAAATCGAAATTTATGAGCAATTCTTTAAATAAGTTGCATCTGACTTCTTTCTACTCATACTTGACTATGTATTCATACACCACTAAAATGATTTGATACTTGAGCGCGTACATTTAACATTTGGGGTATGGTATAGAATGGCACCTAAGAGACGTGCAGTTCCTTCCACCAAAAGAACTCCAGAGGTAGACTGGGTAGCACTAGAAGTTGAACCAGAACAGACGCAATCACCCCATCAGGGTGACGGGCAAAGTGATCCCGTGATGGGCATGGGGTCTGATGCCCCGGTAGATAGGTCAATGGGTCAAACACTCAGCAAAGTGGCCGACATTCTTCAGACGCTAACCGAGCGGAGGCACCCTAGAGGGGAAGATGAGGCGTTGGAGAAGTTCTTGAAATTCCAACCGCCTATCTTTATGGGAGAAGCGGAACAAGACTAGAAGGCCGAGCAGTGGGTCGAGCAAATGGAGGACATCTTCGCAACGCTCAAATATTCGGAGGAGCGGATGGTTAAGTTTGCGGCTTTTCGATTGAGAGGACTAGCTCGGGCGTGGTGGCAGCGGGTCCAAGAGGACTGGGTAATGGATGAGCAAGAATGGACGTGGTCCAACTTCGTTGAATCCTTCAGGGCGGAGTACATCCCTCAGTGGATTGTAGAGAAACGGGAGGACGAATTTCAGAATCTGAGGCAGGGGAGCATGTCTGTGGCTCAATACACGGCTCGATTCACGCAGTTGTCGAAATACTACCGAAGACTGGTCAACATCGAGCAGAACCGGACGAGGCAGTTCGTCAAGGGGCTATGACCGGAGCTGAGGAGAGCTTTGGCACCTGCTCCACCGACAACTTACTTGGGGGCGGTGGACGCTGCTACTCGCACAGAGAATGAAGACCGCAGCAGGATGGCGGCCAAGCCCTTCCAACCGCCGAGACAACCACAGGGACACTTTCCGAGGCAGCAATCCCACAAGCGCCCTGCAAATCATCTCTGGCAGAACCAGGAAAAGCAAACTCGGACAGCACCGGCTAGACCTGCACCGAACCTTCCATCCTGCAGGCAGTGTGGAAGGAAAGGCCACACCGAGAGGAATTGCTGGTCCAAGGGAAGAGATAGGAAGTGCTACCACTGTGGTGACCCGAACTACCTGAGGAATACCTACCCTAAGCTGCACCGAGTCGAGCAGGGAAACCCGGCTCAAAACCCGGGACCCAACCGGGCTAACGCCATGGGAGCAGTCGGAGGGGGAGCACCGAAGCCACAAGTGAAGGCCAAGGTATTCACTCTCAACAGAGAGGAAGTTGGGGCAGATGCCACGGTGGTGGAAAGTACGTTCACTATTCAAGGACGATCCGTTAATGCTTTGATTGACCCTGGCTCTACTCATTCCTATATAAACAAGTTGTGTGCATGTCATTTGGGTTGGGATGGAGTGGGGCTACCTTTCATTTTAGAAGTAAGCACCCCTTTGGTGAAGATGGTGCAAGCGGATCGATATGTGAGGGATTGTAAGGTTAAGGTGGGGAGAGAAAATCTGGAGGGAGATTTGATTATGTTGGACATTGAAGGCTATGACTTAATTTTGGGGATGGACTGGTTAGCCAAGCATAGGGCTAGGGTAGACTGCAAGAGTAAGACAGTTCAGTTTGTCAGACCGGGCTGTGACGTGTTAGAATTCGATGGAAAGAGGGTGAAAGAGTTGAAGTACTTGATTGCAGGGGCTAAGGCCCGAAAATTTTGAGGCAAGGTTGTAAAGGTTATCTGGCTTACATGATGAACCAGCCTAAGGACCAGTGCACTCTGGAGAACACGAAAGTAGTGAAGGATTTTCCCGATGTATTTCCAGCGGAGCTTAATTCTCTACCTCCTAGTCGAGAAGTAGAGTTCACTATCGACTTAGTTCTTGGAGCGGAACCAGTATCGCGGACTCCGTATCGGATGGCGCCGATAGAGTTGAAAGAGTCGAAAGAGCAACTAGAGGAGCTCGTTGGCCAAGGCTATATTAGACCAAGCACGTCGCCCTGGGGAGCGCCTGTGCTATTTGTAAAGAAGAAGGACGGGACCTTGAGGCTGTGCATCGACTACCGAGGGCTGAACAATTTAACGATTAAGAACAAGTACCCTCTTCCGTTGATTGACGAACTATTCGATCAGCTGCAAGGATCCAATTGCTATTCCAAGTTGGATCTGAGACAAGGATATTACCAAGTGTGGATAAGAGAGGAAGATATCCCCAAGACAGCCTTCAACACTCGATATGGGTATTACGAGTTCGTAGTAATGCCGTTCGGGGTGACTAACGCTCCAGCAGTATTCATGGACCTGATGCACCGAATATTCCGGCCTTACCTGGACAAGTTTGTAGTAGTATTCATCGACGATATTTTGATCTACTCCAAGAGTCCGGAGGAACATGCGGAGCATCTGAGGCTCGTGTTGGAAAAATTGAGGGAGCACAAGCTGTACGCGAAGTTCAGCAAGTGCGAATTCTGGTTGGACAGTGTGGCATTCCTTAGTTATGTGGTGACTAAGGAGGGAATTAAGGTAGATCCAGCCAAGGTGGAAACGGTATTTGACTGGAAGTAGCCGGAGAATATTATCGAGATCCGGAGTTTCTTGGGTTTGGCGGGATACTACCGAAGGTTTATCAAGGGATTCTCGACACTCGCATCGCAATGACCCATTTGTTGAGAAAGGATGTTCCGTTTGTGTGGAACGAGAAATGCGAGAAAAGCTTCCAAGAACTAAAGAAGAGACTGATGACAGCACCAGTATTGAGTCTACCAGAGGAAGGCAAATCTTACGCACTGTACACCGACGCTTCAAAAGAAGGACTAGGAGCGGTGTTGATGCAAGACAGGAAAGTGATTGCCTATGCATCACGGAAGTTGCGACCGCATGAAGTGAACTACCCTACTCACGACTTGGAGCTGGCGGCTATAGTGTTCGCCCTAAAGAAATGGCGACACTACTTGTATAGAGCCAAGTACGAGGTGTTCACCGACCATAAGAGCCTGAAGTATATCTTCACCCAAAAGGATATGAACTTGAGGCAACAAAGGTGGATGGAATTCTTGGAAGAATACCATTGCCCGATCAAATACCATCCCGGGAAGGCTAACGTTGTGGCAGACGCCCTAAGCAGAAAAGTTGGGATGGCTAGGCTAAAGGTGCAAGAAATGTAAGTGGTCTAAGACGTATTGGATAGAAGGACGGAAGTGCGAGACAAAGCGATTGCTATCAGTAACTTGAAGTTGGTGCCGGACTTGAAGCAAGAAATAGTGGAAGCTCAGCGAAGCAACGCTGAGTTTCACATTTTTAAGGATAAGGAGCTTAAGCGACCGTCTAGTGAATTCCATCAGGACGAGGCAGGAGTTTTCCATTTTAGAGATCGATTGTGTGTACCCGGGGAGCAACAACTAAGGGTCAGAATTTTGGAAGAGGCACACAAGAGCAAGTACGCAAATCTTCTGGGAGAGGTCAAGATGTATCAAGATTTGAAGAGAGCATACTGGTGGCCTGGAATGAAGCGAGATGTGGTCAAATATGTATCGACCTGTCTCACCTGCCAGAAAGTTAAAGTAGAGCATAAGAAGTCAGCGGGACTATTGCAGCCATTACAAGTGCCGGAATGGAAGTGGGAGGAGGTGACTATGGATTTCGTCACCGGACTCCCTATGTCAAAGACTCAGAAGGACGCCATATGGGTAATAGTGGATCGACTGACCAAGTCAGCCCACTTTATCCCAGTAAACGTAAGGGACTCCATGGAGAAGCTGGCTCAGACATATGTTCGAGAAATAGTCCACCTCCATGGAGTACCTTCCAGCATAGTGTCAGACCGAGACCCGAGGTTTACTTCTCATTTTTGGGGAAAGTTCCAGGAAGCAATGGGATCGAATTTGAAGTTCAGTATGACGGCGCATCCGCAGACTGATGGGCAGTCAGAAAGGGTAATCCAAATATTAGAAGAAATGTTGAGGGCCTGTGTTCTGGATTTTGGGGACAAGTGGATAAAATGCGTACCTTACGCGGATTTATCTTATAACAATAGCTATCAGGCCTCGATCGGGATGGCACCTTACGAGGCTTTGTATGGGCGCAAGTGTCAAGTACCGTTATATTGGAGTTGGACGGAAGATGGACACGTGAGCAAAACTGGAGAGGTTTGTGTGCAAAAGATGTTGGATAAGGTGAAGCTAATCCGAGAAAGGTTAAAGGCGGCTCAGAGTCGGCAAAAGAGTTATGCAGACAACCGGAGGAGGGAATTGGAATTTCAAGTCGAGGACCGTGTGTTTCTAAAGCTATCACCCAACCGGGGGATTATGAAGCATCTGAAGGGTCGAAAATTGAATCCGAGATATTTGGGGCCGTTTTTGACTAAGGAAAGAATCGGACCAGTAGCGTACCGGTTGGACCTACCGGATGGGTTGACGGGTATCCATGACGTGTTCCATGTGTCACAGTTGAAGAAGTATAATGCGGATCCCGGTCACGTGTTGAATAAGAAACCGTTAGTGTTGCAGCCAGACTTGAGCTACGTGGAAAAGCCTGTTCGGATATTGGACCGCAGTGTCAAAACCCTCCGGAATAAGCAGATACCAATGGTTAAGATTCAGTGGGAGCACCATGGCACGTAGGATGCTACATGGGAATCGGAAGAATGGGTTAAGCGGAAGTATCCCGAGTTGAAATAGAGGTATGCTTGAATTTCGGGACGAAATTCTTCTAAGGATGGGAGGATGTGAAACCCCAGTCAAGACCAACCTTAGAGTAAGGGGGTTGAGATGCATATCATTCTTTATTTCATGATTAAATTTGTTTTCATATGATTTCTATGTGCTTTGAATTTGATTTTTACTATCTTGAAGTCTTGTTGGTGAGTGATGTGTGAGAGGGGCAAAATGGTAATTTTTGCCCGAGGTGAAAATAAGGAGATAGCTTGTGGATTGAATAGGAAATAATTTTTCTAGTAGAATTAGCAACAAGAGTGGTTGTGGTTTAGTGGTTAGAGCCTTGGAATTAATTCTTGAGGTCTAAGGTTCAACGTCCATCATAGAAGCTTTAGATTGAGTAAATTTTATTTTGCTTGGAAAAGGATGGTTTCGGCCATGAGGGCCTAGATCAATGTGGTGATGATGTCCTAGGAGAGACATGTTAGGAGAATTCTCACTTCACTCTTTTGTTCTTCGCGAAATGCCAGAAGGGAATTCATTCTCCCTTGATCGTTAGCTTTTCTTAAATTCCAACTCCTTAGCTTGAGCAATGTGTTCTATCCTTTACCATTCCAGAAAAATTCAGTAGAGGACTAAGGTCTTTTAGGATCAAAATGTCCTAGTAAAAGGCTTCTCATGGTTTGGAAAATGTAAATGATTTGTGGGAAAATTCAAGAGGAAAATCACTCTTGAAAGCTTGCTGAAATTTCTCCTCAAACTTAGTTCATTTATCTTCTTGAAATGAGCTGAAAATTTCCAGCTTGTTGTACCTTCAAAAGGTCGAAAATTCTAACTCACATTCCCTCCCAAATGCTACCAGAAAAATGGTCTTTAGGATCAGTTGAAACCTGAAAGTTTCTTGCCCAAATTCGGATTGCACAAGTTAGAGCAAAGCAGGAAAAATTCCTGTTAGAAAATCGATTTTGAGAGCTCAAAACCAAGCTGTTTTCTTCCAGAATTTGTACAGAACCTTAGCCATGTTTTTCCTCCATAAAGAAGGCTGGAAACCAGCCTTGAAAACCCCTGAAATCCCCTTCAAACCTCGCTGCAAACCTGCTGGAAATGGAAGACGAAAATTCTGCCAGGAAATTTCTGTTTAGCGAAATTCCTGAGCAGAATTTTTGTCCAGCTTGTTTCTTATTTTGTTTCAACTGAAAACCCAAACCTACTTCTGTCAAAACCTCTCTTAAACCTCCATTAACAGAGCTCCATTGTTCCCTGTGTTGGATTGTATGCCCTCTTAGACTAGGTTTCTAATGTAAAATCGAATTATTTAATAAAAGAATTTATTTTCAGAAATTGTTTGTGAATTTACTTTTTGTTTGTGCACGATTTTCGTTTGGAACAGACCCATTATGTTTAAATAAGTGATCCAGGTGAATGGTGGCCTTTCACAGTAAGGTATGGATCACGGGTTATTTAACACATAAACATTTGTTCTTAACCTATTGATGAGACTGGGAACCTCATCATGTTTAGGTTATTATGTTATGAATTCCAAATGGGGAATGGCTTACTTTAGCCAGTGGGTAGTCCACTCACTTCATGACATAAGCGTATTTCGAATACGTAGAACAGGACCTGTAGTAGTGGTTTCTCAAAGTACTATATGGTAGAAACCTAGACTACTACCGCTACAGCGTGGACTAGTACGCTACGACTTGAGTATGAGTTGGTGGTCTAGCGAAGCTGGAAGCATATACTTTGATTTGCTGTAGTTGAGGTTCTATCATAGGGCCAATATACTTGCATGTTGGGTATGTGTGACTAGTTAGTTAAGACAGACTTATACAAGATAGTTTCTGCACTATATCGCCCCTTGTGGTTGTCCGAATGGTCTAAATTAGCCAGGGCCCTGGGAAACATGACTTGGATGTTTGCTTTAGGGTAGCTCCCTTGGAAAGCGGAAACACTCCAGGAAGTCGTGGATCATTGGACTAGAAGCCTAAGGATGGTAGATGTCATTTAGAGGAGTGTTAGTACACTTCTTCCTCTCTAAATGTGTGGCGATGTGTAGAGGGGTATTTTAGTCATTTCACCTGTAGATCGGAGACTTTGCGAATGCAGCATTGTCCTTGGGGTCAATATTTCCTTATGGTGATATTAGGAAATATTTAAAATGCAAAATACAGCTATTTATATAGCAGGGGTATTTTGGTCATTTTAGCAGCCAAGGCGATGTGTCTTTTTGGTCCTTGGGATAGTCTGTAAGTCCTAACTATTTTTGGGTTGAGGATTTGGTCTCAGTTGAAGAGGATTTTATTTTATTTTGTTTTATTTTATTTTATTCAGGAAGTCTAATTTATTATTGGACTGGAATAAAATAAATAAATAAATAAATAAAATAGGAGTTGAGAGAAATTAATTATCTAGTTTATTTGGTTAATTAATTATTCAGGGCCTAGGTCCAGTATGAATAATTAAGAAATTAACCTGAGCTTAAACTAGGGGAAATAATTAATGTTTAATTATTTATTGGGTTATTTATGTAGGCCCAAGAAATAAATAATTAAATATTAATTATTATGGTTCATTTGGGCTCATTAATTATTTATTGGGTTACTTATGTAAGCCCAGAAAATAAATAATTAATATTTATTATTTTGGGCTTTTTGGGTCCAAGAAAAATAATAAATATTTATCTGGCCCAATAGCTTGGACCTTAGGGTTTTTTCCAGATACGGTTAAGAGGAGTTTAAGGTTAGGCCAAACTGTTTCTCAGGATAACATCCGGATATTTTGAAATCCCGGGGATATGTTTATCAGAGATTGAGAGACCTAATTTTGGCTAAATATAAACAACTATTTGAAAAGAAAAAAATGCTAATTATTTTCCTTCCCAAGAAAAGACTCACGTGAGTCTCTCTCTCTCTCACAAAAGCTCTCTCATTCTTCTTGTTTTTCCCTAGTTCTTTGCTAACCAATAGCGAACGAACCAAGGAGAATTGAGACCCTTCCTCTTCACCATAGTGTTCACCGGCTAGAGGGTAGGCTGAGGAATATCCCGAGAGCTGGAGAGCTAAGCGTTAATGCAAACAAGACGAAGTCGAAGGCTAGCGGGTGTTCAACCGGAAGCTCCTTCAACTGTGCAAAGCGAGGCGATTCCAGCCGTTCAGTCTGTTCCTACGCAACCTAGGAGGGTTAAGGAACGCAAAGGTATGATCTTCACGCTTCCGCATGGCCTTTATGGCTCGCGTATAAATTTTTTTTTGGTCTCTGTTTTTATCCGTCCATGGCTCCCTGTGCTCGTTTTGTCCATCACCCTGAAGTTTCTGCACGAAATTCCCTCCATGGCTGACCGAAAATCTCTCTACAAAATTCCTGCAATTAAGCTTGATTGGTTTCCAAAATTTCGGTCATCTTATTTAGCAACCTTCCACAATATTTTGCTCAATGGACCAGACTTTTTCTTCATCATTATACACCCTACTTTCAACCACCATAAGCCTCCATAAGTCAGCATTAATCTCACGAAATTCTATCCAAACAATCAGCCATGGCAGACTTCAAAGCTGTCCAAACAAATCAAGATATTCTTAGGATAACTACTTTCCAAATTCACTTCCTAACAATACTCTTCAAGGATTGTAACAACTAACCTTTCCTTTTCCCTTCCAAATCAGAGAATCAACTCCCTAAACCCTACTAGAATTCGGCCAGACCTAGTCCCTCAGAAAAACGGCAGCTGCACAAACTCTCCCTCTCTCTCTCGATTTTCTTCAAGCAACAAGAACACACACACACACACACACACACTACACCAAGAACACCTACTTCTTCTCTACACCTAATAACCCTCCAAACCACCTCAAACCCTCACGAAAATCTCCAGATTTAGTCTACTTATTGCTGTGAATCCATCAACACCAATATTAACATCAAACTCCTCCAAACATCTTGCTACTTCGGATCAAAGCAAAAATTTCTGGACAAGAACATCTTCAAGGTAAACTCACTCCATCAACATCATCCTCTTCAAACTTAATCTCTAATGGAAACCTATATGAATATGCATGCTAATGACCTCTTTTTTTTTTTTTCTCTCTCTCTCTCTCTCTCATGGACCAAAAATTCCTTCCTTGGCCGAATGGTCTCTTTTCCCATGACCATACTTTCGCCACCCTTCTTGAACAAGATTAGCCATCTAGGAGTTGAGATCTTCTCTAAACTCCTTCAAGTCATTCATCAATCAAGTAAGTACCTTCCAGCCTCTTTTTAAAATTTAGAAGCATGTCTCTAGGTTGATGAATGGCGATGGGGTTGCGTATGTGATGTTGTTGATTGAAGCATGAGTATATGTATGATTGAGATGGAGATGGGATTTATACATGGAAGGATTATATTGGTAGATTTAATGATGCGTTGAGATTTGATGCATGTCATAGGTAGTATTTGTGATGAAGCATGCTAGAGATTATGTCACCATGGGTGAATATGATTTATATGCATGATTAGATTTTGAAGCCATGATCATGTTTATGCTAGTAGAGGTTAAATCATGTAATAATAAATTTAGATCTATGCCTATGTGCAAGATTTGGATGATTTGATGAATTGAAGGATTGAGTATGTTATTGATTATGACCATGGAATCGTGATAATGATCTAGTTGTCTCTAAGCAAATTTTATTTCATGAATAAAATATTTACTAATGATTTTTGCTAAAGAAATTCGAAAACCCTAGGAAGGGTAGAGTTGGAATTATAATATATTTTAGTCAAATAAATAATTAATTTTCTAGAAAATAAAATAAATAAATATTATTTAAAATAAAGCAAATTAATTAAAGCCCTTATGAAAAAGATTCATACTTAATAAAATATTTACTAGACCAAAACCCTTAAGGATTTACTTATTATTTTCCAAGAAAGACTTATTAAATTTAATCTTAACTAGTTATAGCTATCAGTGATTTTCTAAAAACTAAGCTACCATCAAGTTACTATTTTACCTAGGACCACCATGGCTCTTGATCAAATAAACTCTAAATTTTCCTTAACAAGATTTAAACTTTCAACTTATTAGAATTTATTTCCTAATCCATTAATTATTTTAAATAACAAATTAAACTGAGCTTATAAACCTATTCAATTATTGTTTAGCCTTAAAGCTTGGGACACTAGGATCATGGTAGTAGGGAATTGGGTTGATTTAAAATTGAGGAAATGGATTGTGGCTTGAATCTGATTAAGATTTGTATTTGCCCATGTGGGGTTAGTTCATCTGTCCGAGACCTTATTGTTGTGAGCAAGAATCAGGTAAGCTCCTGCATAAAACCTGTTGATGTGAAATGTTTTCTTATGGCAAGCTAAATATGGAGTGTATGGACACTCGTTTATTTGAGAGCAATTGAGGGTTGAATTCATCTTTATTTCCAACGCTGGAATTATTCCAAAGTTAATGAGCAGATTTTTCCAAACTCGAAACTCTTTCTAAAACTAATTTCTCGCAAAGCTTTGGAAACCCTCACATTGTTATTTTCTTGAAGCACAATGCTTTGTTCATTTTATCCCAAGTGGGAAATGTCGTTGAGTACTCAATAAGGGTGGACTACTAGGACTAGTCTTTGAAGGGTTAGGGTGAGTCTCTCAGTAGGTGGCCACCTCTGAGGGGTGAGTCCTTCCTGGATAAGATGCCAGTTCCAGTGAGTCGTGCCGATCCGAGCTAGCAGTTTATTTTGTTTCAGTCAAGTGACTGTGTTTTTGCCGGAATGGACACCCGGTGGTTGTTTGGGTATAGAGAAGGAGGAGTATCTTGCCCAGTAGGCCGATCACCTACTTTTGTCAGTCTGCACAACGTGTTAGGCATTCTGACCGGTTATGGGGCCCAAAGTGTGGTAGCCCATATCTATTTCTTTCGAGTGGTTGACTTCATTACTTATGTATGGCTAGAAGAGCCAAAACGCCACTCTTGCTTTTGACTAATGTTTGTTGCTTGCCAATGTTTTTCTTATAAAGATTTCACACTTTGCATCCACGAACTGTTTCTGCTAAACACCCAAAGCACACACGGACTTACTAAGATTTCTGTCTCACCACCTTTTATCATGATTTCAGGTTGATCCTGTTGTGGGTGAGTAGCTACCTTGGAAGAGAATGTGTTTTTGATTTTATGTACTGCTTTGGGAGACGAGTGTGGTTGATTTTAATTATGAGTTTTGTTTTGGAATTTCATGGATGTACTTTAGAAGTATTTATTTTTGGGTTGTAATAATTTCTTTTAGCTTGAGTATTATTCATTTCAGCAATTTATATTTGTGACCTAGTTATAAAGACCCCTTGTCCGTTGGACGAGGCGACATCCCCGGCCTTGGCGGGCCTAGGTTTTCCGGGGTGTTACAATATGGGCTTCGTGCTGTACTCCAAAAACCAATCTAAAATTGGTATAATTCTCTTAATTAATTAATTATCTTTTTTGGGCTTCATTAAATACCTAAGATTAGTTAATTAATTCTAATTGAACTCTTAATATATCTCAACATATATCAGCCCAATTCTCTTAAATAATTGATTATCTTTTCTGGTACATATAAAAACCCAAGACTAATTAATTAATTCTAATTGGAATCTTAGAATAAATTTTATTCTTTTCTATATAATTATCCATTAAGCCCAAATTGTGTCTAAATAACACCAAGGTAACGTGAACTACTCCGAGAACTAAGAGACATATTATTCATGGCTACTAAAATGACTAAAATACCCTTACTATTAAAAAGCTGCATTTTACCATTTCAAATATTTCTATTTATCACCATATGGAAATACTGACCCCAAGAATAAAATTGCAAGTACACACTAATCAGTAAGTATACTCATTGCAAGCATAGTATAAGAAATTAACGAGCAAGTATAGGAAATTAACGAGTATCGATCCTCAAAAGAACAAGTACACACTAATCATTTTTTGTTCATTATTCAATCGACCAAATAAAGTGATAAGATAATTAAAAAAAACAAAAAAATATGTACAACTCAAGGATGTAAAAATATATAATTTAGATAATTATCTTAGAACACATGATAATGAATCATATAGCAATTGTCTCAATTAATCATTATCTTGGCATCAAGAAGGAATAAAGTAAAATTCAATAATTTCTCAAGTCATGAATCTACTTATATGGACTCCACTTCTTTCCCAATCTATGGAATTACTATATTTTGATTAAATTAGTAGATTTCCCAATCAAACCAACATAACGAAAACATGCATTAACCTCAATTGCTCATAAACATGAAATTAGCTAACAACCATATGCTTAATCAACTAATCTTTGATCACTTTAGTTCTTTAATCCGAATTTTATTTCCTAAGTCCATTAAGATTTGACAAATATGAAATCAATATAATGAACTCCTAACATTGTTTCCTAAGTCAATTAGAAGAAAACACATCAATAACCAATGATGATAAGTAATCAAATACCAAAGATGATAGAAAATTGATCAAATAACTAAATTAATCTAAAAACCATGAATCCCTCTTGGTGCACCCCTTCATGGTTCTCACTACCCTTGGTTTCTCCCTCTCGGTTTCCATTAATTCAGAAGTTCACTGGCTCGATTAGATGTTAGCTTTTTGTTCATCCTCTGCCCGCAACTAATTTGGTGAGTGATTCTGTTCATTTTGCACTTCTGTTTCGATTCTCTTCTTCTTGAAACTTGCTGGTTAGTCTGCTACTACACCCTGTGAGCTCCTACTCCTACTCAGTTTAGGCCTCTTGTAGTGTTTTGGGTAATAAAATCTTACATTTTCAGGCCTCGATGATACCCTCGTGGAGTTCAGTTTGGGTTACAGCTCACTGTGAGTTCATTTGGTTCATCTTCTGGTTCATTCGCTAGGACTATCATGTGCTTCTTGGTATTAGGCAAGCTCGGGATTAATATTTCCACGTTTCGGGTTCGTTTAGTTTGTTCAGTGTTTCCCATCTTGCCTTTTATTAATCTCCTAGCTTGTTTTTCCAGTCAATATATTCTGACTGGTTCTTGTTCGTTTTTTATAGCTTCAACTCGTTTACCAGCTTTTCCATCCGTTTAACCCACCGTTGGTATCCCAATACTAGTTTCCCGTTCCTAGTTTCTGGTCTGCCATGGGGGCCGAACTCTGAAACCAACTTTTCAAACTCAAATTTAAACTAGCCTACTACTTGCTTTTTTGTTAACTGTAATTCCTTTTGTCCTGGGTCTTTTGGCTTGGGCCTGGGGCCTCTTGGACAAGTTTCAAAGCCCCAAGGCTTCGCCCATTCCCGGTTCACTTTCTACCTGGGCATTTGCTTGGGCCAACTCATCCCATGGCCCAGACTCGGAGGAAGCGCCCAACTTCTTGGGTATCACACAAAGTATCTTCCTCTAGCTCACCTTGCCTACATCCCGTTATCAACCTACAAAGCTAACCGGACACAAGCCCACCACCTTCTGCCCCTCCCCAGGAACCTGACCCAAATTAATAGTCCTTCGAACCCACAACTCAACATACTCAACCGCCATCTGATCCCCCCTTCAGAGTCCTCTGCTTCGTTTGTTGCTAATACCATCCCTCCTCATGCACCGGACACTGCCCCTACTGCTGGGGCTGACCTAGCCAAAACATAGGCTAATGTGGTTAAAAGTAACAGGAACCTTGGCAATGGAATGAAGTGGTCCATGTTCCTTGGTTGGGGGTGTAATACCTCGTCCAAAACCACCTTTAACTATGGGGGAAAAAAAAGTCATGCATTGCATAGCATTTCGCATTTCACGTGTTATCTTAAAATTATTCTTGCATGGGTGCATGTGATTTTCAAAGTTGCTTTTGCATTTAATTTATTTGGTGTGAAATAATTGTGTTGTTTAAGAGTTGGTTAAGTGAAGTTTAGTTGAGGAGATGGAAGAATGAGAATTAGGGTGGAAAGAATTTCTTAGAGAAATATTAGCATTGGAGTTGGTTTGGAATAGCGGGGAGGCTGGTGATTTCCTTTCATAACTCGAGTTCGAATCTTACCTCTTGCGAATCTTAGTTTTCTTTTTGAAAATTCTTTTCCCTAGACTTCTACATGTCTTGGCCAAAAAAGGCCGAAAAAGACCTAGCCATGCTAGTGAATTTTCAGCGCCATCGTTCTAAGGAAATAAATCTCTATATTTATTTCCTAAATTCCAGGATTTTTTTATGTGAATAAAGGTTACTGTTATTTTCAGCTTTTGTTCCCTTAGATTTTCGAAAAAACCCTAGCTGAATAACTAAATTCCAACTTGATTTTAACTTACTAGATTTTGTAATGGATAGTTGGAATTAAAGTGTTATTTTTCTACTTGGATACCTTGTGGATTTTGAACCTAGAACCTTAGCTAAAAATCTGGAAAATTTTCCAGCTAGGTGCCAACACTTTTTGAAGGAGTTTTAGCCAACTCAAACTCTTCCAACACTAGGAAATCTTATCCAAAATGCTTTAGCAAATCAGATTTTATTTCAATCCTACTTCAACTAGGTTTTGCTTCCTTTTTCTAGCAGAATTTCGGTAGCCTTGTGCAAGCACAAGCTGTCCGAAATTCCAGCACTCTTAAGTGCAGTCTAACTATTCAAATCCTAGCTCAAAACATCTAGAACACTCCTCATCAATTCAGATTACCCTAGCCACACAAAAACCAGATTTTACTCACCAAAATTCCAAAAATTCGGCCAGCTTAGGAACTAGAATTTTGGCCAACCTTGCACTGGAAATTTCGGCCAGCTTGCACTCTAACTAAAACAAAAATTCTGCACACCAAAACCTACCAAAATCCTCAGCTGATTAAGCCAATTTTCAGCGCCTAAAACCCTCGCCTTTTCTCTGTAAATCGTGGCAGAACAACAGCTAAAACAGTCTAGAATTTCTCCCCTTTGGTTCAGTGATTTTTGTACAGCACATGAGCCATTCTTGCATAGAATTTTAGTTCTCAAAACCTACTCAAACTCTTCCTTGTTTTGGCCAAAAACTCTGAATGCACACAGCCCTTTTCTTGAGCAATATTTCAGCCAGCATATGGTAGTAATTGCAGAATATTTTCTCCTCATAAACCCTCCCAAATTCGGCAGTAACAAGGTGCACAGTAAGCTATAATTTTCAGCCTTGCTGTCCACGAAACCTAAAGCCATTAGGTGTCTTTCATAACACCACCATCTAGCCCTAAACCAATTTTCTCTAATCCTAAATCACAGTAGCCTACTACCCTCTCCATTCTACATGAAAATTCCAGAAAGAATCTCCCTACAATTTTCGAAAATCACAAGAACAATTCCTAGCAAGAAACCGATCACACTCTAAGGTAAGCAAAAACCATCTTAACCTCTTGATTCCTTTCTTCCATCAATTCTTCTCATTTTCTTCCCTTAAATCACGCTACCTAAAGGCTGATTTCATCCCTTTTACCTACTTTCGGTCAAAAGGAAGGAAAGAAGGCAACTTTTCTCTTCTACTCGAACGAACTCGGGATGATCACCATAGGAGCATTGGGATCTTGTTAACCCGGTTGTCGAAAAGTATGGGAATCCTTACCCTTGATGTCGAAATTAAGGTTTAATATAGTTGATGATGTCCATTAGCATGATAAATGGGTATTTTGAGTCGAGTAATTAATTAAGTATATTCAATGCATAGCAATGCCATATTTTACTGTGGTAATGATAGATATGAGTTGTGATGGTCAAGTCAAGTCAAGCCTGTTTAATATACTATTCATGTCTTGACTTGACTTTTTAATATACTATTCAAGTCAAGTCAAGCCTTTTTAATATACTATTCATGTATTTGATGAATATATGGTTATAGAATATGAACTTTTGGGATTGGTTAATTTATTGGGAATTAGATAGTGGATTGTGAATTGTTATGGGAATAAATGAGTTTAGAGCATGTTTGAATCGATTGAGACCCTGATCATGATATTATACGGTTTTAGATCAGGAAGATATTTGAGGAAAGCAAGCTTTGATTTTATCTCATTTGTTTGAGGCATATCAAGTAAGTCCTTGCATAAACTCTTTTGTTAAATGTTGTGATGGAAAGTCTATGTTGTAAAGCTTTGTGAAGCTATTGTTAAACTATATTTGCTTGGGTTGTAAACATGGATATTTATCCTTTAAACGGTTTTGTCAAACTAACGATTTTACTAAGAAAACTATTATTTCTTCTACATTTTTAGAAAACTCTTCTAAAGAAAACCACGTTGCACAAAACCAAGGTATGGAAATATTTTGAATCAGGAATTGACGGATATATTCGTTGAGTACTCAATAAGGGTAGGCTAACAATACTAGTCTTAGACGACTAGAGTAAGTCTTCTGGCAGGAGGCCACCTCTAGAAGATAAGCTCAGCTTGAAAAGGCGACAGTATTGGTTGGTCAGGCCGGTCCAAGCTAGCATTTGTATCTGCTAAGGTATTATTTGTTTTCCCGACATGGACACCCGGATGGTTTTGTTGGGTGTAGAGAAGGAGGAGTATCTCACCCGTTGAGCTGTACACTCACCCTGATCAGAACGCCAAACATGTGATAATTTGGTCCCGGCAAGGTGCACAAAGTGTGGTGCCTTGTCCTCATGGAGCCCAACGTATGGTGACATGACTATTTATATGAGTGGATGATTTATTTTGTATAAAATGTGATTATGAGAAAAACCCACTCCTTGCAAAAAGAAAGTATTTATGACTTGCCAAATATTTCTGCAAATGTTTTCCACTATGCATACGCGAACTGTTTAAAACACTATGTGCACACACATGACTTACTGAGATTTCATCTTACACTATTTTATATCATGTTTTCAGGAGATAGATTGTGCTGAGCCAGCGGGGCATGTGATAGTTGAAGCTTTTGTTATTTTTTCCCCTTTTGTTCTAGGAGCCAGTTGTTGTTTAAGCTTCTGAACGATATTTGTTTTATTTCGTATTGCTCCAATTTAAGCCAGATGTAATAAGAGTTTTTCTCTATTTGTATAAGTTAATTCTTTTGGAGTTGTCTTTACATTTTATACCTCGTTTTAAAGACCCCTTGTCCTACAGGACGGAGCAACATCCCCACCCTTTTAGGGGACATAGTAGTGGGGTGTTACAGGGGGACTATATTGACATTAATGAGACTGATTTTAAAGATATTGAGCTGAAGTTGGGGTATTGTCTAGTGGGCATGTTCGCAAGACGGTTCCCAGGGCTTAAGGCCATCTCCGACATGACCAAGCAATGGTTTGTGCTGTCCCGAGTTTATCCCCGTGCCTCGGCCTAGCTCATTTTTCATTTTAACACGGATGAAGACAGATAGGCTGTCCTCAAAGGTGGACCTTACCTTATGTTTGGGCGCTCTCTCATACTTAAAGTAATGCCACGAGAATTTAACTTTTCCTTGGATGAAGTCAGCATCATGCCGCTACGGGTAACTTTCCTTAGCTTACCTCTCGGTTGTTGGAATATGCTGTCCTTAAGCAAGACAGCCTCAGGGGTTGGCATTCTGATAATGACGGACATGCTCATGGCCAGACTGGAGTGCTTATCCTATGCACAGGTCATTGTGGAAGTTGATGTAGCCAAGCCTTTGGTAAAATCTGCCCCCATTTGTCTGCTGTCGGGCAAGATCAAGGACTAGCCAGTACGTTTTGAGTTTGAGCTGACATATTGCTCCAACTGTAGGAGGTTTGGACATTTGGTCCAGAACTACATGGGGGATAAGGTTAAAACTAGAGAGGAAATTTTCTTGGCTAAGGAAGCTCACCCTACCTTTTCACCTTAACCTGCGAGTAAGCATAGGCAGAACTATTTAGCCCCGGGTCGCTAGCAGAATATTGCTCTTGACAAGGGTAAGGCTTCGAGCACAGCCTTGGTGATATGAATCTTGTGTGGCTTTTCTTGGTGTTGTGGTGTTTTTGGTAGCTATGTGTTCAGTTCAAACAAATGGAGCTAAAACAGGGACTTTTCTATGATAATAGGAGAAAAATAACTTAACTACCTACACTCTTTCAAACCCTTGAAGAACAAAGCCTCAAAGACCTTTAAGATGAGTAGAAGTTCTACTATAATCTCACCTTAATATCCTTGAAGTAACAAAGGCAACCAAGAACAAATAGAATAGAGAAAATAGGCACCCAAATATTGAATTTCAAATAAACCTTAGAAGAACAAAACAACTAAGACCTATTTAAAGAAAAAAACATTGGATTATCCAAAAGATTTATAGACTCTTACAAAAGGAGGACTAACCCTTAAGCTTGGTCTTGAACAAGATGAATAAGGCGACTAGGGCCTCTCAAGATTCTCTCTCAAATTTGAATTAAAGTGAAGTGAATTGTGTTTTCAAATCACTAAAGGTGCTATTTATACTATCCTAACCCTAGCTAAGTAATCCTTGATATTCTATTATAGTTTACGGTCATAATAAGTCTTTACAAACACTTAAATTAAAGAAAACTAGAGAAAACATAAAAAATACGAAGCAGTCGTCGGTTGCCTAGGGTGGAATCGGTGCCAGTTTGGGCATTACAACCGGTGCCAGTTATGGACTGCCTTCGGGCGCTCAAAAACTGGATGAAGCCCTTGTTGAGTAGAATAAAGCCGGCGCCGGTTTGGCTGCCAGGAGCCGATGCCGGCTATCCACTGGAGGCCTCCTTTTTTTGGTCTAGTTTTATCCGTCTTCGTCGCCGGCCCTGGTCCTTGCATGGTCACGCCTCCCTCTCCTTGATCTTAACCTTTATGATGAAGCGGAGTCTCATTATATCCCTCTCCTTGAAAAGGATTTGTCTCCGAATCATTGCCATTTTTTACATGGAATGCTTTCACCATTGCCACCTTCTTAGCTTCGTTAAGGTCCATTCATTCTCCTATTGGCAAGGGAATCAATTCAAAAGGAGTTAGGGGAATAAAACCATGCACAATTTCAAAAAAAAGAATGAGAAGTGGTAGAGTGAAAAGCCCTTTTGCAATCAAACTCAAAATGTGGCCAACATTCCTCCCAATTGGTCAAGTTCTTCTTGATTATGGTCTGTAAGAATTGGGTTAGTGTTTGGTTGACCACCTCCTTTGGTAAAACAACTTCAAATTCTTAAGGGATAGCTGCAATTTCATTAGGCCAAGACAATGAAAAAACATGAGTAGAAACATAAGAACAATTGCATAAAAGAAGAATAACCGGTTCCTTAGCTTCTTTAGCCTCTATGACCTCACTTTCTTTGTCAAAGAAATTCACTCTCTTTTACCTCCCTTCTCTTGACCTTGCTCACCCATATCAAACTCTTTTTCTTGCCTCTCTTTTTCTCTCCTCTCAATTTCTTTTTTGGGATTAACATTCTGCTCTCCCTTCTTCTTTTCTTGTTCCTTCATGATTCTTTGATCTTTGTTCACCTCACTAGGGGCCATGGGGGTGAGGATAAACTTAATTCCCTCCTTGAGTAGGGAATAAGTATTCTTCCTCCCATCATACTTAACATGCCTATTGTATTGCCAAGACCTTCCTAGAAGCAAGTAACCCGCGTGCATGGGTACCACATCACATAGCACATCATCCTTATACTTCCCCATCTCAAAAGACACAAAAACGTGTTTGTTCACTCTATCTCCTCCACTAGATTTGATGTCATTTTGTGAAGTTGAACTAGATTCTTCATTCTTACTAGTTTCACTCATTTTCATTTGCTTTTGCACCACCTCTAGCCAACTCCTCTTTTTCTCCTCTTGTGGATGCGAGCTTTCTTCCACTTCATGAGTACTTGAAGCACTGTGGGAACCTTCATCTATAGCACGTATTTGTTCATTCTTTATCTCAATTTTTGAATTCTTTGGCTCTTCAACAAATTCCATACTTTTTTGCTCAACTTTTTCTTGCACATTCTCCTCTAACACTTCTAATGGGTTTGACTCATCCTTTAGAAAGAATAAAATATTATAATATTCCTTAGTCACCCTATTTGTTGAACTCCATGGATCTACGTCTTCTTTTTCATCATTACTAAGCTCCTGATCAAGCTCATCAACATTTTCCTTAACTACTTCATCATTTTGATTGAGCATTTCTTGGCCTTGGGCTTCCCTTTCTAGCTTCTCCTCCTTCTCAAAGCCACGTAATTCATCTTGTTCACCCCTCTCAATTTTTTCTTCACTTCTTGTCCTTCTTGGGTCCTCAACATCTACAACATTTTTCTTGGCCACTTTGACCTCAAGTCTAGCCTTTTACTTCTCAATTTGTCTCTCCCCTTTGCAATTGTGCACCCCATAAAATCTTTCATATATCAATTTATTTAGACAATCAACCTTTGTGTGCCTTGTACTATAACAAATCTCACAAGTTAATCCTCTACTACTCCTTTGTTGTACTATGCTTATAGAAGCTTGGGATTATCCCCTTTTGCCTTGCGACTCTTTCTTCCTCTTTAGTTGTTGTAGCAAACTTGGACACCTTCTGCACTCATGCTCCCTCAAGTTCTTTTGCACCCCATACTTCATTATTTTTGTGTAACAGTAGATGATTGTTTAAGATGATTTATCAACTCCTTTGTGATGTTTTGAAATTCACTTTGCATTGTCATCATCACAGCTTGCAAATCATCACGCAGTCCCCCAGCATCAATTTGTTCTTCTTGAGGTATACTAGGCCCACTTGGGTTAGGCCTAGAGATTTCTTGATCATGGGCTTTGGTGATGGAATATTGCTGACTTATACCTGCAACACAAAGGGAATAGAAAGAAAAAAAATAGATCCTCATTGCACTTCCTTGCGTGTTGGCTCTCAAGGTTGATTATTCCACCCTCGTGTTTTCTCTCTTAGGCTCTTTTAATAATAGGCTCACCCTCTTGCCTTTTTCTCAACACTCAAGCTTTCTTGTTCAATTCCAATTCTCCCTAATACCTGAAGATTTAGCCCAGCTAAGTGAATCACACAAATCAAAAAAATTCTCCAATTAAGGGGTCTTAGGAGAATTTCAACAAACACTTGTTGGGCACCTCAAGTAAACAAGTTTTTAATCAAGAATTTCAAGAAAAGTGGATTCAATCAACACAAGAACAAGCACTAAATACACAAGAAACACTTCTAAGCAAGAAACAAACAAGAATTATCAAGAACAAAGAAACAAGAATAACTAAAACTAGGATGATGAATAACAAGATGGTCACAAGTGTCTAATAGAGAAATTGAGTTCAATGAACATGGAATTCAATATTAGAGTGATATACTAAGTCACAAAGTCCTAAGGAATGAAAATCAAGAATCAAAGTTTCAAACTATAGCAAAAAATACTCTCATGAAACATTTATCAAATACCTTGGCTGCAATCTCGTCACTTAAGAACAACCTAAAATTTCAACCATATTCAATCACAAGATAAATTCAAACCAAATTTCACCACACTCACAAGATAAATTTGTTCCCAAGGATTATAACAACATCAAGGAGCAATTTCCTAACAGAAAAATCAAGGAATAACAAAAATTTCAAGACCTTTTTTGGAGCAAGTTTTGAGTGACGGGATTTTTTGTTTTTTTCTTTTCTTCACTTTGTAGGGCTCCTTTTCTTGTTTTCTTTTATGAGAATCAAAGCTTTCGTTGCTCTGATACCAAACTCTTTGATACAAATCTTGTGTGGCTTTTCTTGGTGTTGTGGTGTTTTTGGTGGCTATGTGTTCAGTTCAAATAAAGGGAGCCAAAACAAGGACTTTTCTGTGATAATAGGAGAAAAATAACCTAACTACCTACACTCTTTCAAACCCTTGAAGAACAAAGCCTCAAAGACCCTTAAGATGAGTAGAAGTTCTATTATAATCTCACCCTAATATCCTTAAAGCACAATGGTAAAACAAGAACAAATAGAATAGAGAAAATAGTAACCCAAATATTGAATTTCAAGCAAACCTTATAAGAACAAAGCAACTAAGACACAGTCAAAGAAAACAATATTGGATTATCCAAAAGATTTATAAACTCTTACAAAAGGAGGACTAACCCTTAAGCTTGGTCTTGAACAAGATGAAAAAGGAGGTTAGGGCCTCTCAAGATTCTCTCTCAAATTTGAATTAATGTGAAGTGAATTGTGTTTTCAAATCACTAAAGGTGCTATTTATACTATCATAACCTTAGCTAAGTAATCCTTGATATTGTATTACAGTCTAGGGTCATAATAAGTCTTTACAAACACTTAAAATTAAAGAAAATCGGAGAAAACATAAGAAATGTGGAGCAGTCGTCGGCTGCCCAGGGTAGAACCGGTGTCGGTTTGGGCACTACAACTGGTGCCGGTTGTGGACTGCTTTCGAGTGATCGAAAACTAAATGAAGCCCTTATTGAGCAGAATGAAGCCGGTGCCAATGTGGCTACTAGGAGCCGGCGTCGGCCGTCCTTTGGAGGCCTCCTTTTTTTGGTCTAGTTTTGTTCGTCTTCGTCGCCGGCCCTGGTCCTTGCATGGTCACGCCTTCTCCTCCTTGATCTTGACCTTCATGATAAAGCGGAGTCTCATTACCCGGATAAGGGTAAGGCACCCATCTTTAACTCAATCTGATCATGGACACAAGAGGTGACCTGCCGCCAGATGCTGGGCCATCTACTAGCAAGTAAGGGGATACCAACCATGCCCCAAGTGCAAAGGAAGTGCACTTTGTTAAGCTAAAAGGGAGACCGAACACCCAGACCAATTACCGTGCCAGGAAAAGTTCACGCCAAAGTAGGGGAAGATCACGGGGATGACGCTCAGCCAGATCAACATCTAGGGCCAGACCAGCCAGGTAAGTATCCCCAACCCAGCCACAAAAATCGCACACATAGATCACTCTTTGACTGCCTAAGGTAGGAGTGAAGGCTAGTATGATCACACTGCATGCGACACGACTCTTGTACACTGCTTAGAACAAGTATACCAGACAGAACTCTGGTTCTATTGGTGCCCTTGCGGCACTAATTGAAACCCAATAATACTCGGCTATTGGAATATTTAAAGGTTTCACCGGATCCTCAAATAGTACAAAGTGAAAGATTTTATTTGGAAATATTCAATTGATGTGTTTATTGTCATGGAAACAAAGCTAACCGAGGATAGCCTAAAGGCCATTCAGTGGTTCCAATTCCCAGGGTGCTTAGCCACTCACAACTTTAGCTGTGATTCAAATTATCGGATTTTGATTCTCTGGAATGAAGATAAGGTGTAGCTTGGCCTTGTCTCCTCTTCCAACTAGGCAGTAACATGCTCCCTTACATGTAAGGTTTCTCAAATTTCTATCTGTTTTTCCTTTGTCTATGCTTATAATATTATTGTGGCTAGAAGACCTCTTTGGGTGGAGCTGGCTCAGATAGCGCAACAAGTTACTGGCCCCTGGATCCTCATGGGGGATTTCAACACATACCGGGAGCTGATGGAAAAACTCCACGGGGCACCACTAACCAATCATAAGCTTAAGTATTTCTCCTCTTTCTGTCGAGACATGGATCTTAATGACTTACCTTCAATCGGCCTGGCTTATACTTAGACCAATATGCATGTTTGGTCTAAACTTGATTGAATTGTGGATAACGCAGCTTAGTTCAACTCTCTACACCAGGCATCGATAGAATTCTTTCCCATCTCCCTTTTATTAGATCATAGCCCTTCCTTTAGAGTCTAAAAACTCATCATGCAAACCAATCTAAATCTTTCTGGTTCCTTAATATATGAGCAGATTACTCCAAGTTGCAGGACTTGGTAAGCCAACATTGGGGCAACCCAGCTAGTAGATATGATTAGTTTATATTGATTCAGCGTCTCAAGACCTTTAAGGGCCATCTTAAAGCTTTGAACAGGTTGGAAATCTTGCATATTTCTAGTAGAGTGGAGCGGGCTAATAAAGTCATCGAAACTACTCAGTTGGCACTCCAGCAATCACCTGACGACCAGGCCCTTCTTGGTAGCCTCAAGGCAGCGAAACTGGAGGTATGGAGGTTGGCAGAAGCAGAACTTAAATTCTTCTAGCAGCTTGCCAAGACCAAATACGTAGCCAATGCTGACCGAAACACTAAGTACTTCCATGCCATTGTTAACCGGAATAGGAAGTGCAACTTTTTTGCATCAGTGGTTCAAATTGATGGATCTTGAACTCAAAGTATGGACGAAGTTATGTCTGAATTTGTAGCATACTACCGGTCCCTTCTAGGTTCGTCCAGGCAATGTAAGCGACTAAACCCAGATGTGGTCCGTGCGGGTACACTGCTCCCCAGCTACATGATGTCCGATCTGGTCAGGCCAATCACTTATGATGAGATTAAATCTGTACTATGGGATATTGGTGATAGTAAGGCCCTAGGCCCTAATGGATACTCTGCCTATTTCTTTAAGAAAGCATGGCCAACAATTAGAGGGAACATTCTGCACGCATGTCATGAATTCTTTCGGTCAGGGAAATTTTTGAAACAGCTTAACCATTCCGTTATCTCTCTTATCCCCAAATCCAGCTCTGCAGAGGGAGTGGCAAATTATAAACCCATCTCATGTCATGAATTCTTTCGGTCAGGGAAATTGTGGAAACAGCTTAACCATTCCGTTATCTCCCTTATCCCCAAATCCAGCTCAGCAGAGGGAGTGGCAGATTATAGACCCATCTCATGCTATGATGTTGTGTCTAAAATAATCTCTAAGGTGCTTGCTGACCGCCTGCGCATAGCACTACCTCAACTTGTTGATCCAGCACAGTTAGCCTTCATTGAAGACTGGCTAATAGCTTAAAACATATTCATGTGCAGGAACTACTTCAGACTTATAGTAGAAAATGATCCTTCCCCAGGTGTACTATCAAGGTAGACCTGCGAAAGGCTTATGACTCCATAAGCTGGGAATTCTTGCTAGACCTACTAGCCGAGCTAGTTTCCCAGAACAATTCATTAGATGGGTCGTGCAGTGCATAATGACCCCATAATACTCTATCTCACTTAATGGCCGGGTGTAGGGGTTTTTTCTCGAGAAGCAGAGCATCAGGCAGGGTGACCTGAAATCTGCACAGCTGTTTGTGCTTTGTATGGAATACTTATCCAAATCTATTTAGTTGGCAACATTGGGAATGAGCTTTAAGTATCATCCTAAGTGCAACAAGCTCAGTATCACTCATTTGACCTTTGTAGACAACCTTATGCAATTTACCAGAGATGGACTCTATTACCATCTTACTCAACTTCGTAGAGGAGTTTAAAGAGTGCTCCGGGCTCCAAGCCAACAAATAGAAATCACATCTATATTTAGCCGGCATTACTGAAGCTCTCAAGCAAACGCTTGTTCTGTTAGTTGGTATCCTGCTGGGATCCTTTCTGTTCCGTTATCTTGAGGTGCCTATCATGTTTGGCAAGACTCGCCTCAACAATTAATGACCGCTATTTGAAAAGATTAGGTCTTACATTGGAAATTGGACTACCTGCTCCCTCTCCTATGTTGGCAGAATGCAACTTATAATAGTGGTCCTACAGGGGGTCGATTGCTTTTGGCTATCGCTGTTGCCAATATCGACTGGAGTCATTGATCAACTTAACAAGATGGCATGGGATTTCCTGTGGGACTCCAAAAGCTCCTTGGTGGCCTGGGCAAATCTCTACCTACCAAAACTAAAGGTGGGCTGGGACTCAAGGACCTTCAGACTTGGAACATGGCATTCCTCGCCTGAGTCTTGTGGGATGTTCAGCTGGAAAAATAAACTTTGTGGATCAGATGGGTCTCACACTACTACTTAGCTAGATATTCTATATGGGACCTCCCTCAACACCGAGACTAGACCCCGCTCATCCACCGTATCTTAAGCATCCGGGACATCATTCTTTAGAAGAGACAATCGCATGACCGAGCCATAGCAACCCTGGGAGCTTTGGCTGGGGGGCCTAAGTTCTCCACCAAGTGAGCGTATGACTACTTCCGTTCTC